>OY365806.1:38736402-38876402 GCA_959347315.1 Bimastos eiseni
TTCAAAATCATAAGTTGTTTTTTTGTTTTATTTTGTTTTTTTGGTTTTTAGTTTTCCATTGGATCTTGTCACAACAGTTTTGGTATAAAAAGCACCAAACACAGCATGAAAAAGAGATCCAACTTGTTTATATAATTAATCTAGCTTGATTCCCGACTGAATAACACACAATTAGTAATATGATACTAATAATAGTAAATTAAGCTACATATATTTTAAAAAATAAAAAAAATGCCATTTATTTTTGTTTTTGGTTTTTTGCCAAAAAAACATAAAACCTAATAACCAATAAACCAACATGTTTGCAGCTCTGTATATTCAGTCATTCATTCATTCATTTCGATAATCCATATAGCGCCTCTTCAAATGAAACTACTCAAAGAAATGACTTTAGCAGCTTACAAAAGATAGGTAGACCATTGCAAGGGGGAAGACGGAGGGCAACCGGGAGCCCATTCCAGGTGGATGGACTAACCACTGAGAAAATTCGACGCAGCATTAGCGACGAGTGGGCCCTGGACACCAGAAGCTCGCCTTTAGCAGAAGAGCGCAGAGCTCTACGCGAAAGTAGTTCAGACACCGGACGATACAGTTCCGTCAAGGAGGATGGCGCACAACCAGAGAGACACCGCCAAACTAGTGTCGCAATGCGGAAAGTAATGCGCTGTTGAACCGGTAACCAGTGAAGGACATAGCGCATATAAGCTGAAACCGGTGACAATTTAGGTATATGTCCAATAAGCCTGGCCGCAGAGCGAAGAACGCGATCTAAACGCACCACTAAGGCACAGGGAAGACCAACCAACTACAATACGTTATTGTAATAATGATCCCTGCATCATATTCAGTTGTCCCTTGGCCTGATGTGTGACTGGCTGACTTTGCTTAGTTAGGACTCAGTTTGGAGTCAATCTTTATGTGGGATACTTTCCCTCAGGTGTTGATCAGCACCCTCTGGCGGAATTCGTGGTGGACCTACATATAACATCAGTATGCTACATCATGCACCTTCAGTAACATCCGCCACTGTTTGGACTTTGACAGTGCTAGTCCCAAGCCTGGAGAAAGGAGGAGGGCGACACCAAGTCATCTTCGATATGGAACGGCATCGTTAAAAAAATCAACAACAATGCACCTTCAGAGTCACAACGGTCAATCTTCTACTACAGTAACTACTTACAAGACCGTCTATATCGATACTGTATGCATCTCCCTTCTACCACCCTAAATCTTCGGTTCATTCTCGGGCCAATCTCGGCAATATGAGGCCGGTCACATATTATATAACGCTCAAGCGGTAGGTGGGTGGGTTCATAATTTATTATATTGTGTAGGCTGGTGGGTAGGTTGAAGGTTTCGTTATGTAACAAACTTTTTCAACTTACGCTATTTTGCCTGTTTGTCTGCCAATTGGAAATTCAATGTACGTACCACGGACCTTCATTGTTCAATCGAAGTTCACAATACGTTGTGAACCAAAACTAGCACCATTGTCTGCCACCGGGCGAATTGATTTGACGTTCTTACTTATTATTTATAAATCCCCTTTTAACAATTTTTTGGTCCTGTGCATATATCTTTAAGCGCTTTTAATTCACTTCTGTGTGCTTTGTTTTGATTCTGGTTTAAATTAAAATTAATTCACTTGAAATAATTATTTTTGTAGGTATTATCAAGATGTTTGATTTCATTCTCTGTAGTATATTAGGCCTATGTGTAAATAGTTTATATGTTTGCTTATAAATTTGCAGTTGTAGTATACACCCGATCTGTATGCCATACATCATACCTATCGATAAATGCCTGATAGTGCGATATTAAACCAATCCATTAATATATACATATCCCAGACAGCCACGACTCGCAGGGCCCAGTGTCTGCCGATTATTATTCCCCACATCGGCCCTTCTCGGGTTGTCAACACGATTTTTGCATTGATACGCTCGTCTATGCGGTAGAGGGCCGACGTTGTGAGCCCGCGTCTGAACGACGGCAACGGCCGGCATTATTTCCTCCGCCTTATTATGCTCTAAGTGGTGCCCAGGGCGCACCCCTAGAGGAAAACCGGATGACCCATTGTGAATCAGTGCAGACAAGAACAATGCAACCATCGAATTGGTATGAGGGCCGCTAGCGGGAATTCATCCCCCACTGTGGGCGCGATGGAGGTATAGCTGTCTTTAACCATCTCTGTGCCCACAGTATGCCTACACATGCCACTGAACGCAAGATGAATGTGAAGCGTTGGCCCGATAGTGGAAAATCATTGCCCGCTGTGGGCGCCATGGAGGCATATGTCTGTACAACGGCTATCCCTACAATATTCCCCTATAGGCCCAACGAGTGAGGAGCGTCGGCGTAATTGGGGCCGGTCTAGTGTCAAATCAACGTCCGCTGTGGGCGCTATGCAGGACTATCGGCATCAAACCTTCACGGTGCCTACAGTATGCCCACACAATCCCATTGTAGGCTCTACGAATGCAGAGCATCGGCGTTGACACTAGTGGAAAATTACTACCAAAACTAACAGGTCAAAAACTGTAAATCTGGTTGTACGTGATTGTCAGGTCAATTCCTGTATAGTTGGCATTTCTTATCTCAAAAGTATATAATATCACCCATACTGCACACTTATGAGATTGGAATGAATAAACATAGCTAATGCGTGACATAGAAAAAACTAAACAAGTTTGTTTGATAATAATTTTTAATGAAGATCGCACCATTCATTGTATCACAAATAGAAAAAAAATGGCAACATCCAGCTATACCACTAAAATACAAAGTCCAAGTATGTCAACATTACAACTTCTGAAATATCTAAACAATTACAAAGCCAATATTTAGAAATACTTTTCACACACAATTATATATATTATATATGTATATACAAATGCCTTGATTGTATATATATATATATATGTATATATACATATATATCTACACACTATATACAATCAAAACATTTTCAAAATGAGACGAAACATGAATTAGGCTATACAATAGGCTATAGAAGAGCACATAAGATTATTGGAATGCAGGATGATTTGCATGTCCTTCTACCCGTCCTGTGCTTTACTTTCTGTCTGCATACATCCTTTCCTTTATTTGCATATTCCTTTACACCTTCTTTTTATCATAGTTAAAAACTGTAATTGGCTAAGCGACAGGCACAATTTTTCCTAACAGGGTTTAGTACACACTTCTACAGACTTCTGTTATACTTAAATTTTTGCAACATCCAGGAATAGTAGCTTAAGAAGAAAATTGTCTGTGCTCTATGGTAAGCAGTAGCTACGAAATACTCATATCAAAGTGCTACGGAAGTTTCTTGATACAATGCTATACAGACTACAAGATCATGATCAAAAAATATGAATTATGATGAAGTAAAATCACTATCCAAAAATCACGATGACAACATTTATAGCCACAGTAAAAGTAAGGAAACAGCAGCTCTATACAATTGGCATTTATGATACGTCACATCTGAACAAGCAACATATTACAATACACCCTAGCATGTAGAAGATCCAACAATTGCAAGTGGCCCTGTTGTAAGCAGTGATTTTTGTCCAAATGACTCTGATAAACAGAAAAAGGTATTCCAGGTATAAAATCATAACTTTTTCTACATAAATATTTAAGGAACTTTGCATTAGCCGTGTTTTCAGTCATATACATTTCAGCAACGATAACTCACCAGCTTCAACCGTTGAGCCAGAAACTTAAAATATAACTGTAAATCGCCAATAAGTTAGTTGCCGGCGAACGCATTGCGTCATGACCGTGTTACCCTCCATTCTCCAGGCTTGGGAGTGGTCCTGTCAGAATACAAACCATTTGCATATGCCTAAAAAGAAAATGAATTGATATGCACCATATACAGAGCACATGCATTTGTCTTAGACATGTGTATTTCATTGATTCACACTTGGGTTGAATGTGGACTCCCTTGCACAAGAAGCTTCAGTCAAAAAGTCGACCTTTGAAGATTTCCAGCTAAACAAAAATTAAGTCAACCTTCTCTATAAGCAGAGGCAAATGACAGAGCAGATCAAGCTGCACAATTGTTACAGGACAGCTGCTCCAATACAAGTGAAGAACAGAAACAGTATCAGCTGCTAATTGTCTCAAGCCACAGAGCTAAGTACACAGAAGCCACAGTACTTTGTTGATACTGCATCACCACGACTTCAGTGACAAGTTGCTGCTTGTTGGTGATGATATTCCGACTAGGACAACTAAATGGGAGGGTAAACAGATGTGACAGTCAAAACGTATAACTAATACGCATATGGAACTTCGCAAACGTAACAAAATGACATTCAATGTTATTTCTTAATGTTCGACATAATTTATTCAGCAAATAAATTACAAGCTCAAGTACTTGAATTACGCTCATGCATTGGTCTAGATCAGTGATTCTCAACCTTTTTCGACTTCGGACAACTTTTATGTAGTTGGAGGACATGACGGGCCACAAAGTCAAAAATGATTATTTTCAATTATTACAGATTTCTTAGAATGAAATCAAATGACACATGGATAAATTCATTTTTTATTAGTATTATTAAGTACTTTTTGAGGAAAAAAGCTGCTGATATGCAGCCGGAACGCATTTATTGAAAAAAAATGACATAAAAATTAGCAACCAAATCAAATTAATTTTATAGAACAAAATGATTACAATCACCAATTAATTTTATAATGTGAAAAATTGAAATTGTAAAGTGTCATATAAAATTACAGATTTTTGGCAAAACTACTGGTTTATTATCAGTAATTGAAAAAAGGTGCCAGAACGCCATATCGACATGTTTCACAAAAAAGCAATGGTAATATTTATTGAAAGTTTAATCACTTGAAACTTTAATAATCATTAATATGTGATTGATATTGCTGAATATTGTTAGCAAGTTTTTCAATGTTCAACTGAAGATTAGTTGTAGCCAGAATCATTAGTCCATTCAAATTGGAATCTTTGAGCCGTAAACTGTTGCTCAACGATAGAGCCTCATTCCTCCTCGTTGGAGTCACTATCTTGGATGTGTGAAAACAATCAACAGCTTCTGAGCATCGTCGTAATGACGACATTTTGTAATGTTGCTTTTCTTTCGACTTCTCTTGCCATTGCCTGTAGAAGCCATGATTTTAATTTTTCTTTGACTCCTTGTTGCTCGCCGAGGCTCATTGACGCGAGAACGGAATCTGCAGCAGTAATAGCAAAAGCACAAATTAAAAATGGGTCACACAAAATGCACAATTAATATCCCATAGGAAAAAAGACATTTACGACTCACGAGCGGGTAATGGTTGTACTCGAAAACACAGCTTGGAGCAAAACTGGCCAGGCAGCTACATACCTGCATATATGTATCTCAATGCAGCATTGCATAGGCAACCAAAGCCGCCAGTTCCACAAGCATTAAGATACATGACCATTCGTCAGTATCCCATCAATCAACGAAATTTAAAAAAGAATGAAGTTGATTAACCTGAGAGCCTGCATAAATGGCACTGCCATATTCTAGATGAAAACAAGCATCAACATAGAAGCAGCTTTAGAAGACAGCAACTGGCATACATTATGGATCTGATGCAGACGGTAAATGCAGATTCAACATGCTGTCCTCACTGGCTCAAAGAAGATTAATACTTGGTTGTGTGTAATACTCAAATCATGCACCAAAGAGGCGAGGCATTTGGAAAATGAAATGGCAAGGTTATCTTCTGGAGATGAAAATTATTAGCAACTCAGACCAGTTGAGCCAGAGGCATTAAAATGACATCCGTGCACCAAGGACCTTTGACGCCTCAATCAATTTCTCACCAAAGGAGATGGCCACCAACGCCTTGAAATTAAACATATGCGGGTGCATTTTTCAACATACTGGAAGCGACACAAAGAAAAGAAAATAGAACATTATAATATGAATATAGAAGATCAGACTTTGACAACCAGTAACGAAGTCATGGAATTTGAGTTTTAACCCGAACGTGCAGGAGAGTGAATGATCAGTCCTCACCAACTTATCTTGCTCCCAGCATTGCTCAGAATTTAAATTGCAAGGTATGTCATTGTACTTAGATTGCAGAGTGCTTGTGGTACAGACATATGCATACCTCAGCAAACATTTAAATAGCCAACATCAAGGTCAACAGTTCAGCATGTCAACCATCAAGCATTCCGGTCTCTATTCACAGTCACTATGTAACAACCATCAGCAAGTTCTTTATTCACAATTGCACAGTGCCACCTATGTTCTGTCGTATGGCCGTGTGTGCAGTTGCTAACTTTGGAATGAAGGCGTTTGGAACCCATTTAGATATCATACAAACCATTAACATACAAAAAGTAACATGGCTGCATGCACCCTGAACATGGCCTTAGTGACTCATTTATTATTATTATTATTATTAACTTGTAAAGTGCTGGTGTCAAATCCACAACAAGAAACAATTGATGGTACACAAAAACTAAGCCGCAATAAGGTTAATATTCAGAATGCGACTGGCACTGAGATAGAGACAGTCTCAGGTAGAAAAACAATTTGAAAATAACAAATGACAGGTGAATGAGAGCAAGGAACAGACAAAGGTAAGTAGATGACCTTGTTAAAAGGTGATAAAACTGAGGTAAAAGGACTGACTTTGAATGCTGTGAGTGGCTACAATTTAATTTTCTACACCTTGAGCCCCAAATTGAGACATATTCTATGTTGAGCAAGAAGCCAAGGCAACAATTTTGTAATCATAAATGACTAAAAACATATTGACATATAAAATGCTTACCACAAACAAGAGCAAACAGTCTCAAGTTCAAGTAACTCTGCTTGTCACGGCTTCCAATCCAGGTTAACTGCAAGGCCAGACGATTCGTTAACAGCGCTTTCTTGACACCCGAAGTGGTCTCGGTCAAATGCATGCCTGATGTCACCAAAAAGCTTGCATACAGCATAAAACAGAAACATGTTCATGCTCGTACATATGTATGTAAATATGAATAAATGATAGTACCTAGATTTAAAAAACATTAACGTGTGCAAACCAAAGAGTTCATTTCTGCATACAAGTCTAAGCAAGTTCATCTTTATAAAACAATGCTTAGATAACTGGCAAGCTCTAGCATGTATATTCATATCAAACAACAAGTAACATACATGATAGACAGACAACACAACACCACACTATGTACAGTTGCAATGAGATAAAGCAAGGCAACAGCTAAATGAAGCTCAACTGCTGGCATCCCCTTGTGGATTGTTACAGCCATAGCACTCGGGTATCTCTCAAGCCATTGCGAGTGTATCAGGGATGAACTGAAACTCTTCTCGGAACTCTGATTTAGTTTTAGAGCAGTCAGCATAAACTTGGACATATATTGGGTCTGAGTTTTAGTCGCTCCAAGTTTTGTTTTGAAATAAACTTGATTTATAATTTACAAAATGATGATCGACCTAACTAAAGGCACAAAAACTGCAATTTCTATTCACAAACTGACAAATCGACCTAACAAAAAACACAAATTCTGCTACTATTAGTACTTAATAGTTAATACTTCCTAGTGTAAACTAAGGCAAAATTTAAAAATTCATAAAAGTCACATAAACTGCCAAATTAAAAATCAAAGGAACTTTCTAAAAATATTCTAAACTTGGACTCGGCAAAATTTGACTCATAAAACTCAGAACTCGGCAAGAAATTCAAACTCGGTGCATCATTAGCCATTATGTCTGCTCAGGTCAATCAAATAGCCAAGGACTCTAAAGAGGGCTTATCACTTGAATTTCTTAATTCCCTGTAGATGGTGACTCATACAAGTTTAGTGCTCGACATTGTCCAGTTGGAAACCATTGTGTCTGTCATTATCCACCATTTAGAAATAGCAGTCTGCACCCAAATAATGTGCAAAAGCACAAAATTTTTAAAGAAAAATGCACAAGAAGCAAAATTGTAAAGGAAACTTTCAACTTAGCACAAGAATTAATAGAATCACCAGCAGGCTCACTGAGAGGGGGAAAGGGGACAAATGACCCAGGCCTCCACCCCGAACTAAATAAATAAGGGGCCCCACCCTTTGATTATTTGTAAACTTTTTCTGTAATTATTAACAAATTTATTAACAAATCACATTTGGTTTTATTAACCAGATTTCTACTTCAATATTCTCAATTAATTCATAAGCGGGCCTTTCTGGCGTTTTTGCTTGCAAAAGAATCAATAAGTGATCAAAGTTTTTGCCAACTCCGCTTCAATGGCCAATGTTGCTAATCCATTGACTCTGTTTTGACACATTGTTGCCCTCTGATAGTTTTGACTCGTTTAAATACGCTGAATGATCTCTCTGCACTTGCACCGGAAGCTGGCAGCAATTAAATTGAGGAAGAGATTCTGTAGAAAATTCATGCAGTTTAGTCAACAACTGAAAAGGTTGAATAATGTTTGAGCCAATATTTCTTGATAAATTCGATTTAATGAGTCAACTTCGTTTATTAAATCTTTGCAGGAGTCGGCAGAGTAACTTTCATAAAAGTTTTCACAAATTACCCTTTAGTCATAATCTTCTTGGAGAAACTTCCACAAAATTTCAAATTTATTGCAAAGACTTAACACTAGAACAAAAATTTTTAAGTCTAGTTACTACGGAATCAACAATTGGATAAAATATCCCATCTCTGAACTCATCCCTTGCAAACTTCACAAGTAAAACTGTTCCAACAACAGCAGTTCTTGGATGTTTCATTTTTCAGTTAGCTTTTTTCCATAAAATAAGGAATTACAAAAAAATAGATAAATATTTATTTTCATTATTATTCAGCCGAGGCAAGCTGACTTATAGTGATGAATGATGATGAATCGATGAAACTTTGATAAGTGAGTGATATATCATGTATGATGTAAGTTTAGTGTTTGGAATATTGCAACATTTTCTAATACTGTGTATTGCAGTGTACTGTCAATTAGACTTTCATACATACTTAAAACTATAAGTTGTACCGGGACCCCACTTTGCTCTCGACGGGCCTGATCACCAGGCAAATTCTGTCCATGATGAGTTCTTACTTATATCCAAAAGAAATTAAGCACAAAAAACATCCATCTTGGTCCCACACAGTGCACACACATCAACAATATTTGAGCCGGCTAAGCCTCTGACCTCATCACAGAGTCAATCAAGAAACAAACATTGGATTTAGAATTGCTACAAAATAAGACAACAACAAATGGGTCTTCCAATGGTGATTGCTTTACACATAAAATTGACCAAAACTAACAATTTGAAGATCTGAATAATGGCAAACCATCAATGTTAATCTGTAAATAGACCACATGGATTAAACTCAAGTCCATATTGTTAAGCACCAATTCCAGGTCACGTGCAGCACCAACATGAAACCATTCACCCGAAACGATAGTTTTAACCGGATAAATCCAGGGTGACTGCAACATAGTCTAAACATCTAATGGCAGATCAGACTAAGACATCTGACTGATGAAAGTCACTACAAAAGACCTCTCTCCTCATCATTCACATCTGTGACACTTTGCAGTGCATTGATTCCTGCTTGCTGTGCATCACAACTAAAGATCTCCTTTTCGTCGACAAGACTTTCTTCTAGATTATCGCCCAAACTGTCCTAGAGCCCACTGAAAGGAACTAGGGTTCACGAATTTTGTTGCCGCCCCTAATACTGGTGACAAAGGCATGACAAGGATTACAGCAGCATCATGGGAGAGGGAAAGCAGAACAACACGCAACTGATGAAGCTGATAGTAACAGCTTCGCCTAAACCGAGTTAACGTGCTGCGAAAGACTGAGCTCTTGATCAATCATCACAACAAGGTAACAAACAGTAAGTGAAAAAGTAAACTGAGGGAAGGCTTCAGCCAACCGGCACAGGTTATATGTGAATAAACTTTATGACTTATTCAAATCTGTGATTTGCACAGAGTAGTATTCTTCTGACAACCAATAACAGCACTTGGCAAATGTGGAGAACGTTTCCAGCACATCTTGAAGGGCAATAAAATGTTACATTACATTTTATTACAATACATTGGAGCCCAAAAAATATTTAATCAACCCAACTATGCTCAGCAGCAGGTTATTGAACCAAATTTCCACCTTAATGGCGATAAAAAGGTACCCTGGCATGGATATAAAAGCTAAAATACGCACCACTTCTGATAATGGCGAATATTCATCTATCCATCTCTTCTGCTGCAACCAGAGTTGTACTCGCCTTTTGAAATAAAAACACAACATACTGCAAAGCAAAGGCAATCGTAGCAATTAAGGAATTAGACACTTATCAAAGTTCTGAAACTTAACTTAAAATCTAAATTGGCCGAAAGCACAACAGTGACGAGCTATTTTAACGATAAGCGGAAAGTAAGCTAGATGAAAAAGTTTTCCTCTCAAATGATCTCGAGGTACAATGTATTGGTGCGCACTAGGTACTTCATTTACTTAAAGTTGTTTTTGTTGTCAATAAAAAGTCTGGTTAAAGATTTGACGTTCAGTCGTTTGCATTTCTCGCAGTTAATGGTATTATTGTTGGCCTCAAGTAAGACTTGAAGTAAGTCTCACTAGGGTGCATCTGCGTCCACACTGGTTGGATTATCGTTTTCAACAGCAACGTTTTATTTTTCAACGCTCTAGTTGTGGAGCATTCGGGGGGGGGGGGGGCAGCCATATTGTTTACCTTAGATGAATGTATTGTTCGCGATTACCGCTAAACCATATACTGAGAAGACTGCAATAAACTCACTACAACAAATTTTTGCGACGAATGCCAAACATGGATAATAGAAGAAAAATAAAATATAAAAAGAAACTTACCTCGCTGTTCAAATGAACACGAATAATTATACGGCCATTGAAATTTCGATGTTTCGCGCGCAGCAACGAACTGATTGGTTCTGATCTAATTTTACCTTCAAGCTGACTGATATAAGTTTATTTAACGACGCATCCATAACGATGATGATATGCGTCAAAGAAGAACAGTTACACAAGGTACATATTTACATTGTCGGTAAGTGTCTAGTTTTTAATGTTTCATATGTAATAATGTTTTATATGTAATATAACATTGTATAGTAGTGTTCACACTAAGTTGTTCATTGTCTATTTACAGTAGTCCTAGATCTTCCGACCAGAAACTGCCAGCCACTTGTAGATGGTGTCCAAGCAGCTGGTTTGACTGAGTGCGGTGCTCAGTTCGTACGGCCAGTTTTTCCGTGCGCACATCCGGATGAGTTTGTCCTGGAGGCCCAGCCGGGCCGGGCACTCCAGCAGGAAGTGGCGCACGGTTTCCTGGACGTCACCGCACTCGTCGCAGTTCCCGGTCGGGTGGCGGCCCCACAGCTTCATCTGTGGGTTTAGTAGGCAGTGGCCCAACCGGAGTCTGGTTATGGTGACTTCCTTTCTCCGGTTGGGATCGTTGTACTGTTTGGCCATCCCGACGTTCGGCTCCAGGGCTCGGTAGTGCGAGCCAGTGTCGGAGGTGGTCCAGTCCGCTTGCCACTTCCGGAGGAAGTGGTCTTTGTACTTCGCTCGAGTTACCTTCCAACAAGCAGCCAAGGACCAATATACACCTCCTGCAATGGAAGTAAGTAAGTACGCACGTGAACGTGTTTTATACATTATCGCAAGCCAACGTATATGAAACTTTTTTCACACAAAAATATAAATAATTGAACGAAGAATGTCAATAGAAAAATAATTTGTGGCTCACCAGTCAGACAGCCTTATCATCTCTTTGAATTACATTCTCAGGATAGCCTTGGTTGGGTCTCCATATAGAGTTCGCTAGTTCTTTAATCCGAAGTGGTTTATTATACCCGAATGCTATACAAATGACTATTCCCATTGCGTACTTTCTCATTGCGTTCTCACAGCTCCGAAAACGTCCGTTTTTAATTACTTATTGTGATTGCCTTTGTGATACATGTAAATCATACATTTACAATCAAAGATTGTAAATGTATGATAGACCCGTAGTGCGCTTGCAAGCGGTTCAATAAAGTGAATGTCTACTTACCTACTTTTTACCAGGTAATATCATAATTACATTTCAAGCGTTGGTCCATTACGCTTTCGAGATATATTTAATTGTGCTTAGTTTGTCTATAGTTTAATCAACCTTCCCATACATTAGGCGTATATGACATGAGCATGTTAGGTACAGTAGCGAAATAGTAAGTAAGTAAGTAAGTAAGTAAGTAAGGAAGTAAGTAAGTAAGTAAGCAAGCAAGCAAGCAAGCATGTAGATAAGAAAGTAAATAAAAAAGTAAGTAAATAAGTAAACGGGTAGGTAAGTATCGTACTTAAGTAAATAAGTAAGTTACTTACGTACTTACTTATTTACGTACGAAAGTAAATAATAAGTAAATAAGTAAATAAATAAGTCAGTGAGTGAGTAACTTACTTATTTACTCACTTACTTACCTACATACTCACGAACGTAAGTACGTAAGTAAGTACGTAAGTATGCAAATAAGTACGCAAATAAGTAAGTTACTTACGTACTTACTTACGTAAGTACGTACGTAAGTAAGTAAGCAAATAAGTAAGTAAGTAAATAAATAAGTAAGTAAGTAAATATGTAAATAAGTAAGTCAGTACGTATGACAAGCAAGCAGGCAAGCAAGTAAGTAAGTATTTTCTTAGCTTGAATACGTAAGCAGGAACAATTTATGACACCATCACAAAAGAATGCCCTTTACATATGCAAACTGCGAAATCGTGTGTTTTTTATGCGTTCTTTAATATGTGAACGGCCCCTATAGTGCGTTTCCATGTTCGATGGATTCTTTCCCTCTCGATCGTGTTCGCGAATCACAACTGGCAACCTAAATATTCATCTTAAGGATTCTAGCTCCCGGGATATAGTATAGCTTCTAGCCTTTAACGATATGTAACTCAACGGAGTGCATTTACGCTGCGCACGTATATTAATTAGACTCAACGCACGTGTTGGGCGGGGCTGTAATAAGGAAGTGGTCATTTAGGAGAGATGGGAGTATGCGCTGTTGCAATGACTATGCATGTTACAGGCCTCGTGATGATGGAAAAGATTAATTTGCATGCAATTTTATTGTGTATTATTTATAATGTATACTTTAAAAGCGTCTTGCATATCTCATTTCTATGGGGTAATTATGATCAGATGACTTTTGGAAAAATAATTTGTACCCCTCCATTTTTCAAATTTCGGAGAGGGGCAAAATTCAATAAATGGGGAAGGGAGGGGCAAAAAAATATTTTGCGCTTCGCGCAAGATTTATTAAATCCCCACTTTTCAAAACCTTGTTACACCTCTGATAGGCACAGGGCTAAAGTAGGGTGGGATGAGTAGAAAGTCGGTGTTGGAGACAAGAGCAAACATGCAAGAGAACAGACCTCACTTGAACCACTGCTCTAGTGAGATAGGAAGTTAATCACATTTTCAACGCCTTTCTAGTCAAGAGACAGCCTAAATTGCTCTGATAATAGTTTATTTGTTATGCACCAGTAACAATCTTTTGGGAAATGGTTTCAACATTATAGGCTTTGTAGCGGAATTATTTCTAGGCATATTAGTAGGCCCTAATGGGAATAAATTATAAGTTCATAATATAACGCGAGAATGATTAAGAAATTTTAATTTTTAACTTTTTCACAGAGCACGAGCACAAAACGCTATTAGGAAAAGTTGTCGAAACGTTATAAGTTCATCGAAAATTATAAGTTCATAATATAACGCGAGGATTATTAAGAAATTTTAATTGGCCGTTGTTGATTTTTAACTTTCTCACAGAGCACGAGCACAAAACGCTATTAGGAAAAGTTATCGAAGCGGTACAATACACACAGTCAATCAATCAATCAATCAACATGGACTCATCGCCCGTTACGGTAGGTGTCTGATGCTTTTCTGATCACATCTCTCCACATGTCTCTGATCACTCCCGCGTGGCTCAATTCTTGAAGATTTGTTCTACACCATTCTTCAATGTCATTTGTCCATGCCCCATGTGGTCTTCCTGTTTTTTTGCACACACCTACACACAAACGCGCGCACACGCGCGCGCACATAACAGACTGTTGAATGTAGGCTAGATTCCCTGAATTGGAACCGTGAACCTCATAGTGTACAGTATCCAATGCGATTTAGCTGTTAAAAATTACTTGGCCCAAATTCCGGTTTCCGTCGTTGTTTGTGATTTTTTCTGATACGGCGTAAGCCTCCAGGTTTGTTCGTTTAGGTTATCTTTGCTTAATTATTGTGTTCGGATGAATTTGGGATGTAATTCATTAGAGTTATAATAATAGTATGGTTAAACAGCGAGGATTTTGTCCAAAAGCGTTACAATAGTAAGTGCCTTGACTGTTTTGTAGCGCGCTATGTTTGACCGAATCAAAGAATTTTGGCGGTAAATTGGTATGTATAAAGTCATTCAAATTTCGAAAGCTCCTCCACTGGTCGTACTCTGCCAGTGCCAGTACCAACCCTGGATCAAGGAGGGCGACACTAATACTCTTTGTTATCACACAGTGTCGTTAAACTGCAACTACCGATTTGCATCCTTAGCTTTCATGGTACTACTGTAGTATTACACCAAGAGCCAATTATTAGATATTGTTATTTAATGAGTGTAGAGGCAGATCATAATGCCAACGATCAATCGTTCTAGGTCTTGCTTATAGCCGTAAAAGAGTCATAGAAGGCTATAGGGTTAGAAATTTAGGATATGTTCGAAGGAGACCTGTGTCAGTTGTGAACGGATAACTGCAAGAGAGATGTGTCTGTACCACACTTTACTGCACTGGCAAAGTGTGGTACTAGGGGTGTGGGTAAAATGCAAACCGGCGAATTGCGAACCGTTTTGTGAACTTGCTTTCGATTGGCTGCCAAAAGTCACGTGACCGGTTCGCGCCTACGATTGCCATTTATATTTTTATATTACCATTCATGCAGCCAAAGGTTTTTGGCAATTATTTATAAACAATATTAGTCATGACCCTGAACCCTATCTATCAAGTACACCAACCATAATCCTTACCCTAACCGATCCTCACGTTGCCCATCCTGACCCTAACAGACCCTCACAATGCCTTAACCTTATCCGTTCTCGCATGTGGTTCGCATCTTGGTTTGCATTTTACCAGTTCGCAGGTTCACAGTTCGCTTTTTTCCAACACCCTGGTACTAGAACTACTAACAACAGTGCCAAAGTGATGCATGAACGCTGTATGGGATGATAAAGAAATGTGTGCATTTTTTAAGACTGTATAGCCAATTCCTGTTAATGTATTTGTAGTGCTTCCACTAGCTCATCTTGATTTTGACTGCCGAAATATGGCTGAAGGTAAGGATTGCTATCTAGTTGTTTGAGTTGGGGTCGGATTGAGAGTGGTTAGTGCTCATGGGCATCCAATAAGGGACTCTGTGGGCAGTTCCTTAAGTAGAAACAGGTGGCGCCAGTATGCACATAGGCCTAAGAATTTTTTTTTATATTGGCCATGCGTTGTTTATTTATGTTGTTCCGATCGATGGCTGGCGTAAGAATTAAAATGTAATTCCATTATGGATAAATACATAAATTTGAACACTAGAAATGGAGAGAGGAGAGGGCAACCTACGTCTCATTTTTACGTCCGATCACTGCAGACTTTCCATTTACCGCTGCATGAACAAGAAAATTATAAATATTGCATGCAGGTTAGACCTTCAGATAGTTTGCCGCCTTCTTTTCCTTTGAATTTTGGCACGGAGCAATATGAAGGCATTTTATAATTTAACTAACTTTTAGAGTACTTTTGCGTGAAGAAACATACATCCCACACAATTTTACCTCGGGTAGCTTACCCACATTTGATACTGGCGCCATCTATTTCACAGAGTCCCCTATTTGGTGGGCCTGTGCAGTAGATTTTCTTGACCACTTGGGCGTGACCAAGTTTGTCCCAATAGTCCAGACCCGTTTAAATATGCACTGAGTGCCAACACTGTTTCAAGGACATGTATAGTTTTAACCATACAGGGACGTCATTTGGATTATAGTGCGTGCCAATTTCCATGCAAGGTCATAATTTAATAGCCATATTAATAATAATCTCATTGAATTTCATATATTAACATTATATCACATCACAGGTGCCTTCACTTTTTTAAACTGTATCAGTGTTTTTCCGATAGAAGATTTAACAAATCAAATCTTTTGTTACCACTGAAAACACAAAAACCAACGAAAACAAATTTAAAACAAGAAGGAGAACCCTGTCACAACAAAAATTCTTGCTCCATCTGAAAAAAGCTGAAATGATGTCCCTGCATGCATATATTATGATTGCAAAGACATTGTATTTTCAGACCCACTCTCCATTTTTGCGGCACGCACATTTTTTGGAACCTCTCCCAATGTGCATGTACATCTGAGCTTTAACCTTCCCTTACAAAGGTTAAATTGCTACCATAGGCTTCTTATTTTTGTTATGCATCAATAATTGCAGCTTAAATTTGTTAACTGTGATGATAAAATACTAAGAGCACTTACATTTAAGAAAAGTTTTAATGCTTCTTAAAAGTGAATAAGCAGGGATATAGTCCATGATTGGGTCTTCAGTTCTGATTTCAATATTCCATTACTTTAGGTCTGAACAATCGGAACAGAATTAATTATACTTAAAAATTAAAGGCCTCAGTTACAAATTGAAAAGGAAAAAATATGTTTCATCATTCTCGATGCACTTTTAATATTGGATGTTCAAATGATTATTATGTCATTGATTTCTTCAGGCAAGGTATTTAATAAGTACACAACTAAAAAAAATGCCTTCCTGACGACTATAAGATGATCATATAAATAGAGTTATAAATAGGCTAATGTGGACATCACTATTAGACAGTTATATTTGCATATGTGTACATTTCTCGATGTATGCGTACGTTCACTTTTTTACCCTCTTATTTAACTTGGCTTGCGTAAAGTTTGTCATGAATGGGACATCGGATCGACGTTTGTTGGAGTTCTTTCAACTCTTTTTCAGTATGTTACCCTCGACCTACAGAGCTGAAATTTTGCACACATTTTATGAAAAATTTTTTGTGGACATAACTCAAAAATTGAGAAAAAAATTACAAAATATGCACAAAATATCGTTTACCCACTTGAATGAGTCCTCCTTGATGAGTTCCATTCTGGCAAGTTTACATCATAAATGATCTATTAAGGAAATGGATCGATTGCACCATCTACCAGATTACCAAAAGTCAATAAAAGAGGGTCCCGAAAAACCCATGTTTTTACTTTCACTTGTTCTACCACCAACCATTTTGAGAGATAGAAATTACTTAAGACGGATATAAGTTGTGCTAAATATGATATAATGTGTAATCCATTTCTACCTTTTTTCCAAACCTTCCTTCATCTGAATGTCAAATGCTTTGAATGCCCTAGTCTTTATTTTGACCTGCCATACAGTTTGTTTATTTTTATTGCCCATAGTGTATAGATTTATTTGGTTGCAGAGGTTGATGCTGCAAAACGCAAGAGCGGTGTTGCATTTGATGTTATCATTAAGCCTGCTTCTGCCGACAACCCTCCACAGCTGCACCATGGGTCACCAACGAAGGAACACCCTCCACTCTCACAGGAAGACATTGATCGGAAACTCAAGGAAGCGGAAGAAAGGCGATTGGTAACTTGTTGATTGATTTTCTATTCCTATGTAAATTGGTGCTTCAAAGTTCTGATGCATTTGGCTATTAAGCCACAAATCTGGGGTTCAGATACCCACCCACCTGCTTACTGACACAGAGGTATTTTAAGATTTTTTCGGAATCAGCTATGAAATTAGTACACTGCAAGTGGGAAGATCACATTGCAGAGCAAAGGAACTGGCCACCTGGCCTTGTATTCTGACAAATAAAGTTAAGTGTGTAACACTCTATGCTAGTTGCTGGTCATTGTAGCAGCAAATGTAGTAGGATGGTGTAATAATGATTAGTTTGTATCAGAAGGCTTACTATTCTCTTTATTCTCTTGTCAATGTACAGTTACTGATTGCAAGTGTTGTTTGGTTTGTTTAGATGATGGAAGCATCAAAGTTGCAGGCAGTGAACAAGGAGAAGGAGAGACTGCATATAGCAAATGCAAAAGCACAAGAAATGGAGGAACAATTTGCAAAGGAGGCGGAGAAAAAACTGGCAGAGAAGATGGAAGCGTCAGAAGAGAAGAAGAGAGCTCTAGAGCAGGCCAAACAGGAACGTCTCAAGGAGCATGTATGTATATCTGGCAATGTATGTTCTGCAGTATTATTAAGAGAGTTGTAGAGAAGTATCTGACCATCGTAACTTCAGCACCCGCTACAGTTTGACAAAGGACTCCTTACATTGACTCCTTACATTGACCCCTTACATTGACTCCTTACATTGACAGACCGATGCAGACAGAGGGATGACATGATAGGAATGTGCACAGTAGACAATTCAATGAGAAACTGCTATCAGATGCACAACTGAAGAAAGGCCTGTTGACTATCTTGCCTAAGTTTATATAATGCTACACTTAGCTTCATCTTAAATACTGAGAATGTTTGTACATTTTCAGGATCGACATGTGGAAGAAGTTCGTAAGAAGAAGTTGAGCATGTCTGAGAATGGGGTTGCAGAAACTAGTTAGACAGAGATTCTGACTAAGAACAGGAAATCTGATTGGTTGTACAAAACAGTTTCCTGAGACTAGACTTGCTTATTGAAAATTAATCGAATCTCTTGTGCTTTTTTATGTTTGTAGTAACTGTAGTTCATATCGTGTCTGATGCTTCATTCTGATAGTACCTGTCTCAGTGATCTATATTTTTTTCTAGATGTTAATGACAGATTGATATTCCATGTAGATATGTGCACATGTCACTTTTCTGGAATTTATAGTGCATTTAAGAATTTATGTGAAGCATAATTTGTTTATATGTAGTTGATGTGTTCTGATGATGGTGGGAGCAATTGGTTTTCATTCATGTGGATTTTAGCTTTTGCTAAAGACCTTGATTTTGCCAGTCATTGTGTTCATATATTTAATTGTCTTTTAATGAAACTGGTTGGCACCAAACGCTTTATGCATTTTTTCTATTCAGACAAGCCTTTATTTTTATGAGACAGCATTTCGATGTTTCTGTTTGCAGTCGTGACTTCTTGCATTCAGTAAGAAAGGTTTCTATGATAACATGACTAGCTTTCTAAAATACTAGAAGTAGGCTTCTGCTTGTATGCACCTTGTGTGGGTCATTTAATGTAAACAATAAGTCTTCCATTGACCAGATACTGCAGTCTGGGAAATTTGCATTAGCTCATTCATCATTGAATTGTTAATGTATTGTTGGGTAATGGCAGATACTATTGTTGCTGAAACATCGAAGACAAAATTGTCTAGCACTAAGTTCAGTATTGTATTTTATTTAAGCATTTGCTAGGCACATCTAGTAGGGTGTATCATTCAGATGCGCTATTATTGTACAAAGTCCTGCAAGATGATGCAGGTTTTGAGAAAAGCAAAGTAGGATGAAAGACTCTCAGGCAGAACTGTAGATTGAACAGAAGGAGAAAGCGCATTCCAAAGAGTGGGGTCACCTAAGGCAGTTAATCGAGACCAATGTTTCCTCAAATGTTTTGGAGATAGCATGTGCAAGAAATTTTGCATAACATTTTATTAATGGTTCACACTTTTGTGCTCAGTTCCGAACTGAATGGGATCATAGTTAAATTAAGACCATATCTAATAGTCTATGGTGATACGTTCTGATAATCTAAGAAAAGTCCATTGTCTAAACGTAAATAAGGGGACGTATCAGTCAAGGTACCAAAGTTTCTGGAGCAAGGTAGGCCACAGCTAGCTTAGAGACAAGGTAGTTTCATAACAAGAAATCGTGACTCGTTATTTGCCAGAAACAATTAGTGTGTGCACACTATATTCTTTTGTGCACTGGATCCACAGCCCGTTTTTGCACATGCACAACATTGCACATGTGCACAGCTTGGAGGGAACATTGAGAACTGAGCAATAACAGTTCTTGAACTAGAGACCAAGAGGTAAAATCTATTTGAGGAATGAACTGGACCTTATATTTCATGGCAAGACTTTGCTGAGCCTTGAAGATTATAATGAAGATTTTAAATTGCATGGGGGCGTAGAGGGGAAGCCAATGATTTTTTTAAAACAGTAAGGTACGGATGTGAGAGCGCCGTGGATGACAGGCTGTCAGTCTAGCAACTTTGTTGAGTACCAACTGAAGAGGAGAGAGACAAAACTTGTGAAGACCAATGAAAAGCGTATTGTGGTAGCATGTTGCTTTGCATTATTTTGGCCTTTTTATGTGATTTATAGAATTTTCTGGGAACAGAGAATATGCTTTAAGCCAAGCTAGCAGCTGTTATGAATAGACATTGCTTTTAAGAGAGTGATTTCTTTGTCCAAAATGCTCAGACCTGCATGTGAAAGTAACATTTGGACATTCTGTGCCTAACAATTTGCAACTTTTCAAAGTGTTTCTGCTAAAATAGTTGCGTTGTTTAACGACTGAAACTAAGGTGGCCCTTGGGCTATTTGTCTGGTAGTACGACGATTCTGTGTAGCCTGACTCTAAGACAAAAGTCACAATAACTGCTGGTACACAATATTACTCATTGACGACACTTAGTCAAGCCCCTGCTGTTTGCAATTTGTTTTCTCATCATTGTCTAATGATCGTTGATTTGTCACTTAGGATTTTAATTTTTTATCTGATCTGACATTGACTCTCCAGACTAAGCAGCTGAATTTATTCAGTATTTGTATTTTTTGTTAGACATGCTTTCTGGTCTGTCTAACTCTTGAACAACAAGAAGGATAAGTATTTCATACATTTTGGTACTCATTCGTCATAAACGTTATCATGTGTTGCCATTATCAGAGAACACTTAGAGAATTTTGTGGTTTTAGGCCATTGCGGATGGTCGCTCTCAGACACTTGGTCCCTAGTCATTAGATAGCCACATTAACTGGCAAACTGCAGCAGTTGGAATTTATCGCCATCAGCAGACATTGTTGATCGGGTATACTTAAGCAAATAGTGGTATGCAATTAGTTTTATGCAACTCGCCACAGTACTATTTCAATTAACAGATTTCATTGTTAGCTTAATGATTGGGGAATTGAATGATTGCATTGAGTAATCAATTGATGGCTTTAGTTTCTGATGACTTGATTGATTTAACTGAGACATTTGAGGGTTGGTTGTTTACTGAATAAGCAGTTGATTTAAAACAAACAGAATTTAATTACTGGTACTTACTTAAGAGATTTTCTTTTAGAATGCTTGTCATTAAACATCAATACAGAGTGCTGTAATATGCCCAGCAAATTTCTGTCGACTGCAACGGCCTCTGTTGTCAATAGCGGTCGTTAAACCTCTGGATCCATCCATCCAATGCTTGTCATAACATTTTATAATATAATTCTTTGTGTAAATCTTTTATAATCTTAGAGCTATATGTTTTCAGCAAATGTTGTCCATTTGCATTTCAGCTTTTGCATAATGATGTTTATTTTTGAATTGCTGTTTTGTTTTATGGATATTGTTACCATTGTATGTTGTGGAATTTATATTTGAGTAGTGTAAGACAACATTTGATACTACTGAATAAATTTTGCTTTCAGTGTTTAAATTCCAAACACTGTCATTATAGTACAGGCATTTTGTGAATATGTTTAGTGAACCTCACACAGATTGCAACAGAGAGTCTAGCAACTGTTTGTTACACTTAAAAGTATCTTCTACAACATATCAAAAGTCTCCATGATGCATGTGGTGGAAGGATTATAAAAATCGTGATAGTTAGCGGCACTGTAATGACTAACGAGACGCATATTTTCAGAGGAACATTTGAATTCCAAAAGATCTGTCGAAGGTCTAAATTATTTAAAAGTAATTCAAATAACTCAAGGTGAACTTCTTCTATGTTTTGAATTAATGCAAGGATGTTGTACAAAATTAGGCAGCATAAATTGTTTGGTTTTCAGGTTGTTTTGAATCCTCTACTAAGTGTAACTAGTTCTTCATCGTCATCCCATTCAACTTGTGCAATGCGCATGCTGGTCCTTTGCAGTTGTTACATGCTACAAAGCACTCAATGTCATGCGGTTTACAAGCGCACCTAATACTGCTGCTGCAATTGGTTTTGCAGCTGCACCTTATGATCTGTTAAAAATGTTTCTTTGTTTTGGTCTTCATGTACATGTGCGCATATGTTGGGTCCAGTTGGGGCCTCTGAACTTTTGAGATTCAATTTCATCCGGCTAATGAGATCTTTGCTCGTGTTCTGCTCATCATCATTATCTTCCAGATAGTTTGCAACTTCAACAGAGACTTTTTCTCTTTCGTCATTTTGTGGCTGACTAAATTTTGTTTTTTTTATGTCAATTTCGTTAGACTCATGATCTGCTGCATATTGACCTCCAGAGACCAGCGACCTGGATCCTCTCTTCACGTTTCTGCTCCAGAATTTGTAGATGCGCTTCTTATTTCCTTACTGCTTTCTGCTGCCATTCCCTCAAAGAAGGTATTTTTCCAGCCTCGCAAAAAATGGTCGATCCTTGTTCCTGTGCCAAGGCACAAGGGGCTGGATGCAGTTGATCCTTATAACTTCATTATTGCTATTGTCACTTCCTTATCTATCTAACCTGAAAAGATTATCGCCGTCCAGCTCACTGCCAACATCGATAAAAATGACCTACTCCCAGTCTTTCAGTCTGGATTCCGAAGGGGCCACTCCACAGATTGGTCCACCTTCTCTCTGACATTTTCAAGCAATTGACAGGTCTCAGGTTTCTCTCTTGGTGCTGTTTGATGTCAGCTCCCAGGTACCCCATTTTGATACCGTTGACCACGATATCTTCTCTGCCTCGTTTGGCCTTTCAAAGACCTTCCTTGGTTAGCTCAGTTCCTTCCAGCTGGACCATCCACCAGGTCTTCTTGGGTTGCCCTCAATTTGGACTACCCCCAAGACCCTCTCATGTATATTATTTATACCACAGATTTAGGCCCTCTGCTGGCTGGCTGCACTGTCCTGAGCCTGTCCTATGCGGATGACCTCCAGGTCTATCTGCACTGCTCAGCCCTGGCAGCTGCCACTGGTTCGTGCAATGAACCGAGCCATGGAGACATTAGACAGAAGATGAGAAAACGAACTGTGAGAACTCAAGATGGATTGCGGAGGTGCAGGCGGTTGGAAAACTTGTCTTCCAACCGCCTGCACCTAAGCAATCCATCTAAAACTCAGTTTATACGATTTGGCACTTACCATCAGCTAGCCAAAATTGACATGGAAGCCCTCGTCCTAGAGTTCTCACAGTTAGTTTTCTCATCTTCTCTCAGTGATCTTGGTGTTACTCTGAACCAACATGGCACATCCACTTGCTCTGCCGTGATTGTTACTGTTGACTGCGCCAGCTCAGGACGATAACTTGCTCCCCTGATGCTGCTGCAATGCTTATCCACTTCTTCGTGGTCTCTCGCCTTGGCTACTGCAACGCCCTCTATGACGGGCTGTCTGCATGCCGGATCGGGTGCTTGGATCGGGTATTGCGCACGGTGTCACACCTTATTGGCTGAATCCCAAGATTCGGCCATGTCTCTGAATATATACGGGACGTCCTTCATTTGCTCCTCTTCAACATGCAACGCGCGAGCTTGCACTGCGAATGCCCAGTCATCACCTCTGTCATTGCAAGATTTCAAGAGTGTTCTTGAATGCAACTGTCCTCACAGGAATTACCATACAATCAGAACTCTTCCTCTTCATACCAACCTGTGCTAAGTTACCACAGAACAGACAATCTCTGTCATAAATGAACTCTTTCAACCGAGCGTAGAAAAGCTCTGTCAATCTGCTCCTCGGGGTTTTTGTTTGTGAAATTTAGCTATTTCTTGTTAACTGGTATAGGCCCTATGTATTTCGGTGGATTTGATGAACCACTTCCCTGATGATCTATGAATATTATCCTTTGGAGATGCTCATGCTTGGTTAATGGAGGCACTTCCATTCTCAGCTATGGTAGCTGGTGGCGCTTTACTTCCCACTGCAGGATATGTGCAAATTGCACATCTGGGAGGACAACTCACATTTGTTCGAGTTATAATGTCACTCTTTATAAAAATAATATAAATGGTATAAAAATAGTAAAAAAGAGTATATATATATATGTATATATACTATTTGCAGACTTGCATGATTATTTGTGCTAAATAGTTTCTTTCAAAAATGAAAGTGGAGTGTGAAAATTGAAACAAGTAAAATTTCACATAAGCCTATTTTACATGGACGGAAATGGGAAACATTCCATCAACAATTTTAATACTTTCCACCACTTGCATTGATGGAGACTTTTGATATGTTAAAGGGCACAAGTTTTAAAGTATAAATCAGTTGAAAAAGTTTCTATTGCAATTTGTGTGAGGTGATACCACTATAAGGCCTGTACTATTATGTAAGAGAGTTTTATGATGTGTTATGCAGCCATTGGTCGGGGGTTGCCAGTGCATAGATAGCCTAAGGAGGACACAGACAGCTTTGTAAGTTCCTCCACAATTATTGCCTGTCATCCAAGTTTGACTCTTTTGGGAAAATTATTCAGTAACGTTTCTTCTTCTGGTGTTCTCACTCCTAGAGAGATTCTAACATTCCACTCGCTGTTGGTTCTCTTCTTTGAGCTTTCCATATCCATCTGTGTTCGTCCAATCAGGCGTCATCTGTCTTGGTCTTACTCTTTTTTGCTTTGTCTCCATTTTTTCTTCGATTATGCTGTTCTTGGAAGTGAGTCACCTTTGAGTAGGCCCTAACACTTTAGAAATGTAGAGCTAACAATCGAGATTACGATCATGATGCGCTATTTTCGTTTGGCGGATGATCATGTGCAATTGTGCATAGCAATGTATGTCACTCCCCTTATAGATTCGATTGCCAAGGTAGTAATTTCAGTTTAACGACACTGTGATAACAGAGCATTAGCGTCGTCCTCCTTCTATATCCAGGCCTTGGAGTAGGCATAGACTTAATTATCAATAGCTATACATTTTAGTCACCAAACGTTTTTTTATTTTATTGACCACCAGTTTCCTCCTCTCTAAGATCTCTCAGGCGCTCTATAATCTACGCTACGATATGGAACGAGCTGCATAAGGATCACCGCCCCGTGGATTATCCTTCCTTCGGCTAAGCAATGCCCCACTTGCATTCTCTTCTGCTGCAACTACTTGCTGAAGACTGAAAAGCGACCTCTTGGTCTAGTTCTGCTTTCATGACCACCACCATCCTATTCTTAGACCACCATCCGATATTTCAATGGCTTCATCTTCGTCTTGTCTCCTCGGCTTCACTCTGACCTGTCACAGAATGTACGTCTATAGGTCCACCCAATGACCCTGGCCATAAACGTCTTCATTAATAACTATAGCTATTACAAAGCCGTCTTGCTGACTTGATTTTATAAGCACCGGTGTTCAAGCTGGCCTGCTTGCCTGATGCGGCTTTTATAGTGGCACAGTGGAATTTCATAGACTTACATTACATTTGCTTACATACTCCAATTTATGACAGTCGCATTAACGCCTGTCATGATTAGGGTCTGATTAACCACTCATCAGCCTTCGTAGTGTACGGAAGAAGCAAGGGATTCAGTTTAATCATATTCAACACGTCATCTGTTTCATACGCAGCATAAGGTGGGGTGATAATTACAGACAAAGCTGTCTATCCCTCATAAAAACGGGATGTAATAATTATTCTCTAATGGGCATTATCGCGGTGCCCATAATTGGTGCATGGCACATATATACTTCTGTAGAGAGTATGGTTAAAAGCGTCGCCTTTTCCAATGTGTAAAGGCTGAAGCACTAAGAATGACACAGTACTGCACATACAAGCAGGCAGATAGACAGACACGAAAGAAAAGAGCAGAACCGAAGAAGAGGTGTCATAGGTTAACAGGAAAGAAGGAAGAAAAAGTTCAGCATAGAAGGACGGAAGAAAGGTAGGAAGTAAGAAGAAAAGAGTGAGAAAGAAAGGAATGTAGGAATACAGGCCGGAATGGAGCGATTGATGAATGGAAGGGCGAAGAGAGGAACGAAAGAAGGAGCAAAGGAAGAGAAAATTAAAGAAGTATTTGAATGGATGAGCATGGGACTAAAGTACTGATGTGGTAATTAAGCAAGGTTATTAATAGAAAAACTGTATAATTATAATAGAAAGAAAGATGGGAGAATGGACGAATCAGATGAGACGAATTGCATTAGCACCATCACCACCATCGCCATCCAACATCATCTGTTCCAAGCTGCCCTATCCAGCACCATCGGATTTCCATTCTTAACTTAAGTATCATCTTTTCAAGAATTCTTAGACAGACTCCTTATGTATACTTCAATTTCCTCCTGTCAATCCTCGGCCAAAACGACACCCTCCTTAACAGCTACTCTGCCTCCGCTGACCTCCTGGAGACCGCACTATGCTCTACTACGAACGAGAAAAGGGAAGGAGTTGGAGGAGGAGGAGGAGGTGGAAGCAGGAGAGAAGGAGGTGGAGGCTGAGATGGAGGTGGTGGAGAAGGTGGTGGATATAAGGTGGCGGAAGAGGAGGTGGATGATAAGATGGAGAATGATCCCAAGCACATTCGCGAACTATTCAACAATAAAATTGCTAATTATACAAAAATAGCATAAGCTGAAAAAAGTTTCTTACATAACAAAACCTTCACCCTACACAATATAACGCTAACAAAACCCTAACCCACCCACCTACCCCTTGAGCGTTATATAATATGTGAACGGCCCCTTAGTGTTGTTGAATTGTGGTAACAACTACTGCTAATTAAGTGGAAATTGTTTAATTGAGTGTAAGCTTTTAAAAAAATTACGCATTTTGATGTGATGGTGTGACGTCACATTTAGTCGACCCCCTCTCCCTCTTGTCACACATCGTCACAAATTTGTGACCCCTCCTCTAGGCGCGTGACGTCATTTATGGACGGCCCCTAGTGTCAAAAGTTAAGAACTAGATGTTGCAAAGGCAAAGCACCAACAAATTAAGTCGACGACAAATGGTTCGTGCACTATGGTCCACTGTGTTCGTTAAAATAGAAGATGGATTGGTGATATTATTGATGCTGGAATAAAAGTTGGATGTGATATCAAAGATATCACATCCAAAAGTCTACCCGATCATCCTCCAAACTCAATCTTTCCGGTCCCCCAGTCGCTAATCGCTTATATTTCTCCAACCAAGCCATATCCCATCCTGAATATGCGACTCAACTCTGGAACCAACTTCTGAACGGCGCATTATCTCAGTTCCTGTACCAACACTACCACTCACCAGCTATCAGCTGCCTGAGGCTCTTCTGTTTATCACCCCACAGCAGAGGTGTAACAAGGTTTTGAAAAGTGGGGTGGGGAGCATAATTTCTAAAATATTGCGTGCAACGCCATTTTTTTTGCCCCACACTTTTTGAATTTTACCGCCTAGAAATTTGAAAAATGTGGGACACAAATTATTTTCACAAAGTCCTTTTAAAAGCCATTGGAGAAACGTAGAAAAGAACCGATTTGGGGGGGGGGGCACAAGGGGGCACTGAGCACTAAAACTGGGGGGGGCTATGTCCCCAGTTTTTAAACTGGGGCACCGGTGTCCTCTGGCCCCCGCTTGTTACACCCCCCTTTGTTACACCCCCCTTTGCTCCACAGACTTTCCCATTCCAAATTGAAGTCTTCGAGAATTCCGTTCATAATTCGATATTCTAAGGCTGAACAAACTCGTCCTCCATAGGACTCGTCTTAGCAGCTGACCCGACCCTGATCCCTGGCCTCTCTGGCCTCCACTGGACTTCCATCTCTAGACAACCTGTTTGATATTACACATCGCTCGTGAATTATTATAAGTATAGGCTCTATATTCGGAAGTTGTGTGTACTGACTCTGACTCAGAATGACTAAAGGTATAGGACCCAGTTAAAATTCATAATCTTTCTTTTGTTGCTTCAGGTATTCCATAGAGACCATTGTCCAAGCATGCATTTATAAACAACGATTGCTCCTGTCTTAGATGCTGGCTATCGACACATCCGCGTCAACTTGTCAACTTCTGCATGAATACTGCATTCAAGCTGCGCAATCTACTACGTTGGGACACTTGGCATGCTACAGTTTTGACCATAGGAATTTTTAAATTGTCTTACTTTTTTAATAATCCTGATTGTCTTCCTATTCTACGTTATCTTTCTTTTCCTCACATACCATACTTTTACAAAACCACTGTTTTTACCTCATCAGGCTTACTTTGCATTCCTTTATTTCGTCTGTGCTTCTATTATCTTAGCTTACTCTATCAAACGTTTCGTCTTGTCTAACTCTGGCCATCTTTAGACCTGTCGTGGTCTTGTAATTCACCATATCTAACCGTCCCTGACCTTACCGAATTATAGAAGGCCTTACTAATTTTAGCACCCAAACCTTATCCAACTTAATTTGCTGGGTGTCGCTTCCTCTGTAATCAGATTCGCCTTTTGCAAGATGAGCCTCGCAGAGGCAAATTGGTTATTATTGCGCTTCCTTGCCTTAACTTACCTCGGCTTACATCAATCTACACAGCACCAAATATTGATGTTTGAAATGTAAATAATCGATGCGTGCACACCATCTAAATGGCCGACGATTTCGGTAACCGTCGTCCACACCATATATATATATTGCGAAGATCTGCCGCTCCTCCGGCGGCCTAAACGGTCTGCAGCCTGAGGCATTTATCTAGAAGACGATAGGCCTACTGGCAGATGTTCCGCCTTGGCTTCAGAGGCAGCTGTAGAGGCGTCGGCAGAGGCAAGAGGCTTAGCGGCAACCGACGCATGATCTCCCAGCATCAATCCATTCATCCATCCGTCCGTTTCTGGTCTGATGGCATTCTTGTCTCTCACCTATGAACAATACGTCACCGATTAGCCATGCTCTTCGGACTCTGACCAACGTCATCGTTCATCGCATACACTGGATTTTGCGTTTTCCCGAATTGACCAGGGAAGAGGAGCATAAAAACAATCACCACCACCGCCAACAGCAGCAATAGCAGCAAATCTTACTTCGGACGAACTACGGAGAGAGCTGCGCCTTCCGGTCCTAGCCTGCTCAACACAAGGGTAATTCAGAAAATGGCATTATATAGTTAGTCGTCAGAACTATATTTATGCTATTGGAGTTAAATCGTTTGGGATTTCAAATTCAGAGAAACAGTTAAATCAAATCTGAGATAAATCGCCATTCAATGTGCAGAATTCTTGCTAACGATAACGCTTGTGAAAATGTCGTAAACGAAATTGAAATGACATCGTTAACGTTATAGCCTTTAACAAGTGCTTTTTTTCTAGAGAAAAAGGTGCCGGAACGCATGGAAAAATGTGCCGGAACGCATGGAAAAGGTGCCGGAACGCATCCGTAGGCCCTATTGCGAAAGAAATGACGCTAAAATTAGCTACCAAATAAAATTAATTTCATAGGACACAATGATCATAATCTTACTTATTCGTTTTAGAATGTAAAAAAAATTAAATTGTAAAATGTTACTTCAAATTGCAGAATTTTTGTATAATTAGCAATTTTATTATTTATTTATTTGAAAAAGGTGCCGGAACGCGTCCCGGCGCGTTCCGCCGGAAAAAAGCACTGCTTTTAACGTTATCAGACAGAGTTATAGGCTATAGGCCTATAATCAATTGTACTGTAGCATGGATGGTCATGGACGGCGTCCAGGCACTAATTTGGCCAGCAGGGCCATGACGCCGTCCATGATTGTCCACGCTACAGTGCAATTCCTCTATATACGTACGTTATTATCAACAGAAAAAACAGAGGGAAAATTTCGTTTGCAGCATGCACTATATTTATCTAAACAGCATCTGTTTTTGAAGAATTTCGTTAACCAATCTAACTTTTACTCCATAATCAGTTACATCGCCATTCCAACTTCTATTCCAGCATCTTTGATATCACATCCAACTTTTATTCCAGCATCAATAATATCACCAATCCATCTTCTATTTTAACGAACACAGTGGACCATAGTGCACGAACCATTTGTCGTCGACTTAATTTGTTGGTGCTTTGCCTTTGCAGCATCTAGTTCTTAACTTTTGACACTAGGGGCCGTCCATAAATGACGTCACGCGCCTAGAGGAGGGGTCACAAATTTGTGACGATGTGTGACAAGAGGGAGAGGGGGTCGACTAAATGTGACGTCACACCATCGCATCAAAATGCGTAATTTTATTAAAAGCTTACACTCAATTAAACAATTTCCACTTAATTAGCAGTAGTTGTTACCACAATTCAACAACATATTATATAACGCTCAAGGGGTAGGTGGGTGGGTTAGGGTTTTGTTAGCGTTATATTGTGTAGGGTGAAGGTTTTGTTATGTAAGAAACTTTTTTCAGTTTATGCTACTTTGCCTGTTTGCTTGCCAATTGGAAATTCCATGTACCACGGACCTTCATTGTTTAATTGAAGTTCACAATACGTTGTGAACCAAAACTAACACCATTAGCTGCCACCTGGCGAATTGATTTGACGTTCTTAGTTATTATTTTATAAATCCACTTTTAACAATTTGCTGTTTACAATTTTAACAATTTCATGTGAATAGCTTTAAACGCTCTAATTTTCATTTCTGTGTGCTTTGTTTTGATTCTGGTTTAAATTTAAATTAATTCACTTGAAAAAATTATTTTGGTAGGTACTATCATGATGGTTGATTTCATTTTCTATAGTATATGTAAATAGTTTATGTTTGCTTAAATACCCAAATTGCAGTTGTAGTACGCACTCTGTTTACATTATACGCTATCAAATAGGTAGAGTTGTACTGCGAACCTATCGATAAATACCTGATAGTGCAATATTAAACCAATCCATTCTGTGTGATACCGTAATGCTCATTTCTAGTGCAAAACGGGAGGGAAACTAAAATGGTGCTTTTAAGTAGGATGTACGTCACTACCATGTATCATCATGCTGTATTAGTAGGCATACATGTAGGTACATGGTGACAATCGTCGACTACCCAATTAGTTACCGTAATTAATACAAGTGAATTTAGCGCCATTAAAAGTCCGATTATTAAGATGCAGAGGAGCTCCATACATTCGGTGCCATCATCATTGGCACAAGAGAGTACACAATTTTAAGGTAGCTTTTGCTACACTGCTAATTGCTCATATGAGGATTTTTACTGCAGTTCTTGAATTGGATAAAGGCACTTATCAGTTGAATCACTACTATTAAAGTGCGAACTAACATCGTATTGTTATAAAAGTGTCAAATTGTGCAATACAATTATGTCGATTGTATGTCTTTTAATGTGCTTACAGGCTGGGGTGGGGTAGGGGAGTGGGTAGCATATCTGTTATATGATATAGGGATGGGGGTCACAGCTGCTGTTATATAACGTCATTAGGGGTAGGGGTGGGTAAAAAATTGTGATTTTATGCGTTATATAATATGTGAACGGCCACTAATAATGATCATGATAGTTTTTCATCGTGAGGAATGCATAAGATTGTAATCATTATAGGCTACTATCTCCATTTTTCTTCTTTCTACTATTATGATATCCAATTTTTTATAGTTATAATCAAATTTATTTTTTGATAATTATAAGAAAATTTGCATTACATTCTGAATATCTGGATTTTGGGGTGGGTCAGGGTCTTGTGACGTGACGTCACATTTGAGGAGGTCATGGCATTTGTGACGACGTCTGACGTTGGGAGGGGTCAAAAATCGTCCAAAATTGCGTGACGTCATTTATGGACGGCCCCTAGCGTCCGTCCAGGCACTTTTTTTACACTTTAGGCACTGCCTATAACTGTCACTCAATTTATCATTAACCATATTAAATTTTATCGCTATACCGGAATAACACTAGCGAAAATTCGTCTCAATTATCGTTAAATAAAATAAAATGTAAAGAGCAATATCGACGGACATGAGAACGGGAGATTGCTAATAGCGTAGGCCTATGCGTAGGCTATATACAATGTATATTCACAGATCTAACAGACTGACAACTTACTGGATTTGCCAATTAACGCGTCGGTGGTGGCGCATTTATGAACTGAGTTATTTGTTGACGTTTTTATTTGCAATTGCGACCTAAACTGACCGACTGGCGCAGATTCGGAAGATCAACACATAATAATCATTTAGTCCAAATGCCTCTAAGCATCTTGAGTAAGCATTGGAATGCTGTATTGTGGCGTTTCAAGCACGAATCTGTCGCAACTAAAAGTTCGTTTATCGTCAGAGGTGTTGTGTTAATGAGCGGAAGTTGTGTTATCGGTTCACAACCGACTAAGACACGAGTAATCTACTCAATCATAGTTTGTGCGACAGAAGTGCATTGAATGGGCAATCAAACCTAATGAGTTAGCCTATTAGTGTGCAGTAAAATCAACAGAATCGACTGCGCTTGCCAACAGCTGTCTTTTTCATGGTGTTTTGTGATTTTTGTGAGCTTAACATCGCCTCTATCTTTCTTTTTATGTGTCATTATATCGAAGTGGGCCTGGTTCTGTGTGTCATGTAATAGCCGTGTTCCTGATACAGTAGTTCAGCTTATGAGACCGAAGAATAATACATTTATGAGACGGAGTGTTGTTGCTTGTTGCAGCTTATATAATTATGGTATGGAATACTTTCACAGAGAAAAACAATAATCAAAAACAGGGTGTAATGACTACCCCAATCATCAGACTCGATGTGTATTGATGAAGCTTATGCATCCGTTTTAAAAGTCCTTCGAAGCTCAAAGAAAACTGTTTAATGCGTCCTAACGACTATAACTAAAACAATACTACCTGTTACTATAAATAAAATGAACGATCATTAACTATAATTGCTACTGAAACTAAAATAATATATGTGGGGAATCACAATGTCCGCCGCCTGCGATTACATTTGGAATAATTATAATTTATTTGTCAAGCAACACAAGGTACTATTAAATGGACCGTAAACTGCGCTGAAGGAACTAACTCAAGATACTGTTTTGATTCTGTAATATAGGACCATCCATACATTACGTACGATATTATTTTATTTTAATACCCCTCCCATCCGGTTGCCTCTTTTATTTTTGTGTGGACCCTCTCCACCCATGCGTACGTACAATAACGCATCTTTAGTCCCCGCTTTACAAATGTTAATGAGCTTACGTCATTTATAAAACACCTATTTTACCGTCGCTACTATACATGTAGGCTTCTATAAATGCTTGATTGCATTACATTACATTTCGTTGCTTATTTAATTAGACATCACATTTGCTAGCAGCAATGTGTCAACTGGCAGGCTTTGTAGAAAAAACCATCAATACCAAAGTTCAAACTTTTTTCATACAATGCATATAGGCCTTCGACTATTGGGTAATATGAAGTTGTAAATCGGCCAATGTAGGTAGGCATCATATTGCAATTTATTCTAAGTCCACGTAGGCCTATATGTACGTACGCATTTTGACGAAATCCCCTCGCCGTACGCACCAGTAGGCCTACGCAAAGTCTCCTAAATCCAACTTCCCATATAGTCCCCTGCTCATCATTACCTAATACATGGATTTGCCTATGCTTATCTGACAAAAGTAAAATAAAACGCCAAAACAGTTCAGCTTTGTTATAGAATGACTCCACCGTAATGAGAGTTGAATTCATTGAAGTATAGGGATCTATGCGCTCCATTCATTATTAACACCGTTACATCTGCTCAAATAGTGTCAAGTCAGCAATTTCGCCAAGGACGTCGATTTAAAGCGCCGATAAATAAGAATCGAGTTGAATTTTTTAAGCATGTCGAAGGTATTAAATTACCCAAAACATCGAGTAGAACCTCTTCCTCAGTGCCAACAGCCACAGCCATATCAAAAGGAACTTGAAAAAATAATGTACTCATAGTTAATAGCACCACCCATCATATCCTGGTGTCCGGCTTCAACGCGTACTTAGGAGCTTCGTCATGAGACATATAAAATTTCAGTTGTATTGTATGTTGCATTGTATATACGTTCGTCATCATCATCATCATGTTGTTAGAAACATACAGAGAATGTCATAATTAGCAGATCATTTTTCCACTTTGCTAGTCTTTTCCTCATATGAATGTAACATCATAAGGGTATAAAAGTTAATTGCAAGCATTTAAAATGCATTTGCATTACGCACTTCCAAGTGCATAGACATCTTAAGCATTTTATCGACACTATAGATTCCTCAGAAAGATCTGTTGTATTTTGAGAGGAACAAGTCGTAGGCCCTCTCAGTGTTCATTTCTGTGCAGGCATGAGTGATCTCGGAACAGTCAGTCGTGTCCAGTGATTGCAGAAAATTGGCTTTTCGAGCATCAGAAATTAAATCATAGCTCGTAGTTTGAGATTTATTAGGAGAGTTAGAAAACCTATAATTAAAACATGCAATTATTAGTAAGTGGTCAGATATTTCCTCAATAAGGATTGATGAATATATTAATTTATGCCAGAGGTTGATAAAAAAGTTGTAAATAGTGAAGAGGTGTGATCAGTAATCCTTGTTGGTCTAGTAATGGCAGGTAATAGATGCCTGGATGTTAATTGGTGACAGAAATCGTCAGTTGTGTTGTGGCTATTACATTTCAAAAGATCTATATTAAAAATTACCTACAATTATAATATCTCTTGATTTTTTTTATAATTTCATCATAAACACTATTAATTTCCTCAGGGAATTCTTCTATTTCTGGACTCATCAGTGGCCATAAGGTTTCAGGTGGAGGCGGAGGTCGATGTAATGCTGTGGGTTTCTCTTGACAGCTAAAAATGAGTCTGAGTCACGAACGACCATAAATTTTATATCATCCACACACATATATGGCAAATGCATTCTGATGTACTGCTTTTCCGTGCAGAAATAGCATTTATCTCACATCTGAATAGCCAGTTCTGATAAATATTAGATCTATAATTATGTCAATATTTGTACATTTCGAAATTTATGTTAATAATATTTCAATTTATGTAAATAGGCCTATGTGTTCGTGATGCTCCTCTCTCGGGACAGAAAGCGATATTGTATATATATATATATATAATATATGTATATATATATATGTATATATATAGAGTTATATCGGTGTCTTGTTCTGGTCTTGTTCATATTATGGTTATTACACGGTTATAGTTATTTATAAGTAGGCCTAATTCTTTTCTGTAGAAATATACTCAGAGATGTTCAACACAGCTGTCGTATGTCTATTCACAATTGGTATCGCAGACGTCAGTTGCAAAGACGACAAGAATTATGATGATGACGACGACGACGGTGATGATGATGGTGAGAAGGAGGAGTAGGAGGGCAATAAATGAAAATGATTATGATTAGGACTGTAGCCTAATATTGTTGTGACTGTGTTAGAAATTTATAAAGTGCCAGTCTGGCAAGACTGATCAGGGCAATGTGCTCTGTAGTTCACGTCACGCTGAATGCATTCAAGAAGACGTATATCACCAGTAGGTAAAATTATGCAAATAATATTAGAGGAATCACTCTCTGTCTGTCTGTCACTTACACACACACACACGCTCTCTCTCTCTCTCTCACTCTCTCTCTCTCTCTCTCTCTCTCTCTCTCTCTCTCTCTCTCTCTCTCTCTCTCTCTCTCTGTATATATATATATCATTCTCTTTCCCCTTGTCTCTCTTTCTCTCTTTGCATGCATGTGGGTGTAGAACCCGCCCGACGGATTCCTATCCGAAGCCGTAGATGATATCATGTTCAGAGTTTTTGGATCCAGTTGCATCGATGTTGTACAGGGTCCTCAGTATGCAGAATAGCACTATTGCCTGACGGTCCCTCGATGGTGTTATCCATCGAACGGTCTATGCAGAAATGCAGAACAGATATTCGTTGCCTACCGTTTGATAGATTCACACGTTACCAGTGAACGATGGCCTATGTCACTCCAAGAGAGCCCTCACTACTCCAAGCCCTTCGTCACTGCATGGGCACTCGTCACTCCAAAAGCCATTGCTACTCCAAGGGATTTCGTCATTCCAAGGACACTCGTCACTCCAAGGGCTCTCGTCACTCCAAGGACACTCGTCACTCCAACGGCTCTCGTCACTCCACGGGCGTTGGTCACTCCAAGGACCCTCGTCACTCCAAGGGTCCTCGTCTCTCCTCCTCAGATGAGGAGGGGGTTGCCAGACTGCAGACTGCAAACATAGGTCCCTTCATATATTTCAAACCCAACCCACACGTAAGCCAAATCTATTCTCATGCGAAGAAAATGCCATCATAACATGCGACGCATAAACGATTAATTCCGCCACGAAAACTCAGCGGCAGTCTACTCAAAAATGTCAGAAATTACGGAGCATCATAATTCTGCCGCGCTACATCAATCAGCAGAAATGCCACAGAAGGTAAATCAACAGCCATGTGTTTGCTGGCATGCACACTCGCCTCAGGATGATGGGGCTAATGACGATGACAACAACTATATTGATGATGATAACGATGACGATGACGCTGAGAAGAAAGACGATGAGGTGGCATAATGTTGAAGGCTAGGCGAAGTGTCATTGGAAGCCCATTCCAGGTTGCTGGACCAGCGATCGAGAAGCCTCGGCGCTGCCTTGTGTGGTTCTGCGAACCAGGTAAGAGAGCGAGTCCAGCGCAAAGGATCGAAAGGAGCGTCGGCGATGGACAGCCAAAGTTCTCACAGGCGCGGGGGAGTTGATCCCTAGATGCAACGCCATGCAAATGCAGAGACTCGACGTGCGATCCGTTGAGGGAATGGAGGCCAATGAAGGATGCACTGCATTTACATGTATTACGAAACATGGCCAAACATTTGTATACGTCTAAGTAAAGCCTAATCCAAGCACTCGAGCCGTCTAGCTTACATCTGGGGTAAAAATAAATGTACAGGATGGGATTACGACAGAATCCTGAGGTAGACTAAACGGAGAATGAGCACAAGGAAACTCAGTGGATCACAGAGAAGGAACGGTCTCGTTAGAAAGAATCTATTCAGCGAAGGACAGAACCAGAGAGATATAAAGAGGCAGAAATTTTCGCACCCCTTTGCCTACGGGTCTGCTGATTTAGTACTGGAACGCACATGTCTTGCGAGAATAGGCCTACTCTCCTCTTCAGGTCTATGGTCTCATTGCTGCAAGCCTCTCCATGCATCCAATGGCAAATGCATCCAACATGCATTTCATCAGAATTTCTGTCTTCTTTCGTCAATGTGAACATCAATTAGATGGTCATTCGCAAATGAAGTTGATTTCTGTAGTAAAAGCAGCCAATTAAGTGACGTGGATGTTGCTATCTTGGCACATTGCTTCAAATTTTGCTCTACAGTTATATTCTCAGCTCCATCTAACCTTGTCCCACTATCCAGTGGTTGCTTCTCTTAATGTATCAAGAATCAATTCACAAAGCCGCGTCCCTGAACTGTCTCCAAAACAAGAGACATTGACAAGTCGCTCGAGCTGGTTACGGAACTTACGGAAGGCCGTAGTCGTCCATTTCTACCTAGTGACCCAGGGGCGTCCAGATAGGTGGGTCCTGAGGCAAATGCCTCCAATTTCATGTAGGGGCAGTTTTTGCATCTTAGGGGGAATATCTTGCATTCCTGGCACTTGTGACCGGGGTTTTTGCCTCAGTCACTAAGGGGGGATTGACACTCCTGTAGTGACCTAACAATACCTTTGCTTCCTTCTTACTGCTGTCGTACGTGCCATCGGCAATAATAAAACACTTCTTCTACTGCCTTATGTGACCAACAATTCGCTCTATTGTCAAGACCTTCATGACTGATAGGAGTTGCTGTAGGACTACATATGATTGGCTTAGAATGTTCATTACCATCGTCTTACCGGTGTAATGTGCACGTTCGATTCGATTCTATCAAGTAATTATTCTCGTGAAGAAGGCCTTTCTTGTAGGTCTGTAGCATCAAGACTAAATTGTAAATTAATTGAATTAAATAAATAAATAATTTGATTAATAATGACCAAAAAATAAATAAATAAATAAAATTACCCCCCCTCCCCAAGATCACTTAATATTATGCCCCCCAAGGAATTATTGGCTGTAGCCTGCTTCCACGGACATGCCTGTAGAAATCTCTGACGCCTAGCAAGAAAAGAACAACTCAACCTGACAGAGGATGCAGGAATCGAACTCAGAGCCTCAGCTCTGCACGCCAGTGTGCTATCCATTACTCTACGGGCCCCTTCCTCAATACATCAGGTCTTGGAGGCGCTTGGGTAATTCGATGTCATCCAATCGCCGATTGGGTTTCAACAGATGCAAGCACTCGCGCATATTATATGCTGAAGCGAAGCAAACCTGCGAGACACAACGCAAAAGCAGAATCCGTAATTAGATTCTTTGCTCAATAGATAGATAGTCAATGCACTGTGCTCTCATATGGGCCATAATCTGAACAACAAGAGAATTTGGGTTAATTGGTGAATATAGTCTGACGTCAGAGTTCGGATTGAAGCTGACGCATTTGGAACGGATGAACCTACAATTGACCCCGTGGTATAAAGACAAAGGAAGGCTATAGGACTGTTGTTGTGCTACCATCATCGCGTTGCGGCATTACTCGTCAAGAAATAATCGAGACAGTTCCAGAACAACTTGTAAATCTATACGACGTATACATTGAAACGTTTGCTAGTCATCGTTCAGGCTTCTCTGTGGTGACCAGGATCTGATGCTCCGGCTGCAGTGGCCACAACGCAGCGGACTCTGGAGTATGGAGGCGCTTCGTAATTCGATGTCACCCAATCGCATTCACCTCAGCGACTCTAAAACACAATTTATACGGCTGGGTAATAGGAAGCAGCTGCAAACAGATCCTCCGACTATATCTGCTGACTTTCCTCGTTTTGTCTTCCTTACATAGTTATGGGCGAAATTAAGGGGTTCTTTTCTGAACACCCAAATCGCTTATGTCGTGCTAAAACTTCTTCAGTTTCGGGCAAGTATCGTGGATCATTTACGATTCACTGCCAACCAACGCCGCCCTTGCCCTTATACATGCATTTGTTTGTAGTAGGTTTGATTACTGCAGTGCCATCCATGTTGGCCTCTAAGTGATATTTCAAATGTGACCATGTCTCATGATAGGCTATATGTGCGTGACGTGCTCCATTTACTGTATGTTTTCCAGCGCATTGAATTTAGGATTTTGGTCTGGGTGTGGCAGGGAAAGCCCGTGCTTACTTGTGGGAGCTTTGTTGTCCCACCTCAAACTTGTCTGGTCACGGAAATCTTCATATTGCATATCAAGGTGAACTTTTTGTTCCCTGTGCTTGCATTTCAAAGATGCAGCATCGTGCAGGCTTATGTTCAGTGGTTGGTTCGACCACTTGGAATAGTCGATATTCAGATCTGCATGTTCTTTAGCCAGGGACATGCATAGGCCCACATATTTTTGCAACCATCTGAAAACAGTTATATATCGCCACAGTTTGGCTGGGTATTATGGAGACTGGGTATAATGGAGGGTCGCTATATAATTATCATCCTCAATATACATGTATGATCCGTGGCCAATGTCGCTACTAGTTCATGTGTGTGTGTGTCTGTAGATAGTGTGTTGTATAGTATTTATTACTTTATAAAGCGTCTCTAACAGTGCACACCGATATGTGTGCGTGTGCGTGTGTACATGTGAGTGCATGTGTGCGTTTGTACATGTGTGTGTGTGTGATTGCATGTGGGTGTGTGTGTGATTGTATGCATTTAGAATGACGGATGATTGACAGCCGCGTGGTCTTATGGGAACTGACACCGAGTCGATGTTCGCGCATAATCGATCAACCAACTCCGAATATTAATCTAATTCTCGCTTCACTTGAGTCGGAAGGACGTTTTCCATCCCTGTGATGATCCCAAACTCTTACAAGTTACCGTGTCTGACAACAGCAGATAATATACTAACGAAAGTTCAGTTTTCAGCAGACAAAATATTGTGATCGTACATGTATGCTGTTAAAGTTATAACATTGGATATCATCACCTGTCTAGTTATGTAGATATCTGGCATCAGAGATTGCGTTTTTGTGTCAGACAAATTGTTTTGCCAGTACACACTTTCCCCGTTATAGTACCTCTGTCTCGCTTTTCCTCTGCCTCTTTCTTATTATCTCCATTTTTCATCCCCGACCCTAATTCTCACTCTTTCCTTCTCACCATTACTCTTGTTCTCTGTTCCTCCTTCAAACTGCATCTAAACTGTCTTCCTTATCTTCTATCCCTCATTCTATGCCCTGCAGCCTGTCTTTCTACGTATCTCCATAGCTTCATTCACTCATCAGTCTCAACTACAGTTTTTTTATCGGGCGTCAGTGAATTCGATGAAGCGAATCCGCAGCAGAAGACCTGAAAGACTTTTTCATTGATCGCAAATCCAGATCCGCATAACGAAATTGTCCGACGCTAGCAACACAGGGATAAGAAACAGGCAAATCCAGTTAGCACAAATCGACTAAAGTCAATATATCTGCATATATATTATAAAAAAAATTACATACATTTACATATGCAATTATTTAGCGCTACATTGGACCCACGCTTCAATTTTGCAGCCCGTTGACGTGATAAAAAGGCGCAGCAAGCACTGAGATAAAATTAGAAGAAAGATAAGTTGAGATTAAACGATATTAAACAAGGCTACATTGGATAGGCCTATAGGTCATGACATTAGGTAAATTATTAAAATGTCATTTAACAGCTACTCTGAACTCAGAAGGAACGTCGTCCTCTGTTTCACTCTCTTGATAATCCCTGAACTCCAAGCACCGCTTGATTCAGTGGATGTTTAAGTATACTCTTCCTCTCCGAAACTTATTCTAATAGCAGGTGACTTCAATATGCACGTGTCATGTATGCATATATATACATACGTATAAATACGCTTTATAAACAGTACGTGCGATTCATTTCAGCATATCCGAGCTCGCAACAATGACAACATAGGCCATACATATCTCCACTTCATGACCAGATCTAGTTATTATATTGCTACAACTAGCAATTCTCCCGATTCAAATGTGTATGACCATGTTGCCATCACAGCTCGACTCTTAAAAATCTTACTCCACGATTACTCGTCATCCTTATATATGATCAATGAACCAGCGTTTCACCATTCAACCATCTAGCAGCTTCTGACTGGAGCTGGCGATGATCTTCGTGATAACTAGGGTTATTGTTAGTGCTTGAGTTTGCGTTAGGGTCAGTGCTAGTGGTAGATTTTATGCTGGGGTCATGATACGAGCTAGTGGTTTGTGATAGAGTGAGGGTTATAAGTTCAGGGTGAGGATCATGATTTTGAATACGGCTAGGACTAGGGTGAGTGTTATTAATAGTGTGAGGGTGAAGTTTGAGGTTCGGATTTGTTGTTTGGATCAGTGTTAGAGTTACGACTAGTGCTAGGGTAAGAGTTAGTGTTAGTGTTAGCGTCTGTGTTAGTCTTAGAGCCTGTGTTAAGGTTGGGCATGGGTTAGCGTTAGTATTAGAGTTGGGTTTAGGATAAAGTTAAAATTTGACTGATAGCTATTTCAACTCTATTGGAAGGTTGCATCTACTGAACTGCCGCCAAATATAGATAGCATGTTTAAACGTATACATTCCCAATAATTTTATTCGCTATGTAACATCAAATTATACATAATTACTTTAGATTTGAACGTTAACTGTGCTAGGTTTATTCAGTCAAAAATTCTGCTTCATTCATCAATGTTGTTTCTCGTTTACCAAGTCGTTGTAAGACTTTCACGAGGTACCTAAAATACAAACTGCTTTTGTGTCCAGATACTTACTTACATACATAAATAAATGACGTCTTATTTGCCCCCCTTGACTTGCTTTCTAATATGCAGTCTGGCCCTTCGCCAAAAAAGGTAGTGAGCCTCTGATCTACACTATCGACGCAAACTGGTTCAGAGGCTTTGAAGATGGCATAATCTATCACCTCTGAATAGGAATCCATTGTGTGTGCGTAGACTAATCATACTACTGGTGACTTATCTGGTTAGTGTTGTGTTGCATTGTGACGCACTTAGGTCTGTTATTCTCACTTACGTTAAGCATAATTCATAGTAGCGTATAGTAACTGCGCTGTGAGGGACATAAAGGGCGTGATATTGCTAGATATGATAAACGAGCTAACTAACTATTTGCACATCCTAGCCAACAATTCGTTAACGATGTTCAGCTGGATCGGACGAAGGGACTGGAAGATGGTTGAGACACGCTATGCACTTCTTCCATTAGACGAAGTAGATGGATGGATGGACAGTGCACTGCAGTGATTTGATGCATCGTTTGCATTAAATCATCCAACTAGGATCAGATACAAGTTGCTCCGGCAGTCAGTCAGCGGTCCATTGATGCTCTAATGAAGTGCAGCTGAAGGCTATTCATTTAGTTAATTCTCACAGTTGTTCTTGTTTATGTTGCCAGAATCTATCAATCTTACGCCATCTATTAGCACACAGAGTTCGAAACTTAACTTCATCCGATAGTCCAGTAGGGCCCTATACAGGCTACTCGAATTCTTTCACGGATAGGAATCCATTGGTATCCTATATCCGTGTTGTGAAACGAAATAATGGGAAGGAATGGTGACGCAATGAAAGCCATCCGCAAGAAATGCTGAACGTGTGAAAAAAGATGAGTCGAAGTCTGTTTTATTGACGAAAGATAGGCACAAGGCAAATTGAACATTATGACATCCATGAAGGCTATATCCAAGATCCAAAGAATCTATATGAAGTCGAAAAAAATCAGGAAATTAGGTTTCTTTGCCTTTTAAGACTGATTTATATATGCTGTCAAATGTCAATGACCTGAAAAGGTTTTTGCAAATGTTCATATTTCTGGCCATGGAACAGCTTACGAATATTCCTACAGAATAGACAACGCATGATTTTCAACCAGCCGCTTCATTGGATCTCATACTTTTTAATCGAGTTCCACGCTTTAACAATAGGTCTATATATAATTTGAAATATATACATATATCATGCAGTTTTATATAATATTACGTATTTAGGCTATATATATATATATATATCATAGGCCATACACACCTTATGTAGGATGTGCATAGGCCTTACTGTATATGTATATATTAATGAATCGTTAAGTCCATTTTTTATCTGTCCCTCCTTTCCCTTCTTCGCGTACCTCATCCTATCTCTCTCTCTGTCTGTCTGTCTGTCTGTCTGTCTCTCTCTCTTACACTGTGTCCCGAAATAAAGGGACCCCTATTGATAATATGAAAACAAGTAGTAAATAGGAATAATCGTCGAATTTTAAAATTCCAAAACTGTTTTAATCCTGACAAATTTATCTAGTACTGAATAAAATATGGCGTCATGATAACGTCAATTGCATCAACACTCGAGTTGTAAGGACGGCCTAAATTTCATCTACAGAATATTTAACTGTTTTTAACTGTTGTCGATAAACCGCAATAAATTTAGTTAAAATTTATTCTTGCAGGCCTATTTGAATGATATTAGACGACTAGTTGTGTTCAAAATGCCAGTCTTCAGCCTCAACACAAGCTTCAAAACGGGGGCGCCATTGGTCAATAGCAGCATCAATGCCCAGCTGATCACATTCCTCCCATGCATTAACTTTGTTATTTAAAGACGTCACTACGACGTACCTTTTAAACCAAGACGTTCATAAATTACAAATTTGTCGATAAATATGTCAAATATGATTAAAACGGTTTTGGAATTTCAAAAATCGAGGAATATTTACTCTATATTTTCATATTATCATTAAGAGTCCCTGTATTTCCGGACGCAGTGCACATCCATATATACATGTGTGAGTACACATAATTTATATATTGACATATTTTAACTAAATTAAACCTAAGAGCAAAGATCTTGAAAGAGCGCCTTGTAAGTGCTCTACTTTAAAGGAACAATACAACGTTAGGCCTGCATATATATATATATATATATATATATATGCGTATATATTAAACTTCGTACATTTGTACATTATTGGGTACATAGTCTGAGACACCTGCGTGTTTGCAGACATACATGATGAGCTCGTTAATTGACTACTAATGCGTGTTGGAAGGAAATACAGGTAGAAGTTCAGTAAATTTATTACTTTAAATAACTTCAGATGCCATTGTTTGGCGATGTGCGTGTTCTCTAATGGCATTGAGCTCCAGCGTCTCTCCTCCCTCAGTCTCCCTAGTTGCACGTTCCTACGCCCCCAGCCTACCCTTTCTATACATGCACAATGACATGTGCAATTTTAAAATATAGAATATATAATAAAAATAATGAGTGCAAGTATGACCATAAAAGAAATGTATGTTATATTTGCACGCACATCTGGCTGCGTGTATTACAGAGCACAGGTTCTATTTGCAAATTGTCAACGGCCAACAAGACATGCAGTCAACATATGTGTCTGTAGTTTTCGTTTGGTTAGATGCGTGCCTTATTATGCAGAGAGGTGCGGGTTAGAGCCTCCTCAATCAGTTCCTTAGCGTTTATAACGCGATCGATCAATGCCTTGCCATGTCATAGCGGCGCTATATAAACAAAAGGTTTGGTAAATATTAGAAAACGGTCGGCTGCGTCAAGAGCCGGTCAGTGGTTATGAGTCGATTCAGAGTCTCTTGACATCTTTAAGATGGAGGAAGTTTGTCTGGGACAAAAGATGTTCGACAGAATCAGTCTGCGGCGTTTACGTAATACGCTGCGTCGTTGACAGCAATGATGTCACTAGACAATGCTATAGGAACAGCCTAACAATGGCGCCAATGCATCTCTAAAATGAGAGGTCATTATTACCTCATTTCACCATCCCCTCCTTTCACCCTCCTTTCATGAAAACAGTTAGGCCGCAACGTTTAATGATAGGCCCTACTGTTACAAAATAGCGATTCTCAAAACAGCGATTAAACGATGTTATTTTAAGAAGAGCTAATATCTGGTAACATTATTGCTCCGAAACAAGCGATTGAGGTTTTCAATTCGTGTGTTCTTAACATACGCAAATTGGTACATTTATAAGCAATCGACGTGTAATAAGTAGAAATAGCATACGTAGGCTTATACCCTTGAAATATAATAAGAATAAGATTATCCATAAGAAGAAAATCCTCATTATTGAAGATTTATATTTTGTTTCTTAATTTATGGACTTACATTTGTTGTTCCTAATTGCGACACAAATAAATTATTACTAGTACATCTGCATGTGCTAGTGGACGTGCTAGTATAGGCCTATGAACATACATCAATTCTTCTCTGTTTCTGCACACATACGCGATGTGTTATATTGGCTACCTTTGCCCAAACGAATTTCATTCCGCATTGCAGCTCTGTTTTCGTGTTGTATTCTTGGTTGTGCTCTATTTTACTAGCGTGATCTCTGCCGCCCAGTGTCCGACGTTGCACAGCGTCGGGTGCTTCGCTCTACGACGAAAGGTGGGCCTCTATTTCCACGAGCTCGCCTGGCTATTAGGCAGCGCCGTGCTTTCTCGGTTATGATCCTTTCAACATAGAACGAGCTCCCACACTAGCTCCGCTCTTTGCTTGTGGCCCAACCATCAGGTTTTTGCAGAATCTCAAGTTTTTTCTAATCGTGGCCGGACTAAGAGCTCTCTTGAGTAGTTTCTTGAAAGGGAGATATATAAATGCTCAGAATGAATGAATGCGCTGAGGACGGGACAGAATATGAATGAGATGAAGGATCTAGAATTTCGTCACAGAACAAGAACAAAATACATCTCTAAGAGTCTACAAAGAAGAGATTTAGAAAACAAAACTGATCAACCGATGGGCCTATTGAGCTATCTTCCTGGTATTCTACGTAATTTAAATCTTCAAGTTTAACATTTGTTTTATGTGCAGTAAATCATATATTTGAATCCTAAATAATAAATGAAGGAAATCGCTGAATTGGTTGTCGCTATTTCGAACTCTCGCTGTTTTTTAAAACCGCTAATTGTGTGTCTGCTATTTTGGCGATCACTGTTTTTTTAATCGCGGTTACTAGTGATTTATTGTTAACCATATGTTTAGAAATTGTTTAGTGGTAGTGTAGTATAGAGTATAGGGCCTATGGCGTAATTTAATTCGACGAGTTAAGTAGCCTAATTTAGCTTAAATCAGACGTGTCAAAAGAGCAGGGCCACGGGCCATTTCTGACCAGTCTACGACATATTTCCACGGAGCCATGTCTATTATAGAGAACACAGTTGAGAATAAAAGGTCTAACTAGTCATTTTTAAGGCTTTGTGAGTTTGCAATGCATAATTCATTCCAGAATAACGTTTTCAGAGTCTAATTCAACTGTTTGTATGGCCCTTTGAGATCTGGTCCAACCCCATTTTCTTCATGCGCCTTCAGCACTGGCCCGCCACGTATACTGGCAAATATTGTCATTGGCCCACCATTTCAAAAGGTTTTACACCTCTGGTTTAAATTGGATAACACGAAAATATTATTGCGGATTTAACACAGGTCACGTGACCTAACCATTGTATGTCCCGCTCATGACCAGAGGTGGACTGGGCCGCGGGGACACCGGGAAAAATCCCGGTGAGCTGGCTGGATGAATCCTTGTGGGCGTCCAGGATCAGTGCTTTGATATTAGACAAGCACTACCAAACCAAAGGGCGGGTAATAGTGCGCATACTAACAGAGCCTTACAGCCAGAAAAACTTCATTCCCACCTTTCATTTAGAAACTGAGTTTTAACTAACAACACATTATCTATGAAAACAACGCTAGCAGATCTAAATCCCGAAAATGGCAATTCGGAACCTTCACTTACCGATGATGAAAACAAACACCCATTAGGCCTACTGTTTCAAACGTCCTCGATCGACAGAATACTTTACAATCATTTTTAAATTTCACACAATACAGCCAAGTGCGAGTGAAATTAATCTACCATCTACAAATGCGTATTGGGAATTTTTCAGAAGCGATGATATCAATGTAGGAATTGGGTGTCATTATGTAGCCGAAGTGAAACCCAGCTTTGGCCTAAAGAAGTTGCGCATACTATAACAACCATTTTATTAGTATTGCCGGCAAACTTCATTCCCACCTTACATTTAGAAATTGAGTTAACTGACAACAGGAAAATAAAAGTAAGATATTGCCGCTTTTTATTTCATTTTCCGGGTCGCTCGAACACCCCAGTTCACCCACGGCCGGCTATATTTATTAACAGCAGACCAGCTACAAGACATTATGACGTCATCGGCCGGAGGCTCTCTTGTGGCTTACTGCAATGTTGATTTGATAGATGGCTGTTACTGATGGGCCTACTTCTATTTATTTCTTTTGCAGCAACATAACTCCACCACTATCTGCACTCTGACAGTGTCAGTCCTAAGCCCGGATATGGGAGGATAATGATATTTGTAATCACAGTGTCATTAAACTGAAACGACTACCCCCACTATTATAGGTTTTTGAGACATAGACAATACTCAGCTACTGCTTGAAGTTCAGGAGTGCCTGTCCCAAGTCTGGATAAAGGAGGAGGGCAACGTTAATGATATTAGTTATCACACAGAATCGTTAAACTGAAACTGCTACTACTTGATTCATGCTACCACCCATTGATTTTAAAGAATGCACTCATACTACAACGACAAAATTATGTTTTCACTCATTCTTAGAATATTGTTGAGTAACTGTTATATACCATACATATCATTCAATAGAAATGTATAATTTGACTATGAATGTTTCTTAACACAGGTCATTTAACAACAAGTGTGAAATAAGACAGTCAAATACAACGAGAACACCAGAAACAGTATCAGTTAAAAATTGGGTTGGCCATATAAGTCCTCCCCGCTCTGTTCAAAATTCCAATATACAAGAATTTGCCATCCAGGCTTTTGCCGAATTCACAAGGCAGTTCTCTATCAGTACAGAGTTTATGTTGGCACAATTTACAACTAAATAATTTACAAACTTTATGTGCAATATAGCCAGCAATAAAACCAATGCAAGTCAAGTCCCTGTCATCAATACAGCCATCACAGCAATCACTGACAACATCAGTAGACGCATCAGGTATAATTGCATCTGTGGCAAGATATTCCTGACAATCAACATCAGACAGAAATTGAATCAAATTAAAATAAGCACATTTGGCAGATTTCAAATACAAAACACTGCAGTTCAAATTTTTTTCTGACTCGATAATTTGCCTTACTGAAACATGACAGTTTCCTCCAGACAGCTGTCGGTACTGAGGAAATCGGTATTCAAGGTTATCAGTTTGGAATTTTCCAGGAAGTACATAGCAAAATTTTAATTCAGCCAGCAAATAATGGATAAGCAACTTCATAAATTTGACATATGTTGTAGAGCAAAATGAGTCTCTTGTGACAAGCAGCCATGCCTGCCCTTGCACTTCTTTGCCTCCCAGGTGGACAGCCACAAAACAACCCCTTTCATAAATTTCAGTCGTTTATCATTGACTGATCGAAATGGGTCATTGTCTCTGTCACGCAAATTTCGCCCTTTAAGTGTATCTTTCACGTTGAAAAGCTTCCATAATTTCAAAATTATTTCAAGAAATCTTTTAGCATCATTCACTGAATAAAAACTCATTGCAGGAAAGAAGTTAAGTGCTGCAATAGTCATTTCATTAAATACCTTCAAAACCAAGCTGACTTTTTGACGTTCAATGCTAGTTGGGTTTAAAGCCTTGTATGTTAAATTTGGAGCCAGCTTAACAACCCTGGTTTCTTCAAAGCTATGCATTTTTTTCATATCTACAAAACAGGCTCTGTGAATTAAAGTTTTGTCATCAAGATCAGGAAATGGAAATGTTTGACTTTCATCAGCTTGGCTTATCGAGTTGTTCCTAATGCATTTAAGCAAGTGAACAGAACCAAACAAGAAAAATAAATCCAGCTTTGACCAACGGTCCAGCAATTCATCAGATCCCAAGATCCATGACAAACGATCCCCAGACACACGCACATTGTCACAAAACCAGAAACTTTTAAATTATTTCTAATTTTGACTGCAACTTTGACTTTATGGCGCTCGATAGTATCAAGAATACATATACATACATGTGTATCTGATGGAAAAATAACCAACTGAGGATCCTGTCCCATATGAGCATAAGTCCCTGAGCGCGGCGCGTTGAAAGACTCGATGGCATTATTTTTATCCCAGTCCATAAATGCCCTTTGGTCCCGTGAATCCAGTTCTGCGTGCCTGTCTTCTGGAGTCCGACGCTTCTTCGGTGGCTCGGATGACAAGTAAGATGGAAAAATTGGAAAAACAGATGGATACGCCTCTTTAGAAAGTTTAGGAATAGTTCTCTTAACACATAACATTGATCCACCTGGACGCTTGACACAATTTTCAGTCACAATAAATTCTGTTGAAAAATGTTACATGCATACAACAGCGTCTTTGGTAGGAGTGAAATCTTTCCGTGGAATTGCACGGATCCATTTAGTCCGCTGTGTCTTGTCAATTGGAAATCAGAATACAGTGACATAATCCGTTGCTCTATAATTTGACGAGCACTCTGGAACACAGCATTTTCTAGGCATTTCCTGCATCATCAAATAGATAGACAAACAACAAATATAACTAAAAACAAACATTTCAAGTAAGAAGGTTATGGCAAAAATGATACATATCTAAACCTGACCCTAATCGACCGTCACGACGTCTAACCTGACTGTAACCGACCCTTACAGCTTCACACCTGACCATAACTTTTAGACCACAAGTTTGCACTTGTATAAACATTGACCGTCTCGCACAACGTCCTAAATTTGAGGAATATCTAACTGTTTTTCTAGCATATGAATATAATCATTATATTCATTTATTATCACTACGGTGTTTTGAGGCTGGAATCTTTACAGCCCTATCCAGTTCTGATGGTTTTCAGAAAAGAAGTGTTTTAGTTGTGCCGACTGTCATACCGGCCGTACTACACGGCGATGATTGTGGATGCTCTTAAAATCACCCGAAACATGAACAAGTTCGATGATAATCTAAATCGAGTCAACAAACAAGATAAATAATACATTTATTAAAATGAATGACAAATTTACTTACCTAAATTTACTTAAATTTAAAGTACTGCGTGTTTTATCACAAGTCTAGTAAAACTTTCGTCGAGCCTCCTGTTGACGTTTGAAACCGTAAGTTTATTACATTGTGTCAGGCCAGTGCTATGTTTAGAATGGCTGTGGTCCACCTCTGCTCATAACCTAAACAGTGGGTAGGGAATTCTCAAACTAATTTTCGCTGCCATCATCATTGTCATCATCATCGTGATTGCAATCATCTTCATCATCACATCATCGTCGTCGCTTTGATCAGGACGGCTAGCAACCACCTGACTTCTTGGGGTTGATATCGGTCTGACATACTTTCAATCATGTGTCAATCCAGTCTTTCATCCAACACTAATGATGTTCACGTGATATCTAAACCGGTACCTGGCCTGACTATGGAACGGGTCATGTCTTCAACAGATCATTGAGATGAACATGTTTCGTCACATTCTAAGTAGGCCGATCTGCACCGTCTCGCTGCTCGTGTGGCAGCCTTCAACGATATCTTGTTGGCGTGTGGGGGAAATTGTACAGGGTCAGGCAAAGTTTTATCCATCTCTCTCATCACAACAGATATGGCTGGGGAGTGTATACCTCATTCTGTGCGGTCCTCGGTAGACTGATACATGTTCTGAATATGCAAGCTACGAGTAGAACTATTATTAATTATTATCGTCACTATAAATCTACGAATATGACATTCATTATCATCATCACTATTATGATTATAATTTGTATTATTCTTACAACAACAACAATAACAACAACAACCACCACCACCATAATCATCATTGCGGCATTGTCATAATTATTATTATTATCATTATTCAACATTATCACCGTCACCATCGTCATTATTGCTGTTGTTATAATTTAAGTTATGGCCGTTGAATTGCTCGAGTCGTAGCTCAGGTTAATTTCAGAACGGGTACACAGTCTTCGTTTATTAATTTATAATTAACTGAGCAATGACGATTAGTACTTGAGTAGTTAACATTTAGTGTCATAACTCATGAATCTACAAATTTTTCTGTAACTCAAACCTTCAAATAATCACGTGACACGCTCACCACCCATATAAATTTTTTTATGTCTTTATATATGTTTAATTTTGACAACCATTATTTTCTATTAATGGACACTTTGACATTGATCTTAATTAATTAATTCAGTTGCAAGTGACTTTGTATCTCTCAACGACTACATGAGAAATATTTTTGATCATTTTCAGTTATAAACTTTCTCCAATTTCTACATTTTTGAAATTTAAAAAAGCTGAACTTATCTTTTTGTGGGCTAATTAAACAAACTACGAAAGCTATTTGTCAATTTTATGGCTGAGCCCCTCCGTCCTCTCGTGAATCCTCTGAGGCTCTGCTTGAGCCGTGCCACTTTCAGAATCTTTCCGGCGCCTATGCTTAGTAAGTCGTGGGAACGAGTTAATATCTCGTGCGCACGAATTAGTAAGTCGTGCGCACGAGTTTGTATTTCGTGGGCACGAGTCAAAATATTCTTCTTTCATATCCCTTTAGGGACACCGTAAGATCCGACCATTATTAATGCATAGACTATTTAAAATGTGTGGAAACGTTTACTGAAACACAAAGAAATCGGCACTCCGATTAATCAGCGACGTTAAGCTTCGGAAAGTTCTCGTCAAAGCGCGGAAAATACACGAGCCAATCGCAAGCAAGTAATCAATCCGATGACTCATCTATATATGTGAAAGAAATTTCCAATACTGACGGGAGCTTAATAAACAGTGCGTAAATCTTGTCAAGAGAACAACAAGACAGTGCATCTAAATATTTGAACCATTTATCACCTTTTATTAACTCTATATACTCGCTCAAAAAGACCAAATCACAAATCTTGAATTATGCGCCTGAAAGCAGACCGAGTTGATAGTTAAGAAGTTTCTAGCAGGGAAGAACGAATAGGCTATAATCTGTGGACGGTCATACCAGAAAGGTCATCCTGTAGGCCTACAGTAAATATTATGGCGTCGTCGTAGGGTTGCCAGGTAGTCTGGAGGATATTACCGGACTTCAGCGAACGAATTGCAAGGTCGGGAACGCGGGGATGGAGCCCATCCCTACATGTATGTTACGTATGCAACTAGCGTATTTTCGGACCCCTCCCCTCTGTTGCATCACATACATATTTTGAGTATCCTATACAAAGGGCGATCATCAAAAGGGGGCGATCTTGAAAGAGCGACGATCAGAAGAGCGCGCATACAAAAGGCGAGAATCGAAAAGGCGACGTGCACTGGCTGCCAAACGTAAACCAACTTCGAAACCAACTGACAATTCTATTTTAATTAGCACATACGAAAAGTCTTGCATTTATGCCTATACGGACAGTCCTAAACTGTCTGATAATATGAAAATTTTTTAATTTTAGGAATATTCGAACTGAAGTACTGTAGTGTAGAGTAACGCCCGAAACTTATTCTTCAGATGGTTTAGGTTGAGATTATGAGCGATGCCTCTTAGCTATAGTCCAAATTAGTTGGATTGCGATAAACATCAACTATTGTGGCGATTCGTTTACCCACCTCCTTGTAGGTCCACCTCCTTGTAGGATTTTCTTAACTGAGAGCGATATTGTCAGGAAACGAACTGCTGAAGCATAATTTCGTAATCTTTCTTCAAACTGTCTATGAATTTCCAAATTATCGGATGCAAGCTCCAAGAAGTTGACTAAATCTTCTGTGCCAAACCTTCGACTGAGTTGCTGGATTTGGAAAGATCATGTAGCGCAGAATGGTGGACATTCCATGGTTCACGGTTGAACAACGTGTTGCCACACTCACTTATCACGTCGTGTTGTTCTTCAAATCCAGCCATTATCCAAGTATCTTCGAAATTAACCAAGAGATCTTTGTACTGCCAACTTACACGCCTTTTCGATTGTCGCTCTTGTTTGCGTGTTCTTCTGATTATGGGACTTTCAAACATGCGCCGTTTTGATATAGTCACCTCTACTAATGCGCCCTTTTGATGGTATACCTAAATCCAGTTTGGGGAACCGTTCGCTATGCGCGCACACATAAAAAGCTAAAGATAACTAGGCCTATAAGACATTGATTTTACTGTAGGCTAGTTATTTTCTTCAGCGTCATATTTCACAACTTAAATTCGTGTACTGTTGAGGCTGAAAATTGGTTCGTACATGTAGATCATGGTCCTTTCGTGGATGATGGATGCGATATAATAAATTCCTCCAAAGGAAGAGCCACAGAGAACGTGCATAGAGCCAACCTCAGCCACGAAATCTACGTTTTCAGTTTTAGTAGTTATATTCGTTGCTACCTAGTGCATTTAATCTATATACACTTATAATCACATCAAATCAACCAATAATTTGGTTATAGTCGCTTCGTACTTAGGTTATAATATTAACCTAACTTATAAACAGGCAAAAAACCCTAGCCACATGTGGATATTTCGCCTTCAAGCAAGCTAGTATCAAATAAACTAACGATCTAGCGTTGCAAAAGCCACCTACCAAGCACAGGGCTAGGCTTTGATTAGAAGATCCACCTATAGGTCAAATGTCACGGAAATTTCCAAAAGTTTCGATGACTCATCAGTTTCGATGATGAGTCATTATTGAACATAAAGGAAAAAAATATTTTCTTGGGTATATAAAATGAAAGAAAATATTTTCCCCTTTTTTTCACTTAAAGAAATGCCACCACAATATAAAATGAAATACTCGAAGAAAACTGTAATTGAATTAAGAAAACTTGCCAAACAGAGCGGTTTGGTTGGTTATACACGACTACGAAAAGCGGATTTGATTAGTAAAATTGAAGCCCACAGCGTACCCTCAATCTCAACCAATGCTAGCTTGCTTGATGCACCCGTTCCCGACATTGGAATCCCAGCACTCGAACCCGTACCAGCCACGCCAGTACGATAAATATTCGTTAAGACTAAATCAGCGATTAATATATTCGCAAGTTGGATTGAAAATTATATACCTAAAGAACCAAAGAAAATAGTGAATGAGAAGTTAGAAGCACTGAAAGCCAAAGTGAATTCTATATTCGGTAAAATTCCTATGAAAACACGCGAAATAAAAGAGACGGCTACAGCTATCAAGGGCTTCATGAAACAATACACGGTCGAAGGCGCAAGCGGAATTGACGCCACATCTTTTCTCAAAGCAGCTCAACCACAACTGGAAAACCTTTTGTCTAGAAATCGCCAGACTAAGGTCAATTTTGTCCTTACCTGCACAATGGAGCGTGTAGATATGAAATCCGGACAAGTAGATACCAAGGATTTTCCATTTGTCTCTATGACCGAAGTTGTTTTAAACTCTACCGACCCGAGCGAAATATTTAATAATGCGAAAGATAAAATCCTAGAGTCTATGGCAGCCTTCCAGATGCAAGGTAGTAACTGGAGACTTAGAGCGGTTCAAAAATTAGACATCAACACAGTTGTTTATAAACCGTTGAAAGGCAGTTCTTACATTCCACTACCGAAATGTTTAGCGAGTAAAAAGGGTATTATTAATATGAAGAACGAAGATGGAGAATGCTTCAAGTGGTGTGTAACGAGAGCCTTCAATCCGGTTGACGGCAATCCAGAAAGAATAACGAAAGAATTAATCAAGCAGTCTGAAGAACTTGGTTGGTCTGGCATCGAATTCCCAGTAGCAGCGGCTGCTAATGTGATAAGTAAGTATGAGAGAAATAATAAAATTAGTATTAATATCTTCGGTTATGAGAACTATGTTTACCTATTCCCACTATATTTATCAAAGCATGAGAGTAATAGGTGTGTAGATCGATTACTCATTTCTGATGGAGAATAGAAGCATTATTGTTGGATAAAGAACTTTAACAGATTGATGGCGGTTCATAGAGAAAACTCATACACTTCGATGCACTATTGTAAAAGATGTTTGATTGGATTCAGTAGAATAGATTAACTACACAAACACACCGAATACTGTTCCCAACACGACGCTCAAAAGATAGAACTGCCTGAACCAGGAACAATGTTGAGTTTCAAAAATTATTATAGAAAGATGAGAGTCCCCTTTGTCGTGTTTGCCGATTTTGAGTCATTCATAAAACCTATAGACACTTGTCAACCAAATCCCAGCATGTCTTACACCAACAAATATCAAAAACACGTCCCAAGTTCCTTCTGCTGTTATATAAAATGTTTTAACGATGATCTATATTCGCAAGCTGCCGTAACGTTCACAGCGGAGATATTTATAGACACTCTTATAGATAATATAAAAGATATTTATAATCGATTTATATTTCCAAAGAAAATGATATTCGGAAAGAAAGATCAGGCTCTGTACGACTCGACTACAGTTTGTCACATATGCCAAGGCGAACTGGGTAAAGATCGAGTTAGAGATCACTGCCATTTAAATGGAAAATATAGAGGCGCCGCACATAAAAACTGTAATCTAAATTATAAAGTCCCCAAGTTTTTCCCAGTATTGTTCCATAATCTATTCGGTTATGACAGTCATCTATTCACAAAGAAAATACGAGGTGATGATAATGAAAAGATTAATTGTATTCCTACCAACGAAGAAAAATATATCTCATTTAGCAGAGAGGTTGTGGTTGATAAGTTTGTAAATAAAGAAAATAAGGAAGTGTAGGTTAAACGAGAATTACGTTTCATCGAGAGTTTTAGATTCATGGCATCGAGTCTCTACGCTTTATCGAGGAACCTGAGCAAAGACCAGTGTAAAAATATAAGCAAGCACTACTCTGGCAATCAGCTCGATCTCTTGCTTAGAAAAGGTTTATACCCTTACGATTTTATTAATTCCATCGATCGATTGAATGAAACAGAACTACCACCAATGTCAGCTTTCTATTCGAGACTTAACGACTCAGACATTAGTGACGAAGACTACAACCACGCACAGATGGTATGGAATGAATTCGGATTTAAAACGTTTAGAGAATACCACGATTTTATATAACGTGAGAGATGTTCTCCTGCTTACTGATGTATTTGAGAATTTTAGAGATGTGTGTTGTGAGAACTATGGTCTAGATCCCGCTTGGCATTATACTTCTCCTGGTCTTGCTTGGGACGCCGCATCAAAGTTGACTGGAGTAGAGTTGGAATTGTTGAGCGATTATGATATGATACTAATGGTTAAGCATGAAATAAGAGGCGGTGTTAGCACCATTTCACATCGTTATGGACAGGCAAACAATAAGTACATGCCAGCGTTTGACGATAGCAAGCCTTCAACATTTAATAACCTATTTAGACGCGAACAACCTATACGGATGGGCAATGTGTAAGAATCTACCAACTCATAGGTTTCAGTGGATGGGTAATGATGAGCTAAACGATAGGATATCAATACCGTGTATATTAGAGGTGGACGTGGAATATTCGAGGGATTTGGACGATCTTCACAATAACTATCTTGCTCCAGAGAGTGTTAAGGTCAAAGAATAAGATATAGCGAAACTTATACCAAACCTGTGTGATAAAGTAAAATATATAGTCCATTATGAAAATTTAATGTTGTATGAAGGCCAAGACTTGAAGATTACCAAAATTCATCGCGGAATGAAATTTGAAGAAAGTGCTTGGTTGAAAAAGTATATCGATCTAAATACCAACCTGAGGACCAAAGCCACCAACGATTTCGAGAAAGACTTTTTCAAACTTTCCAGCAGGGATCGCGCATTGAAAGTAGCCTTGATCTGGATGTCTACGAAAGCCGACTGTAACCGTTAAGATTGCTTACTTACATCAAAAACGAAAAGCGGGTATAAATCTTTGTAGTCGGCTGGAGTGCTGTTGCTCAGAGTTACCAACTGGTCCATTCCGTAGAATTTTTCGCTAACGGTCGCCGCGTATCTGTAAGCTCTAGAAAATTGCTGATTCGGGAATGAGAGGTTGTAGTCGACCGCTGGATATCTTTTCTGGTTCATCATCGCATACATGTTCTTGATATCGCAATGATCGAAAATTGATGGATTAGCCTCTTGATTACCGCTTCGATTCGTTTGAAATCCAACTATGATATACCTCGGTTTTTCTGGTGATGTCTTTACGCTAAGTCGCCAACTAAACGTGGTAGATACAGGAACCGTTATAGTATCGCAAAGATGAGCTCGGTAGGCTACTGGTAACGTTGCCTTTGATTCGATCGTTTTATACAGCTGCATTCTTTCCACATCAGACGGAATGACGTGCGGCATAAACCATGAAATTTTAATGAGGCTGACTTTACCGGCCGCTACTGCATTTGCCCTAAACATAGCATCGCTGTCAGGTTTGCGAACAAGAGATAAAGTCTGCGTCGTATCGCAGACTACCTTATCGTAATCCTCACAGAATTCAAAAATGTGCTTCAGAGGCACGATGAAGCTAAATGTGCCTTTTGCAGTTGGTTTCCGAATGAGATACGCTTGTCTTATCGCGAATCCCGTGTTTTCGTTTATAACCGCAGTCGCCGCGGTGTCTTTAGTCCATAATTGGTTAAGTCCTTGGGCAAGAGCAAAGTCGTTGGGATATTTCAGCAATTCCAGCGTGGTTGTGGCTTGTCCAGGATGAAACACGCTTTCTATTTCTTGATTAGACAGGGAATACGACATTTGACTGAAGAGATGCATGAGACCGTTGTTGGCTAAAGCTGCAGATTCGGCATCAACGTAAAAGGTCCCTTCCGCTTCAGGCAGTCTACCTTCGAATAGCAGGTATGACTCGGAGGGATGGCTGAAAATATCTTTAAGTTCGATATTTATGCGAATTTCCTCAGTGTTAAGATTCGCCTCTGCCACTGGTTCATATTCATGAAATTCATATCTTTCAATTCCCTCGTCTATAATAGTATTCTCAGTAAATCTTAGAATATCTGACTGCATTTTTAATATAACAAGATTTTATTTTAAGCCCACTTCATTCCCGATTTTAAGCCCACTTTATTCCGCCGTTACCAGACAGTAAATTATTTATATTCACCGAAGGGCGGGGAGATATTAACTCTTTAACACATCTTCGCTCTGTTGGTTTCCGTTGGGGTATATTAAATTCTGTAACGTTTCCTTACTCTTTTGACTAAGTGGTGGTGATGTGAACATTTTTCCAGCTGCTTTATAAACCAATCGCTTTCCAGCATTAATAGCAACGGTCTTACCTACGCCTATGGCCTTTTTCCCAATCTCCGCTGCAGCCTCTTTACCAGCACTTAGTGCAATTGTTCCTATCTGTCTTGCAGCATTCGAGGATAACATTCTTTAGAAAAAATCCTGATATCGTGTCAAATATTCCAGCACCTCCTACTACGTATCTTTTAGCAAATCTTCTCTTTGTTATGACTATGATTTTATAATTATGTCATTAAATTTTTATATTCTAACACATTTATCTTATTTTGCCTAAGTAACTCATCGCAGATACCGACTATCTCGTTTCTTAATCCCGTATTTCCCGCTCTGAAGCTAGCCATTCGAAGTGCCAACATTTCCACTAACGCATCAGGGTCTTGTGGAAGACTACGACTCCCTCACCTGTTGAGAACCTCCCTTTCCGCATCAAGAGCAATGGCTTAATGATTTTATTTTATTTTAGGCCTCTAGACGATTTGGGTTTATTCGGATTATTAGGTACATACAAGACGCCCGTCGATTCAAGAATTTCCGAGTACACGTCCAGATCGTTTTGAGTGCATATAGACTCGTTTGGCTCTTTCATCGTCATCAATTCCCATAGCCCTGGAGTTCCCTTGTGGGTGTTACTATCCACCGTTATATCGTCTCCTTCGATCCAGATTTGGCTGTTACCGATGATAAACTCCTTATCTTTAGAGTATATTCCGAAAGTCGTATCCATCTTCCTTTTGTCTGAGGCGTATTCGTGTAAATATTTTGATGCGAGGCCGCCTAGTTGTAAGGTTCTAATATCTGAAACGGAATCGTCCTGAAACACTTCTAGGGATATTGTGGGAAATGAATCGCTTTCAACGATGTCGATAGCGATGCTGGTAATGCTTAAAGGGCTGTAGAAGTCGCCGTGGTGCTTTCCTTAAAATCGCGCCTAATTCTTTAGATATTCCAGACAGCGAGTCGATTATGGGTTTGTACGCCTTTATCAATTCCCGCTGAAGTCCAATGTCCCCTAGTTTCTCGTCTAAAAAGTTTTGTTTAATTCTTTGCTTCGTTTTGAGATAGTCCTCAATTATCACCTCACGTTTGACTGGGTCTTGAATTTTTATAAACGACATTTTTAAATTTAGAAACATAATATTTAAACGTAAAAACGAAAACACGTAAAACGTAATTAAACGTTCATTTTGTATTCAATTCGTTTTGCCTAAGTGTTTCGTCGCTTCATCTATGTTGATATTGGTTTTACTCCTAACCTCTTCCTTCATCTGATTAAATTTCTCGAATTCACTTAGAATAACAGAATATTCCAAGTCTGAGATATTATTATCATCTATGGCTTTTGAAACGAGGTCGCTGATCGAATTGAGTTTCCCTTCGGCTATAGTCCTGATTTTTGCATGTTTTTTTTGCCGCAACCATAATATTCGGCGGAATTGGGTAGATATCAGAGATAGTGCTCCAGCTCCAGCGGATAAAGATACTACGATGGTAGCGGCGGGTGCAGCTACGACTGAACTTAGAAAAGTTACACCTAATACTCTGAGTCCCGAAGATGTAAGGGTTAACAAACCTCCCAACGCTTCGACTACTTTAACACTCTTTTGATATTTTTTACAGATTACGTCTCTCTTTTCACGTTCTCGTAAGATTTCTTGTTGAATTTCAGATATTTTCTGAAGGCGATAGGTGTCTGCTTTGTTCAATTCCATTTTATAATATTAGAGAATATTTCTTAAAATGGAATTCAAGTTTGCTCGTAATTTACATAACATAACGAGTCTTCTTCGTTTATGGTGATGGTTCCAAGGTCGTTAAAATTCTTAATATCGAGTAAAATTTCTTCCGCGAATCCAGTAACGGTATCGCTTAGTATGCGACACCCCGCTTCTATAAATTCTGGGTGGAGAGAAACTGTACACGATCCTTTCGTCATTCGGACACCTAAGCCTAACGGTAAAACAACCGTCTCATGAGAATGAATAATTATCGCTTCTTGGGCAAAAAACTCCCACCTTAGACCTCCTATTTGTCTTTGCGGTCTATATTTCCCACATGCCTTCACACGCATTCCACCTGACGGACCTCGGTTGAGTTCTTACTTCTGGAACAATTTTGGGTTTCGTCCACCCCATTTTATGAATCGGAAATAGAGACATTTTATATATATATATATATACAATATTTTTTAAAGTAACAATCCGAGAAGCGGAATGTTTTTAAATGGCGAATCTGGCCCTAGTATAAGTCCTTCCCCATTTACGAACCCATTACCTATTTTCAGATACAGACCTTCTCCTATACCGTTTAATCCAGATCCTTGGTATGGTTTCATCTATAAAACCTGTCCTTGTTGCACTATCTTGTAGTTTTTACCTCTAATATTGAGATATATAGCTCCACCCGTTCCGGTGACTTTATCAATGACTTTAGAACCAGCCGCTGCACCTATTCCGGTTAATGCACCTGTTGCTAAGCTCGGTAATACGCTAGATAGTAGGAATTTGCCAGAAGTTGCAAGAAACGGTAATATAGCGCCGATAAAGCCAACTTCGACTTTAACGTTATGTATTAATTGCGTTTTACTCATTTTTATTATCATGCCCGCAAAACCCTGATACGCTTTGGCTAGTTTATTGAGTTGTGCTTGGGTAAGAGCTAACACATGCTCTCCGTTTAAATCGGTGTGATTTAGTTTGATGCTTACGCCAGTTCCTGCTTGTAGCGCTCTTTTGATTTTGTCTTTTTGTCCTTCTGAAATATTGACTTTGACGTTCGTGTATCGACTCATTTTATATAGAACTTAATAAATTTTTTAGCTTCTCTTATATGAAACCGTATCGATTATTCCTCGCCTCGTAGATTAATTAGCTTACCATTTTGATCTGTAAGAGTCGTTTCCATTGTCGAAATCGTGGATAGGGTGATTGGAAGATAGATCAAATTTCTCGGCGTTTCAATAATCTTGTAACCGGGCCCTACGTTCGGGAAGAAGGAATAGATAATGTTATCTGTATTTCCATTGCTAGGGGATGCTCCAATGATATCGCTCGTAACACTCAGATTGCTAACACTCATTATGTCCAATATATTTCTCGATTCGTGGTATCCCTCGAAAAATCGTCGGTTCGTGAAACCTAGGACTCTTCCGATAGAGTTATCCACCTGAAAATTAACCCCGTATTTCTTCGCTATAAACACAACCGTCTTTAACGTATTGCTGTTAGCTTCTATCTTAATATTATATTTTCCGTTAGCCGCATCATAATGTCCCCTTTCTTTCATTATTCTCTGCACGTATTCGTTAATATCTTTAATTTCATAGCAGCCTTCGGGGATGGTTATAGTTTCCCACGTCGGTTCACCATTCATATAAGTCATCGTCGAATATGAAGAGTTGTTGTTAGTCGCGTCGATGTGTGGGAATGAATAATATGTTTCCAGATTGACAAGAGCCATTTCATACTTCTTATCTTTATCAAACTGTATCAGCGGGTTGAACCGCGTTATTATTCTTTAAGTCTTGGCACTTAATCATATGTGAAACGATGACTTTGGCTCTGAGTTACGAGCAATCCTTTCGGTGTTATCTGCAATCTTTTGTAGAATCGATTCCATTATTTTAATTTGCAAAAGATATTTTTCTAAGGGAGTGTAGAATTCATCGAAACCACATCTGTACTTACCGTTATTCTTATTGCTAGTGAGATCTATCACTAGAAATCCATAACGCTGCTTCCAGACTCTTTTGCAAAAAGCCTTAAATTCCTGTATAGGCATGTCTGTATCAGTAACGTGGTCGTCGTAGATGTGATTAATATTTTTCTCCTCTTGAGGAAACAAACAGATAAAGTTTGCACAATCTCTGATCGTCTGTCTAGGTAGTTTGAAATAATTTTGTGCTAGATAGAAACAGTCGGCGTTGCGGTGTCTTCCTCGGACGTAACAAGTCTCGCATTTATTCTGCTTTTCTAACTGTAAGTCATCGAAAATAATCAAATTCTTCTTGTCACGGTTCAAGTCTCTCGGGTCTGGTACATCTTCTGCTGATTCGAAGAACTTGGAAGAAATATCAGATTTTTTAACCAAGTGTTTAGCCATTTCCTCAACGATGAATGCTGGTGAAAGATTTTGTCTCATGAACTCGTCTTGACAATCGAATAACCCAAAAATGGATTCTTTAGGTAGTTTTTCTTCTTGAGAATTTTATACTCTGGTTGAAAGAGAGACCGTCCAAATATTTGTAAGTTGTCATAATCTAACCATCCAGGTCTTAGAAGTAGATTCAACAGTAGAGTCGTCTTGCCACATCCAGACTTTCCAACGATTAACCCTCTTATACTTCTAGGCAAATGAGGATTATTAGATCTCTTGGATAATATGTCGTTCCACGATAAATTTTTTTTAACTTCCATTCTAAATATATCTAATTGTATTTAAAATGTATTGCGTAAAGTGTAAAACTCATACTGAAACAAAAAATATTCAATATGTTGTAACGAAGAATGGAAGGTCAAAGCTTAGAGGCACGTGTGATGTATGCGGAAAAACAAAGACGCAGTTCGTGAATGCAGCACAAGGTGGCGATCTAGTTGGATCTCTGAATTCGGTTACTAGCGGTATTAAGTTACCATGGGCTAAATTTCCAGGTGAGATGCATTTACCAGGACATCAGTTAACGGGTCCTGGAACTAGACTGGATTTGAGATTGAATCCTGATGGAACTCCTAAAGATTGGTCTAAACCCATTGATAGAGTCGATAACGCTGCATATTATCATGATTTAGCTTACAACCAGCACGCGGATACGGCTTCTAGGAATATCGCCGACAGAGCAATGATTAATGAATTGAATAATATACCTAATCCTAGCTTACGGGAGAGAATAGACATGGCTATAGTCAAACCTATATTATCTACTAAAGCCAGTCTCGGGTTGGGTTTAAAAAAAGCTTAAAATTACAACCCCATCTGAAATGGACCAATCGATAAGCGAATGGATTGCATAAACCAGTAGTAAGGCATTTTAGAAAGAGAAAGGTTTACGTTGGTGGAATAGATGAGATTTGGGCTGCTGATCTGGTCGATATGCAGGCTTTCGCTAAAGATAACGATGGTGTGAAATACCTGTTAACCGTGATAGATGTGTTTTCAAAATATGGTTGGATAGTGCCATTAAATGATAAGAGTGGAAAATCTACCGCTAATGGCTACGTGAAGATACTCGAGAGCGGTAGAAGCCCTATTAAAGTATGGGTAGATAAAGGTAAAGAATTTTATAATAAGGACGTAAAGAATTTGGTTGAGTTGTACTCTACTGAGAATGAAGAAAAATCTTGCGTCGCCGAGCCCTGGAACAGAACGATGCGAGAGAAAATGTTTAAGTACTTTACAGCTAATTCAACTAGAAGATATATCGATGTGTTGGATGATATGGTTAGTAATTATAATGAGACTAGGCATTCTTCCATTAAAATGACGCCCTCTGATGCTAGTTTGAAAATAAATGAAAAGACTATATTTATGAATTTATACGGCGAAGAAGTCTTAGAGCCTGTTGTGCCTAGGTTTTCAATCGGTGATAAAGTTAGAATAACTAAGAAATAGAATATATTTGAAAAGAGATACACGCCTAGATGGACGAAAGAGATTTTTACTATTACTCAAATTCAATACACAGATCCACAAACTTATAAGATTAATGATTATGATGGAGAGGAAATACAGGGTTCATTTTATGAACAGGAGCTACAAAAAAGTACTCAAGAGATATTTAGAATAAAAAAGATTATCAGGAAACGTGGGAAGAAATCGCTGGTAAAATGGCTCGGTTACCCTGAATCACATAATTCGTGGGTAGATAAAAAAGACTTGATGATCATGTGATAATGAGTTATATCGAAACTTTAGAAATTCCTACCAGACTTGCGTCGTAGTTCCTTCTACGACCTACGTTGTTCCATCTCGAGACGATGAGTCTACCTGCGTTGGCGTCAAACAAGCGTTCTCATTATTTCGATAACTCGTGACGTCAGCTTCAGTCAGAGGTATTTAACGTGACGGAAGTGACCGTGAATCCTGTCACAAATAAGGACGAAGCGTGACAGGGTCTCTTTTCTAAACGTATGAGAACGAGGCGTGACAGATTTCTGTGAAGATGGGTGATGAGCTTCAAAATTTCATACAGAGCCTGACGAACGAAAGACCCACGAATATTGGGAGAAAAGAACACGAATTAGTGAAGATTCGCGAGAAGATTCGAAAGATGAAAGCGAAAGATCGGAAACAAAAACAGCGAATGAGAGAATTGATGGCTTGCCTTCGCGAAACGGTTGACGAACTGGCTTTTCTCAAGAACGAAGCTGCACGGGTTCGAACAGAGCTGTCAACCCTTGTCGATGTTCTCGATAACGCCTATCGATTAGAATTAGAGTTCACGTGGGTTAGAGACGCTCGAAGAGGTAACGAATAAGCTGATTATGACATAAGTGCTCTTATTATAAGGAACCTACTCACTATATCACTTAGACTAACACTAAAAGCGGAAAAATGATCCAACACAGTGGAAATCACTTATTCGTACCCATCGCCGTCAAATGGATGACGGCAACAATGAATACTTGCAGAGAAATATGAAATAGCCATAGACAGACATAGACAGACATAGACAGACATAGACAGATAGATAGACATAGACAGACATAGACAGACATAGACAGACATAGACAGACATAGACAGACATAGACAGATGAACTGATAATACTCTTTTTGCTTGGGGCTAATATAGCGTCTTCGTTGCATGGATAAATGTATCGATTGTCTGACTTTTGCAACGCTAGATCGTTAGTTTATATGTTACCAGCTTGCTTGAAGGCGAAACATCCACATGTGGCTAGGTTTTTTTGACTGTTTATAAGTTAGGTTAATATTATAACCTAAGTACGAAGCTACTATAACCAAATTATTGGTTGATTTGATGTGATTATAAGTGTATATAGATTAAATGCACTAGGTAGCAACGAATATAACTACTAGTTTTCATTTTTCATAAGCATCATGTATTTCCAAATTGTCATTAACAATTAGTTTACCAATAGATCTAGTTAAATTATCTTCCCTAAATTACCGGACACCGCCATGTCCGGTAACGTCTGAAATTTCTGACCGAACAGTTTGCCTAAATACCGGACTGTCCGGTTCAATATGGCACACCTGGCAACCTTACGTCTTCGTATATTGTCGTTGAGGAGCATTCCTTGATCATGTTCTTTAATTAAGAAGACGTCATCATGTATGAACTTGCATGTAGGTGGATTCCAAACATTTATGTGGCACCTGCTGAGAGTTTCCCTTGTACGGAGGAAATATTTATGCACAGTCAGTATCACGCAAGGTGGCGACCTGGCAAGTGTCGTCTATTCGTGCTGTGTCGAGCGCGGTACGTGCATGGATCGGTGACCATATTATACGTACACCTGGGATATGGCGTTCATACCTGAGCATCGGGGTTCCAATCAGCTCTATACGAGGTCGGCTAATGATCACCAAAGCTATTCGATAGTATCACAAAGAAATCGTATCGTTTACATTTAGACTGACGCGATCGTTTTTCTTTCAGCCTCAGTCGATTCATACATTTACATCCCATCACCTTTATTGACTTTTGGTGCGAGAGATAAAGAAATAGATGCAAATAGAAAGAAAAGGAAAGAAGAAAGACTGCGGGAAAACGGAAAGCCTTCCATCTAGTAATACTTACCCTGCCATGCGAAATAATATCTACATACATACAAAATTATATAAATGCATAAGTCATTGTTTCAATTCTGTTTATATAATGCAGTTTCTCAATGCTTGTGGATATATAAATCTCTCTGCTTCTCTTATTCTTGTCATAAATTCTGTCTGTCTGTCTTTTATGAATGTATGTTTGTCTTTCTCTTTGCCATCTCTGTCTCTTTTTGTATAGTATCTGTCTGTCTTTCTCTCTGCTATATCTGTCCGTCGGTCCTGCTCTGTCTTAGTCTTTGTCTGCCTGCCTTGCTCAATTTCTCTCCTGATACTGATAAGCACCCGTTCTCTCCCTCGTTTCGTCTAATTCAGATTTGTTTGTCTGCCAGATGTTCTGCAGCTTGAAGGTGATTGTTTCATCCGTCCGTCAATCTCCTTTTATGCGATTTTCTTTAAAATGCCAGACCTAACGATCGTCCTTCGCTGTCGTCTTCTCGTCTCTTTGCCTGTCTGCAATCTGTGTCTGCTTCTCTTCTTACTCTCTTTGTCACCCGCTCTCTGTCTCTGTATCTGTCTCTGTCTGTCTCTGTCTCTCTGCCTCTGTCTATCTCTATGTCTCTCTATCTCTATCTCTGTCCTTGTATGTCTCTGTCTCTCTGTCTCTGTCTCTGTCGCTCTCTCTCTCTCTCTTTCTCTCTCTCTCTTTCTCTCTCTCTCTTTCTCTCTCTCTCTCTCTCTCTCTCTCTCTCTCTCTCTCTCTCTCTCTCTCTCTCTCTCTCTCTCTCTCTCTCTCTCTCTCTCTCTCTCTCTCTCTCTCAATGCAATATATCTATCCTTTTCTCTGAATCTCTACATCGCACTCGTTGATTGTAATCGCACGCATGCTGAGCTAGTAGGCCTATAATTATTTCTAAAACGCCTTTCAAGACTTAGTTATATGTCACCAGCTTTTCGTGATCGCTGGGTCAAATCAGTAGGATTTATAAACTGTAACTAAAAATAAATTTAAAGAATATAACTATAACGAAAATAACGCAAAAAATTCATCGTGATTTTCGCTACAAAAAATGAAAATAAAAGTGCAGTATCGACAAACATGAGAACGCTATGATTCTATTCTACTTATTTACGGATTTATAAAGCGCCTCTCACAGTACAATCTAATTATAGGCGCTCCCAGTGCGAAAAACCCCTAGGGAAAAGAAGTCTTAAGAGAACGAGCGCAAACAGTTGTGCTACTAGATTGCAGCGCGAGTCACAGCAGATGCTACAACTTTAACAGTCTATCTTTGCATAAAACTTCGGCTGCCTTAATGGATTGGTAGTGTCCATCTGTCTGAATATCTTTTAATATATGTCTATGCTTCATTCTGTTTGTGTGAAGACTTCGCTGCGTATATGCACAATTATTCTGCCATCGTTATTGTCTCCTTCTGTTTTAGCGAACACTGACGTCGCCCTGTCGAAGGCATCATACACGACATGACGTCACGATTCCTTCTGACGCTGATTCTCGTTACCAGCTGCCGTTGCTCCTACGTCACATCGATGCCTGATGACGTCGGTTTTCCGCTCGTCGATTCGCTGCAGACGATAGATTCGGCGGTCGAATCGAGTACGGCCGACATTCAAACGCCCAGTCCTCCCTTGGACCCAGCTGGATTCGACTATGTCTTCTTCATGACCGACCTGACGGACGTACGCCGGACGTGGATTGAGGACGGGGCCTTTCTGCCGACGACTATGATCTACGGACTGACCTTCGTCGTTGGTATCGCAGGAAATGTCCTCGTCATCTTTGCGCTGTTGCTGGACAAAAAATGGCGCAGCGTAACGTCATCGTTCCTCGTCAGTCTGGCAATGGCTGACGTCGTCTTCCTCGTCGTCTGTGTTCCCTACGAGATGATCATCCGTCTGTCGAGCGTTTGGTCTGGTGGAATGGTCCTCTGCAAGGTCGCTGGATTCGTCGAAATGCTCACCGCCTCCGCCTCTGTTCTCAATCTTACGGCAGTGAGCATCGAAAGTTAAGTACCTTACTATGATTCTCATTCAACTTCAGTAATAGCTCACGCTGATTTTCTTCATTTGCCTCACCTTGACTTTCCACACCTCACATCACCTTTCGTTATTATGTATATTGATTTATTCACATTTATCTTTGCCTATCTCACTCTATTTCACTCCATCTTATATTAACTTATTACGCTTTACTTTGTCTTATCACATCACAATCACCTTTCTCGCATCTGCTTCATTCGTTCATTACGAACATTTATGTAGCGCCCCTGATGTTATAAGTCAGTTCCCGGTCCAACCCCAGCTGAAAGGAACCGCCTAATAGCTACTGTAAAACGAATGTGAATAAACTCTAGACAAAAGTGGTAATGATGATGGGTGACCATTCCATGCCATGGTGCCAACGGCACCCCGTTATTTGAGCCCAAGACAAAAGCGCGCCGTCAAAAGCGCGCCGTCAAAAGCGCACAGCAAAATATGCCCGTCAAATGCGCGTCGTCCCGTATAGAATAATCTACTAGCTGAAGTACTAGGCTTTGCCAGAGTCGAAATAATGTAAGGTAGGCCTAGTGCTTAAAATTCTGAAATGTGTCAAACATTGCTTCCCCATGCTGGTTGAACGACATTTTTAGCGAAAGAGGCTGCTTACTCACAACGAAGTGGCTGTTACTCGGCCACTTCGCTGTTACTCAGCTACTTACTCACCGCCTGTGGCGGATAGCCTGCGCGGGCGTCATTTATACCCCTATCTGGTCCCAACAGGGCGCGATGGAAGTTATGGATAAAAGATTACAGGCACTGCGAAAACTATTTCTCGGAGAAAAATGCGTCTAGAGTTGGCTCTTACAATAATGAAAATTTCACATGGTCATCGGTTGCTCGTAGATAATCTTGAAGGACTGCGTTTAAGTTTAACGTATTTCTGACTTACTTGAATTCATAAGCTTCGCTATCAACTCGTCCACTCCGTAATTATTGATTAAAAATAATAATTATTCGTTTTAACCGAGAACGAAATTTCTTGTAAACAATGGGTCTTAACATTGACCTTACTATAGGACGTCCTAAACTACCGACGAACATGATAGGTCCGAGTTTAGCTCTGCATGCTGACGTCGTTGTGACCTTAATTGTTTAGTTTTAATCATGTGCTGATTGGCTAGACGAAAGACAGAGGTTGAAAACGACGGGAAAGGTGAAGGTCGGTATTCCTACTACTTAGGATGAAAACACGCCAAATTTTGGGTCTGATTTCGACATAGTTTGATTTTAAAAATGTGGAATGGTTAAGATTTGGGATCGCCAACCCCTATGTGTTTTCCATGGGAGGAAAGAAGCATTCGTTTATTATTTGGGAGCAACCAGTCGAGTTGATGAAAAGATATTTTACAACAAGGTTAGAAACACACTTTTCTATTTTTATAAAGTAGATATTTACATTCTATAAGATTGTAGTATTGATATATTTTCCACTTCGAATAATTACATTTACGGATTCAACGACTAACCTATATAAATAAATATTTTTAAAAAATGCATTCAGGATCTTGAGCTCCCTCTTTCGGGTGATCAGACTTGAAACTCACGTGTTAGGTGTAAAATAATAATAACGTGTAAGCCTACTTAGTTAGATGTGTTTTCGCGTCTGTTTTTGAATGAGCTCATATCGAAGCGTGTTGAGTCAAAATGATTATTTATTGTAGTCTTAAAAGTAAGCTAACTTAGGCCTACTGTTGGAATATCTTCGAGGAATCGTTTATAATGTTGAACTTTAACATTTATAAGTAAAGTAATAATTAAAAAAATTTAATTAAGTAATGTGTTTCATTGCCGTTTTGATTAAACATTTTCGTTTTCATATGTATAAGTCTTTCTCTCGTGATTCTGTTGAGTAAATGCGCGCTTATGACGGCGCGCTTTTCGTCTTATGCGCTAACTACGGGATACCAACAGCAGAGAAAGCGCGGGAGCGAATAGTTCACTCTCTTTGGAAGAGCGGAGAGCACAACGTCCCTGCACGCCCATGACAGATCAACAGAGCTCTTGCAGATTTGCAGAAACGGCACCTAATAGGCACCACCACACCAAGGTTGTACACAATCTTCTGTGAATCAGGAAGCCAATGCAGGACACTCCGCATATCATTGGCGACATGACCGAACTTTGGCATGCGGTCAATGAGGCGCCCGGCCGTGCGCAGGATCCAATCCAAGCATTCCAACCGCTCAACCAGCCCGAAGACCAGCAATATGTAGTCAGTACGAGTGACAAGGAAGGAATGGATCAGTAATGGTAGCGCTATTGGTTAGAGAGTGGGATACAACTCTGAGCTGGCACAACTAATAATAATACAGGGCTGGTGAATGTGCGTTGCAAATGTGAGTTCCTGGTGTAATATGACGTCAAAAAAGATCGTGGTAGAAAGTATATTGCGGGAATTCAATGGTAAGGTCAGTAAAATTGATCTTTGCAGGCTGTTGGTGCATGCCAGCTATATGAATAATAGTATGGGAAAGGTTGAGCCTCAAGCGGTTCGACGACACCCAAGCCCCTAGAACATCCTGCGCCTAGATCACGATCCGGACTGTGGGAGCGGCATCGGATGCCAGGCAATGCATGTATGTCTATGCTGGGTATCGCCAGCATAAGAATGGCCTAGGGCAGTTTGCTGCAAGAAGGAGGCTTAGGTCGGTCGTGTAAACGATATATGGAAAGGACCAAGGACCAATCCCTGGGGCAACCAAAAGGGGCATGGAAAGTAAGCTGATCTCTCTCTCTCTCTCTGTCTCTCTCTCTCTTTCTCTCTGACGCATGTTTTGTGTGCCACAGATAAAATTCAGAGATTTATATATCATTTTTATATCATTAATTTACCGTATTCCACTAACTGGCGACACTCGGCAATGGTTGAGGCCTCGAGGGCATTGGGAACAACATCAACGATCACAGAAAGTAAATCGATTGGCTGGCTATTCTCTTGTAAAAAGAAACATATGACGGAGACGCCCGAACAATCGATTGACATTGCAAAGGACTAATCAGAGAACGTGAGTCGCTTGTATGAGAAATGTGACAGCATCAGAATTCAAAGCTGGCGACTGTCAATACGACAAACAGGCAAAAATAACTGGCAACGTGTGAACAAAGAATCTTACTCATTAGCTTACTGTGTCCTCGATGCGTGCGATATGCTGCCCCACCTAACCATGGATCCAAAAGACAAAGACGACGAGTGGAACAGTGAGACTCATTTGCAATCGGAGAAATGCAAAACTCAAGAGCGTGCTTTTGTTAGGTCTGGGTTAACGAGACACTAATCTATAGGTCCTCGTTAACTAGTTATTGGTCTATCTGTTAGTTATCCGTGGAGAGTGAGGTAAAAATTACCCAGTGTGACTTGGCGTGTCCAGAAGTTGGTAAAAAGGAAAGGAAGGTGGCAACTAACTTCGCCAATCGTAATCGTAATCTCAACATTTCTGCAGCGCCCACAAAGCGAAGTCGCGGGGACCAGCTTATTCATAGGCGCAAGTCACCCGAGGAAGAGGTTTTAGGGGTCAGACGATTATTTCTCCTTATTAAAAAAATCTATTTTAACTGTTGTTAGGTAGGTCGAGGCTTGACTGATTTTTAACCGTTGTATACTCGTTATTTCATCTGAAGTTTTCATAATCTTATCGTCCTGTGCAAATAATCACCCATTATGCAATGAAAGATAAATTTGGCCGCAAGCCAACAAACCCCGATGAAGTCAATGCACACCAACGAATTCCATTCTATCGGCAAATGAAGGGGCAGACACAAAGGCAGACAATGAGACTGACAGAGTGAGAGGCAGTTTGTGAGGCATGAGGTGCAGGTAGAAAGCCAGAGACCACGACAGAATTATTAAGCCTAGGAAAAGTCGAGTGAAAAAATAGACAGAGACTCAGACAGACACAACAATGAAAGATAACAAAAGTAAGATGGAAGGTGGGCTTCAGACAGATACAGAGGTAAATAAAGATAAACAGTAGAGCGACAAATACAGAGATTGCCAGACAGAATCAAGCCAAGACGCTCAAAGCAGCCCACTCTGAGGTCGACAGGTGCACCGTGTATCGAACTGGCCACTGGCAATTGCCAGTATCGGTCTATCCACCTATGCACACGACTTGGCATTGTTATCTAATATCTACGTACCGTTATTATCACCTGGAGATGTCTTCGATTCCTTTGCGGTGACTGCGCCCAATCAGGTAAGGCGAATCCGATATCGTAGAACTTGACAGCAACCTAACAGGTAAGTAAGCGTGGGTTACATTCGGCGCCAGAATAACATGTTTTCATTTCCCCAGTTCCAGCTTAGACTCAGTCCACAGATGTCGCTAGAAAATCGACACCAAATGACTCCGTATCACGTCATCTTATGCAGTGTCTAAGGTAGGCACCTACGATCTGAGCATGACCTTGGGTGATCTGACATTTTATCATGAACTGTACAGGTATGCAGTGATCGTGCATCCAATCAAGTCTCGCACCTGGTGTAGCACCGGAAGAAGTCACAAGATTATCGCCATTGTCTGGATCATTGCCATCTTACTCTCGTCGCCTCTCCTACGCATCATGGTATCGATCGCACACACCTACACACACAAGCACACACACACACGCATTCACACACACACGCTTACACCTATACGCATGTACACACCTGCACACATACACATACCAAGACATACACACACAAACGCACATACACACACACTCACTCACTCAAACACCTAAACACAAACCCACGCATCACACAAATAAATGTATACACAAACACTCATTATTATTGAGTAATAAACATGAAATAAACATTATTATTGAGTAATAAACATTAAAATTGAAGAAATATATTACCGATGAGAGTGAAGCCCGTCAAAATAAAATTCTAAGCTCCTCCAGTTTGTTAGCTCTCCCTAATACCTTACATAGACTGCTGTTCAGTTTGTGCTTCCTTACCAACCTGCTTCTATTTTACTCCTTTCCGACCTGGGAGCTGAAAGGTATGTGGGGTCGACCTTACTAAGTAACTACAGTGCTTTACGAATAATAAGCGATGATACAACGTTACCAAAACAAAGTCTTAACCAGTTTCCATTTTCCATGAGCATTCGCCAGGAATTCATTATTGATTAACTATTTGATTGATGCCAAAAAGTTTATCACTTATACAAAGTAAGAATTAATAGCATACTTAACAACATCAAGGATGGATACGATGCAGATGGATGTCAGATGTAGACGAATGGGACCCACACAATTCACGCTACACGTTGCAAAGCTGAACACTTATGCTAAACTAGGAACTAGTATGATGAAAAGAATCATGCTTAAATAGAAGCGGAATGGATCTGAGGATTCTACTCGTCGTGAAACCCTTTTAGTCACATTCAATTTTTCTATCTCGCTTCCAATTAAACGGCATTATTTTTAATCAATCCAGCTTCCATTTTATCATGATTATTTTCATAAATCCAGCTTCCATTTAAGAGTGATTATTTTCATCTATGCGACTTCCATTTAAGCATAATTATTTTCACCAATGCAGATTCCAATGCAGATTCCATTTAAGCATGATTCTTTTCATCAATCCAGCTACCACTTAAGCATGATTATTTTCATCAATTCATCTTCCATTGAAGCATAATTCTTTTCGTCAATCTAGCTCCCAGTTTAACTGTATCCTTTTCATTGATCCATCATAAACATGATTCTTTTCACCGATCCGTTTTCTACAACCTTTTCTACTTTTCACCGACGGCCGCTCTTTTTTATATCAGCATATTTGTCACAATAGCTCAGGTTGTCTGTCTGTCTGTCAGTCTATATCTGTCTGTCATATACTCACTCTTCTGATTGATGAATGTGTTTCTGTACAGCTCTGTCTCTCTGCTTCTCTTTCTCCCTTCTTCTAGACTTAAGAACTATACCACTCTTGCTTCGAAACACAAGACTGATTTTATTCATGACTTCATTACTTCGAGGCATTCGCGGCCGTTATAGCCTCCCAAGCATAGCTCCACAAATATTAGCTGATTTTCGATCTTTGTGGACACAGAAGCCTCCTTACGTGTACCCCATTTAAAGTGCATAGGCATAGACTAATTGTCTCCTCTCGCATTGAGGAGACGCACGTCTATTCTCAGCAGTGGCATAACGTTAATGATAATCATATCCATTATTTCTCTTGACCTTCACATTGTAGAAATCTGATGTTCGAAGGACATCACACAAGTTATGAACAAATCAGCCAACTGAATAAATGAGTCACCCATGCAGTGTGTGAGAGTTGACCACGCACTCAAACATTTCCAACTGCTACGAATAAACCGGAAGTAATCCGAATATTTTCTTTGAGTAGCCGATGTACTAATTTCAGTTGACCTTAAGTTTCTTCATTTGAAAGGTCATAGCCAGCATTCGGCATTTCGAATGGAGACCAAGCCGCTGACTGTGCTGACACGTAATTCCTATCGCAGTCTAGTGGCCAACCTTGTGTGCGCCTCCTAAATCTTGTCTCACGCATATACTTATATATACACATATATAATTTATTATATAATATATATAGACTCAGATAATATATTTTATATATACACGCACCTATAGACCTAGATGCCGATATGATCATATAGTTTGTCGATGTGCTTCCACGCCATTTTAAAGGCAAAGCTTTTTCAAGGGCTATAGGCCTACTGTAGTTCGTATCCAGGACGCGCAGGGAATTGAGGTGAATATTGCGATTGGAGGAGGATGGCTGTTTCCAGTCTGTACTTGGAACAAGTAGGATCAAGAGGAAAGGAAGAAGAAGAAGAAGCAGGAGAGGAGGATGGAATGTAAAGCAGAAGAGTGGACGGATCAAGGATTTATGAAATCTGTTGGTGCGTCTAGTGCCATCTGTGGTAAAAATATCGAGATACATATGTAGAAGATACGGGTACTTGAGCGATGTCATCCACAACACGTGTTGCCGAGGAGCACAAAGCGAAGAACAAGGAGGGGTAAGAGGAGGAGGTGGGCTAAGAGGAGGAGGGGAGCAGATAACCAATCAGCGTTGGTAAAAATTTTGGTTCTTTTGTTTAGTTCAGAAGATGCAACACCGCCTTTTCCCAACGCACAGTATACATGTACACTTAACTCCGTAGTACCGTACTCCACAATCTCTCCCGATTCCGTGACACAGCATACGACAACTAATTGCATATAACAGCGGACATATTTTACCAGCAATCGTGTTGTTTTTTGCCATTATCTGTCGTTTGAGAGTTTTATCGTCCTGTAAGAAATTTGCCAGCTAATACTCATTTTTCTTACCTTTATTATGATTGAATATTTTTATTTATTTTTCTCGATGGATTTGTGAGTCTTGTGATGGCGTTTCGTCCCATGCAATCGATACTTGGCTCGATCTACCATTCAGAGGTGATAGGTCACACATATGGCAGCGTAAAACTTGAAACTCAGACCGACAGAACGGTATTACCTTTTGTTACGGAGAAAATCATTAGTGCTGAAAAGACGAGAAGATTGTTTGGATGAACATTGAGCTGCAGCCATAGATGAGAGCTGACCATACAAATGTCTGAACAGTGCGTCCTCTACTCAACTGCGATGCAGTGCTGTAGTTAAGCTATTTCGCCAGAACCTTTCACCTCAGACTTGTATGCGAGACATTAAACTTTTGTTTCTCTACGGTTCAAAACTACCAGAGACAAATCATCTGATCTCCTGAATAGTGTAGCGAAACTAAATATTTAAGGCATGCCTGAAATCTTCGAAACGATTCTTAAATTTAAACCCACGATATTCCATACCAAATAAATGAATTAGGCCTATATTTATATATAAATATACGACTCCGCTCATCTGGAGAAAGTTGATGCTGTTCCAATCCTTTTGTTTATTGTGGCCTTGCTTCAGCGTCAAACGGCACAGCCTTTTTTGGTTGTTCATGACCTCAAATTGCGCAAATGCAAACTTTACCGTTCGAGGTTTTTGATGATTCTGCACTTCAGGATGACGGAAGCATAACCGCCTCAAATATTGAAGATAGCATTCTGCAGTTCATTTATGTTATAAGTAAATAACAAATTCTTATTTTCGATGTATATTTCGTTTCAATGTCTCTGTTTTTTACCGAAAGCAAGACTCAACCTATGACTTTAATTATGTTAAAGCAACACACGTAGACCTATTTGGTGTCACATGTTAACCAGAAAAATATTTTCTATACATCGCGTGTGTTTAGTGCTTACTAGTTATCAGATCGACATGAACAGTTTTATAACGCAAGAACGGACGAGATGGTTTGGCCGATGTTGATGGAAACGAATATTCATACTCTCGCTTCGAGACAGTTTCCACGAAGTCAAGAGATGATCGCGAGATCAAAACCAAGACATGCAGTCATTAAAAAATCTGTCTCAAGACACCTCGAGACCAGGAATGAGTCTTAAGACATAGAACTTCTCTGTTGTACGAAGGGATATTACCAATAGAAAGTATGCAAAGATCGGAAATATTAACGGCAACCTCGTTGAAAACATTAGGCCTACTGCACGCACAGAGCAATGAATACAGGCCCAAAAAAAACCAAAGGGAGCAGAATGGAGACCAAAACAAGGTTGCAGTTTGATTGCAAGGATTAAGCTAACATCAAAGTTACCAGAAAATATTAGTCTATAGGCAAGAACAATCAAGCACATAAAATGGAAAACAAAGAAACATTTCGCCATAACCAAGTTTGAATACATTTGGATTTGTGCCTCTTGTCAAGTGTCAGTACAAACATCTTCATGACAGAAATGTGCTCGAAGTGCAAGATGTGAAAACGCATTCAACATATTTTGCGATGAAGACCACATTATGGAGTACTTGTTGTCCTCGTTTTAGTGCAAATATTGTATTTGTCGACAATTTAGATGAATTACTACCGCATCTCATGAATTAACAATTGTCGGTTATCATCTTCGATAATTTCATGAATTATCGAAGATGGTAACCGACAATTGTAGTCCAATAGTGTGCTTGCCTATTGCAAAATACGATTGTTTATTCATTGCCTCTGCTTCAGTTGTTCAAATATCAGCACGTAACTGATCTTTGTATTGAACGCAAAATCGATCGCACTCCCGCTGCGGGTGAAATTGGTCAAAAATATTCTGTGGCAGGCATTCTTCGCATCATACAGAAAAATAACCTTTCTATGCATCACGATTTATTTGTGCTTTTCTTTCATAATTAGCTGCCAACCAATTTCAGTTAGTTGTTCGAAATTACTGCGGTTTCCCCCATAGTCGTCGAGTCTGTATATATTAGCCTAGAATTATGTACATAATTACGCGATGCGTGCACTTCGATCTATTACAATGTAATATGATTATATGTGAACGCATGTGGTACGGATCAACTAGGCCTACATGAGGTCTTGATCTGGCTGCAGAGGCCAAAGTCTTTGGAAAACATCTGGTTGATAATCTGTCTTCAGTCGGCTTACAATGCCTATCTGTGAAATATCAAGCAAACATCCTGCCGCCCTTGTGTGTATATAGAACGTTGGGAGAATGGAAATGCAATAGATCGGTGATCTAATCCCTCCAGCCGTATTAGACACAATTTCTCAACAGTATGGGCAGCAGTCCTGAAAATGATGTCTAGAATAACATACATTAATGTAGTGTGAATACCTCTATAGGTTTGAAATGCGATCTTGAGCGAAATTGAAGCCCTAAGGGATCGAAGGATCCATCGGCTAATGGACCTTGATTGTTGATCCACTTATTTATTCTTTCATTCATTCGTTGCTTTCTTCCTTCGTTCATTAGTTTGTAAGTTAATTCGAGAATTAACTAGGTGTTCTTACAAAATATTTACAGAGCGCCTTGTATAGGTGCATACGTCTGTACTCAGACATGTATACAACGAATGAGAGGAAGAAGGAGGCAGCCACGGGCAGATACTTGGTTTTTCTTGGCCTCGGCATATGAGAGACAGTCCTCTTTAACCCAATCTGGTTTTTACATTGACAGTCCATGGTCATTGTACTAGAGATAGCTGTGGAGCGCAATTGGAGCCGACATTTTAAAACAGATTTATGTCCTGCGGAAAGAACATTGTTCAAATGACAACGAATGATGCATGTTTAGCACTTAGCCCACACGGCACGCATATGCAGAGGTCAGGATAAGCAGATGGCTTATCAGTGATGACCAGAAGGGCGCCATATAAACGGCCACGTTGGCCTTAAGTAAACATGGTCGTCTGCCAAAAAACACTGTTATACGTTATTACCTGACCAGCCGCGTTACAATCCTCCGTAATCCAGGGTTGCATGCAAGACTTGAAACTTCAAGACCAAGACGAGACCGAGACAGTGAGGTGCCGAGACCGAGACAGTGAGGTACCGAGACCGAGAAAATAGGCTCTAGACAGTATGAGACAGTAAAAGACAAGTGATCCTACGTAAAATGATGTAAAATACTAATGTATCAGTTTTCGGAAATAAGGTTCATTTGTAATTTCAATTTGAAACTTGTAATGTATATAGTACCAATCCCTGAGAATAGTTTTTATATTGCCGCATAATTTTAAGACAGTTAATGCGAAACTTATCGAGATCTCTTGTTCGAGACATAACAAGACTTTCACTTCAAGACAGTTTCTAAAAATTCGAGACACTACCTCGAGACCGAGACCGAGACAGCAGGCTTCCGAGACCATGACCGAGACACTAAAAAACTGTCTCGAGACGTCTCGAGACCATACAACACTGCCGTAATCAGACTTTTTACGACGGGGAGAGAACAGTTGTCAAATCTCCGGTGGGATATATGATCATCCGGAAGGAGAAACCTCAGATCTACTCCTATTTCGGGTTATAGGTCGGATGCGGCTTTTTAAGTCTTGATAGGAACAGTCTCCCTTCACAGATACAGAATTACTTCGAACGGAAAGAATCAAACGCGAACCGTCTGAGTTCTCCTCTCTGCAGGTCTTCTGTCCTTGTTTGTATACTCGTGATTCTCCCTCTCTCTGTCTATGTCTCCTTCTTTCCTTCATTTCCCGTGTTCTCTTCGTGTCACTTCTTACCGTTACCGCAACTATGACATTTCACCCTCGTTTTCTTCCCCATTCTCACTCTTTTTCACCCTTCCTTGTCGTGCATTCCTCCTGCTGCGTCACTTCTCTTTGACCTTCTGGTCGTTCTCCGTGTATCTCTGCCCCTACACTTTCTGTCCTCCTTATCTTCCTACAACAACCTCTCCAACTCCTCTCCCCTTTCTCTTCCAAAGAACGAATTCTTGCTGAGCAAATCCTTTGCTTGCTATCCTCCCATCCTCACCCCCTTTTTTTGCCTCTCCTCTCCTCTCCTTGGTTCTTCCTGTCTTCCTCAGTAGCTGCTGTTGCCACCTCGTCCTTCGTTTAAGTATTTATCTACTTCTTCTATTCCTGTTCCTATCTTTCCAGCCGTAGATTCTTAGATATCAATTTTCAAAAAAAATTATTATGATCGGCGAATTGTCTGCACTCAGACGCTATCTGGATCTGCTTTGTCTATACCCTCAAATGGTCCTGATAACGAAAGCAATCATCGTCAAAACTAATGACATGATTTCCAAGGATCCTTTCGTCGTTGGATAGGTTTGTAGATAGGAAAGAAGAAATAATGATTATATTAACGACAACTGTTAACTAATTGTTGATGTGAATGTTTTGAAACATGATGATGATGATAATGATGATGGAGATCAGAGGCGGCGATCTTGTTTAATAGGTGGGGGACACCCAACGAGAGGGGTAGACAGGGATCGCCGCCTCTAATGGTGATGATGATGTGGATGATGACGACAACTATGAGGATCAAATTCGTCGGACTATACAACCGTTTCACCGCCACTGTGAAGTGTAAAAGTTGCTATATGAATGTTCAGATGCATTCATGCATGATGATGATGACGATATGATATAAAATGATGATGACGATGATGATGACTTCGTCATTATGGCGCATAGTCATCATCATCATCCTTTGTATCATATCAGCATCCCAGTCGTCATCGTCAATGTCGTCGTCTTGATCGTTCTAATAAATCGTCCTCTAGGTGGGTAAGTGTAAGTTTACCTGGAGAGCCTATAATTTACGTATTCCTTGTTTTAGAAGGTTCTGTCATTTACGCTAGATACGCTCTTAATTACTATCCATGAAATTAGCGCGATATACCGATATTTATTATCTGGCTACGTGTTCTAGCGATCGTGATGAAAATTAATGAGAACGATGGCAGGCGATGACATTGTCAATGAGTTTTGACTGAGCGCATTCTTATTCCTCATTCTTTCGACCGTGACTCGCCGTCACGATATTGTTCCCTTACCAACTGGTTTTCCGTTGTATTCTCACTCGTCATTCTCTTCGTTTTCACGCTCAGACCGAAATAACTGATCGATTGCGGCGCTCACCAGTCGTTACCACGATACATGACTCGTTCGGTTGAGAGTCTGCACTAAGAAGGCTCTATTCAGTTCTATTCTGATGCGTTCTTGGTTTTTATCCACTCTTTCCCATGCCACTTTCTTCTGTTCTGCTAGTTTATGCTCGATTGTGTTCTCTTCTGTTCTAATCAGTTACAGCCCTGTTCTGCTCTGTTACGCTGCTCTGCTGTGATCTGCTATACTTTCTTGTTTCTTCGGCCGACATCTTGACGAGCTTTTCGGAGTGTTTCTTGGCGAACGTCGATCGAGTGATGATCTCTCGACACGATGAATTACTGTTGAGATTGCTATGAGAAAGCTGGACAGACACTGATTGGAAGGGTACGAGTACCAGGTCATGTCGAACGCAGGGTGTCTGAAAGTTGAATGCAGCAGCTATGAGAGAAGAGAGACAGACATAAAAATGAGAAAGCCACGCAGATATAATTAAAGAGACGTGTCAAAGTGTGTATGAGTTTGAGTCAGACAATGCGAGAAATCAGACGTGGCAGACACAGAGGTGAAAAGACAGATTTCGACATACGGACAGACAGAAACTGAGAGAGAGAGAGACAGACAGACAGAGAGAGACAGACAGAGAGAGACAGGGAGAGAGACAGACAGAGACAGTGACAGAGACATAGAGAAAAGTCAGCCAATCCGAAAGACACGAAGTGAACAGAATCATCGGAATTTGTCAGACAAAGTCAGACAGGAAAACAGAAGGACAGACAGAGAGAGGTAGTTTGCGTCCGAAAGAGTCAGAGATCGAAAGAAAAAGGAAGGTAAGCCATTGAGAAACGGATGATCGGCATCCGTGGAAAGACAGAACGAATTTCAATGGCAGCATTGGGCACAGATAGATGGATGGACGGACGGACGGACGTGTGGACTGCCGTTGGTTATTGCAATAGGTGGTATAGGTCAACGGTGGCACAGATGATCTCTTAATTGATCGGTGGACGAGGAAGTTGAATGATGAATGAATGACTGAATGAACGTGTGTGAAGTTCAGACTTCTCGAATCAGCAGCAATAAGATCGATGAATTCATCGATGATATTGGAAAGAAACAATCAACTAAAGAACAATCGATCGATTGACTGTTTCGATGACTGATTGATTTAATTGATTCATTTATTCTGTGATTAGCTTGATTCCTTAGGTTATTGATTGATGACGTGTCTTCTCAGAAGTGTACGCTCCATTGACTTCGCAGATGATATTATAATATTATATAGGATGAGGCCTGCATCGTTATGCCTGCCCATCTCTTTCTTCGCTTTTTCCTCCTCCTCATCCACCTCTTCATCCTCCTCCGCCTCCTCCTTTTCCGCCTCCTCCTACACCTCCTCCTCCTATTCGATTTTGATGGCGTTGAATTAGGGTGAGAAAGAAGAATAATAAGAATGTGAAGATAAATAAGGAGAGAAAGAAGAAAAGGGAGAGAGAGAGAGAGAGAAGAAAATCAAAGAAGAAGAGAAAGGAGTAGAGTGACGAGAAGATGAAAAAAGTTTGTGATGAAAATCGAAAAAGAAAAGAAACTAGAAGGAGGAGGATGGGAAGGAGGAGGAAGAGTAAAAAAGGAAGAAAATAATGAGGGAAAGAACGAACAGAAAGAGGACAATAGCAAAGACGATAGAAGGGGAAGAAAGAAAGAACAGAGACAGTTAATTACTTCATGGTTTCTATGCCTTAATGTGAACGGTCAGCCTCACATTGTCCAATGTCGGATCGCACTATTTCCTGATGCCAACAAAAGGCTAAACTTGCTGTCTAGTTCAATAATTACTATAAGCCACTCTGACTGGATACTAACCGACTCTTACGACGCATAACCAGACCCTAACCGATCCTCACCGCAAATAACCTGTCCCTAACCGACCCTCAGGATGCTTAACCTGACGAAGTGAATGCGACGAAATGAATGCGACGAAATGAATGCGACAAAATGTTCTGCGACGAAATGAACTGCGGCAAATGAGCGGTCACCCACGTTAAGTGTTCTTCTTTTCGGAAGATGTCTCTTCTCTTGGTTCTCTGTTTTCCTAGGAAGATTCGCTCACTCAATGTCGCCATTCGTCGCGTTTTTCGGCTCTCTTCATGAACTTGCTCTAAACCTCCTTCATCGTCTAGTCTAATAACGTTATTCTTGGCCTATATCTTGTCTTTTCTCATCAATTCTTCCCTTAGGAGGGAGTCAACCCTCATTATGTGGCCAAGCCTTTTCTCTGCCGGCTTCTATTTTTTAAAAATCTTTTGATGTCTTCCTTCCACGCGGTTCACGTTTTCGATTCGTGTAGCACCACACTCCATAGTTCATTTCACAGACGTGATCATTCGTTTCTTCAAATAATTTCTTATTTAGCTTTCCTCCAATTAATTCCTTCTTTTCATTGAAGTCATCTTTTCCCATGGCCATTTGTATTTTTATTTCTGTATGACATTTTGCACCATTCAATCAATCAATCAATCAATCAAAAAAATTTATTTGGTTGATCAGCATTATATACAACATCTTACAGAGAATCCACAACATAATAGTAAATAAGTCTTATTCTAGTTGAGAAAAGAGAGAAAGAGTCCTGGAGTGCGTATGGAGGATGAGATAAGCACAGGAGACCCTATTAGGGACTAAAGGTCCCGCAAGTTAGAGCCACCTAGTAGGATAGGTTAAATAGAAAAATGGTAGCCGGTAAGAGAAGATTATAGGGAGAAAATAATAGATTCAACAGTGTACAAACATAAAACTTAACTAGTTTTAACTAACAAAATGCAGTTAGCAGGCGAAGAGATACGACAATAAATGCAACGAATTAGATGACACAGGTTATCTTGAGAAAAATACGTTTATGTAGTCAAGTAAAAAACAATTTGCCAGTTAGGGCCATCTAGTAGGATAGGTTAAATAGAAAAATGATAGCCGGTAAGAGAAGATTATAGGTAGAAAATAATAGATTCAACAGTGTGCAAACATAAATCTTAACTCGTTTTAACTAACAAAATGCAGTTAGTAGGCGAAGAGATACGACAATAAATGCAACAAATTAGATGACACAGGTTATCTAGAGAAAAATACGTTTATGTAGTCAAGCAAAAAACAATTTGCCAGTTAGGGCCACCTAGTAGGATAGGTTAAATAGAAAAATGATAGCCGGTAAGAGAAGATTAAAAGGAGAAGATAATAGATTCAACGGTGCACAAACATAAAACTAGTCTTAACTAACAAAATGTAGCTAGCAGGTGAAGAGGTACGACAATAAATGCAACAAAGGATTGAATGATACAGGTTATCTTGAGAAAAATACATTTATGTAGCCAAGTATAAAACAATTTGCCAGAGCGCCAGGGTTTCTCAGTACACGAGCCTAGATTAAACCAGTACATTAATTTTTTCATATTTTATCACTCGATCAGTCCAAAGATTGACTGGTATATTCATTTGACCCACACCCCTTCCCTCCCTAACCCCTGTGAGTTAAGGATCCCAGCCCTTCAAATGTCCTTAATATTTTTGAGAAAATGAGAAATCATCTTGGTCCTAAAGGAGTTAATGCTGCATGACGTGTAAATGGTGGCTGGAATAGCATTCCAAATTCTGGGACCCTGGCATTTAATAGATAAAAATCTAGCATTAGTTCTGGCATAGGGAACCATTAAGACGTGAGGACTTCCTATGGCGTGGTGTGTGGAGTTCATGTTGTAACAAAAGTATTGGTGAAATATATTAGGTAATTTTTTTCGACTATTTCGAAACATAAAAATGGTTATTCGTAATTTATTGATCTTAACGATTGATAGAAGCCTATTCGTTTTAAATACTTCGCTAGTGTGAGCATTAAATGGCAACCCGGCCATAAATTGATATCACACTTTCAAAGAATTTTTCGACCTATTGTCAGACTTACTGCCCCTAGGGGTTGCTGGCTGCTCGGGGACGCCTTCCGAGGTTACAATGGTTAATCCCACTTCCGGTCCTACTGCATAGCCTACGGGCCATTTCCCTTGCAGTCGCCGACTACGTCTTAAGCGCGAAGTCAGGGCTTCTCGCCCATACACCCCCGTCGGCGCTATCTCAGTTCCTAGTATAGTGAGGACCCCAGTTTGCACAACAGGATTACCTCGTACTGGGTTTGACATAATGTCCGTGACCTCGGGACTGATGGTGGCGATCATCTGCTGAGCAGATGAAGCACCTGGGCTGGTATGGTCCCTACGAGCAGACTTATCTATTTTTGCTTCCATAGGGCTCCTCACTATGACCGCTAATGAACTTTTAATGAACTTTTACCGACTCGCTAACTTCCACCCTTCTAGAACTTCGACAATTTCAACGCCACAAAATGGCCGCTCACGCGTCACCTACGCAATAGAAAAATAGGTGGCGCCTCAAGCGATTACATCGAGAGCTTTAGCTGCGGGCCCCATTAGGCTCAGCAGCGAAAGCTCGAGGGAGACCGTTGTGCAGGGGCATTTGCGCAACACTATTTCAATTCCTTTCCATTTGTATACAATTTTTTATTTGTTACTATCAATTGAAAATCTAATCTATTTCAGTGTGGATTCCATTTTTATTCTTTTCGTATAATTGTGGGTTTTTTTAAAGCAGGAGTTTAGTCATCCAGAAATTTTTGATTTCCAGTCTTTTCTTTAATTTTGGGATATGAATATTCAGATAACAGATAATTTTTTATACACGTAAGCGTAATTCGCTTACTACATAGCAATTGTCAAGATCGTTCTCGACCCGTGACGGTTCGTTTTCTCATCCACCAAAACACGAACAACGATGCGTCTTGATGCTTAAAGAATATATTAATATCTACACGTGGCTTAGAGATTAACTGGACAGAGGTTCATGACTAGTTCTCGAAGATCGTCATGTTCTACGCCCTGTTGTTGATGGCCCTCCGACGTCCTTCCAAGTCCAGACACTCTATGCTGTAGCCCTCTTTGCTACAGCAGATAAACACCGTCCTCCGCCATTGCTCATGTGATGCGGACTACGATCCTGCTGTCCCATTGGTCCACCTAAACCCTCACTTTATCACCCATCGACGCGGATTGGTGGGATGCCCCCTCTACTACTAAAGCCGAGTCACTTCTAGTATACCGTTAATGGCACTTTAGAGGTCCGTTGTGATTAAAGAATTTATTAGTGTCAAAGGAGATCATAGGCCTCCGGGGATTAAATTCCTGCTCTGCCGTCGACCCATTAATATCCTAGGCGTCTCTTTCCCCTCTGCCCTCCATGCAGCGTTGAGTTCCGATGCATTTCTTTAGCGCCTTGAAAACTCCAGTCGTGACAGCAATCTACGTGCGCGAAAGAAGATCTGTGGGTTGTTCCTGGTCAGCTACTCACTGATGAAGACACTAGACAGGCATGCGAGGGTTATCACCGGAGGATATAAGGTGCAGTAGTAGAGTTCAGCGCTCGATGTAGGCCTATGCTTCATCGCGGATTCGTCGTGATGTGAAGCGAATAACGATTGACCTCGTTTTCTCCCTTTTGCCGTTTCTTAGACGGTGCGTTATCGAAATATCCTGTCTTCTATTAGCGACCCCCAGCCCTATGCTGCAAAGATTGACAATGAGATCACTCGTCGTAAGACTTGACTCCTGTATAGATGCAGTTCAGTGTCATGGAGTTCTTTCCATGGCTGATCTTTCCGGAATCACATGAATCGTCAGATTGTCGGCTCTTGAACAGGGACGTCATTTGGGGGGCCCTCCTGAATTTCCTTATTTAAGGGTTAGTGTGCGCAAATTTCCATAAAAGGTCATAATTTGCCATATTTATAATAAATATAATTGAATTTAATATATTAACATTATACACAGGTGCCTATGATTGATTAATTTCACTTTTTCAAACTGTATCAGCGTTTTTGCCGATACAAGATATAACAAATTAAATCTTTTGGCACCACTGAAAACGCAAAAACCAAACCAACACAAATTTAGAACAAGAAGGAAACCCCCCGTTCCCAAGAAATTCATGCTTGACAAATCATTTTTTAACCACCACCCCACCCCTGTAGCCAAAAAATTCTTGCTTGCCTCCTCTGAAAAAAGCCGAAATGACGTCCCTGCTCTTGAGTGGACTTTCAGCTGTTCCATCTGTTATTTCAACTATTTGTTTTCAGTCTTTAGTCCTGCAAGTGACTCTTCGTTCGTCTTCATTCGAGTGTCGATCATGTTCTTCTCAACCTTCTTTGTGGTTTTTTCTAGCTTCCGCACATTTTCCCATGTTTAATCGAACGTCATTATCAATAATAATAACAATAATAATAATAATAATAATAATAATAATAATAATAATAATAATAATAATAATAATAATAATAATAATAATAATAATAATAATAATAATAATAATAATAATAACAACAATAATAATAATAATGATAATAATGATAATAATGATAATAATAATGATAATATTAATAATAATAATAATTACATCCGTTTAATTTCAAACTGACAACCCGCAGTATAATTACAAGTACGGTATGAGCGAATGACGACAAGTTATTACAGGAGTCGAATTTAACCGTCGGTAGCCACGCAGGGCGCCCATCACGTTACACATCTAATTTTTAACGAGTGTCGCCGGCTAGCGAAACTAGCGTCCCAGAGGGTTCACCACTACTCATCCCCCCATCACGAGTGTTAGAGAAACCAAAAGTTGTGTTGTGAGCGAATCAATAACTCGCCATTCGGTAGGGCTTCGCTTAGTTCATCTCAGTCCAATTTCATCGTCTCCTTTTAGGCATCTCGTTACAAATATTTCTTGGATCGTTTTATTCTACCAGCATATTACTTTAACATGTTATTTACATGTACGACTGTACGTCACCAATTATATCCGTAGGCCTACTTGTCACGCCATCAGCGGTCACGCGAGTAAAGGTCCATAATTGTTGGTCCTCTATTATACAGTCATTTGTTCAGCTTTGGACTACGTAATTGTCTTTGTGAGTACTCACAGTACAAGTTTTGATGCGTGCATGACTAGACGACTAATAGTTCCGTGGTCTTCGCATGTTCCGGCATTTGGTTTCTTCTTTAACGAAACCATAAGGGTTTATAAGAAATCCTGTGGCCATACTCCCCTGCTGTGCATCATTATGTCTTTTTTGGTTGTAGGCTAATAGTTCTAAAGTTCAAAACATTGTATTTTGTCCTAATGCTTTAAGCGACCTCTGTCGGTGTCTAATCTGGCCAATTTAGTGTTGCTTGATAGCACAAACACAGAAAAATCTGGTCTTCATTTAAGAAGCGACAGGTATTTATTGTCGACTCTCAGCCAAAAAAGAGATGTTTTCTGTGTTGACGCGATAGTAAGCTTAATAATAGGACCAATTAATTATTGATACCCTCTGGCCGTCAGTGAGGGGTTAAAACAGCGATTCCCAACCTGTGGCCGCCAGGCTTCAAAAAGTGATCCTCGACCTATCAAAAATATTATAAAAAATATGTGTGCAAAAATAAATATTTGACAGAATAATTATTATCTGTTATAAATTATTATATTTTGTTGACGCTTATAAACAACATCAATAGATAAAATAATTATTTTATTGTAGGTCAATATTAACAGTTGTATATGTCTTAGTACATCTCTCACGAACTTAGTCTATGCCATCAAGCAGCCGCTCCACCTTGCAGTTTAACTTTAATATTATAGTTATGCTCTTGACTCGCAAATGAATGTGATAAATCTGATAATACCGATATTTAAAAAAATTTGTTATTGTTCGTTAAAATCGTTATTAGAAGTCAAATAAAAAATAGTATTAAGCAATAGTGTTACAGAAGTTAGTTGATTTAATTTTATGAGCCAATAATATTTTGAGGCCCCTCTTGAGTGGCCCGCCTGGCCATCCCTCTGATAGGGCCTGATGATATGTAATCAAAAATCTCTTGAGGAAATGGAGCGATTGCGTCATCTACCAGATAAAAGAGAAAAACCCATGTTTTTACTTTAACTTGTTTTTGACTGCGATTGCCTTAGAACTGATCGTCAATTGATGAGTTAGGCCTATGGTTATGACAGTATAGAAGACAATGGATTAGTGATTAGATTGGACTTGACTAGATTAAACCGGATCGGATCTGCCCACGATATATCATAGGTCTATTCTATTCTATTCTGTTTACGGATTTATAAAGCACCTCTCACAGTACAACCTAATTAGAGGCAGTGTGAAGAACCCCTACAAAAATTAAAGTCTTAAGATAACGAGAAGTTGTACTACTAGATAAGATTGCAATACAAGTCACAGCAGGAAGGCTGCTTCATAGCGAAGGACCAACAGAGGCATAAGCACGATGCTGAGCTGTGGCAGTTCTAGACCGAGATATTCGAAGGTCATGATGGCCTAAAGATCGGAGAGGACGTCCAGAGGTAGCCGAGACAGGTTGCCTGATAAGATAAGGTATATGAGTTCTTTTGTCAGCTCATTCAATCACCTAACTTATGATTTGATATCGATGCTAAACAAAGTCAAAATGAAGACGACAAAGACTTACTTAGTTATCATCATAAATAATGAAGATGATGATATCTTTATAGTGACTCCAGGATTGCCATTTGACTAGTCTTAACGGTGGTACGTTCCATTACATTACATCACATTACATTACAATACGTAATGCTATGTATGACATAGGACACAACGGAAGGTCTGTACTACAGTCACGATGAGCACATGGTGATCGTTACCTGCGCCGATCACAGCGTCAGCGGCAGTGCACGGATTGCCTTCGCCTGGTACCAGCTGATCGTCATGTTCCTCATTCCAGTTCTCCTGATGGGATTCTGCTACGCCTTCGTCATTCTCGTTCTCTGGATCAGCACCAAGGAACTGTCCCGTCTCACGCATCTCGATAGGTCATCTTCTCGTCTATTAAACAATCTTCTTGTCATTTACAATTAATCATCACAAAGTAGGCTCATGTATTAAGGGTCTGCTGGTATACCCGTAACAGCGGGTACTGGTGGGGTACAGGTGCGTATTTTACGGGTCGGGGACGGGTAGACTAATCATGGGCGCATACCCGGTTTTACCCGTATCAATATCAAGTTTTTGGGTTGCATGTCACAGTTAAATATATAGGTGAATCTTGCATCATCAATTATTTAATTGCTATTATAGACAGAATGGCACATTCGAAATCCAAGTACTATATATCTGCATGTAACTCTTCCATTCTTTGTATGTATTTTAATCTCTGTTTGTCTCATTCCTCTTCCTTCTCATTTTCCTGCTGCTCCTCCTGCTGGTCCTCCTCTACTTTTTCTCCTCATTCACCTCTTCCTCCTCCTGCTACTAATTTCTGCTTCTTCTCCTACCGCTCTTTCTATCCCTCTTGCTCTTCTTGCTCTTCTTTCTCCTCTACTTCGTGCTCATTTTCATCCTCATCCTCACCCCAAGCATTTCTTTCCGCGTCGGCCCGTCTGCTGCCTCTCCTATTCCCTCCTCCACCTTCTTTCCCTTCTCCTCATCCTTCTCTTCTTCCTCTCCTCAAGTTCCATATTCCCCTTCTAACTCTTGTTCTTCTCCCTCCTCCTCCTCTTCCTCTTTCTCCTCCTCCTTCCTCCGATCTACTCCTCTTCTTTCTGCTTCTGCTTCTCCTTCTGCTCCTGCCCCTTTTGCTGACTCTCCCCTCCCTACTCTCCTCCACTTTCCCTTCTTCAAGCTTCCGTCCTCCTCTTCCTCTTCTTCTTTTCCTTTCTCCTCCACCACTGATTATAATGCCCTGAAGCTGGGCATTATTCATACGACTAGCAGCAGGGTTTTGAAAGAAGTATTGTGATACTTGTTGTCGATGCTGATGTTGACGTTGATGAGGAGCAGGATGACGACGACGACGAGGCGATGACGACAATGTTATTAATAACAGTATCAATTGAAAAATGTAATAATAATATCAAGGAAAAAGCGATCCGTAGAATTGAATGCTCGTGAATAAGCTTTTGCTCTGCACGTGTCATTCAATTAGCGCTGTAGAGGTTTGGAGATTCCGATGGAACTGGCATAAAATGAAGAAATCACAATGAATTAAACTTCTTCATCTCATTGCGTACATTGCATTTCCAGCCCAAGTGATTCTAGCAGAGCTCGGTTATCGTGTTCAACGAATAGTCAGCCAACAGGTGGCTGCAATGGAGGAGGAGGAGGGGGAGGAGAAACAGATGGCGGGGGCGCAGGTGTTGCAGGTAACACAGGCGCTTCGGAGACCAGACCGTCCTCCGTCCAAAGACAAATCAGTCATCGAGGTCAAGATATCAGAGACGCCAGAAAACAAGTAAGAGTATGTCTATGAATCAATAACTAAATATGAGGTCTCACTACATGTATCAAGATCTCTCTCTCCCTCTCCTCTCCCTCTCTCTCTCTACCTATCTCTGTATTTTTTCTCTTTCTCCTCTCTTCTCTCTCTCTCCTCTCTCTCTATTTCTCTGTCTGTCTCTCTCTCCTTCTCCCTCTTTCTCTCTCTCTCCTCTCTCTCTCTGTCACTCTCTCTCTGTCTGTCTCTCTATCTCTGTCTCTCTGTCTCTGTCTGTCTCTCTCTGTCTGTCTGTCTCTCTGTCTGTCTGTCTCTTTCTCTCTCTCTGTCTCTCTGTCTCTCTCTGTCTCTGTCTCTGTCTGTCTCTGTCTCTGTCTCTGTCTGTCTGTCTGTCTGTCTGTCTGTCTGTCTGTCTGTCTGTCTCTCTCTCTCTCTCTATTCGTATTGTTCACACACACAGTCTAGAGACGAGGAATTTATTCCCTTACAGTAATGGGCGGTTTATTTCAATTGACAGTGTAACTATGAACCCACGGGTTCTACATACACTAGAAACTTCAAATCTGGGTCTGAGTCTGGAAAGAGGGAGGCAATGATTAAGTAGAGCAGGCCCCTGAAAACCCATCTGAATAATTTGTAGGGAACAAAACGTCACAGACTTCTGTGAACTATATTTCTGTAATTAGAACTGTGCCTTTTCTGTCTTCTGCCTTAAACGTCTCACTTAATGCGGCCTATCATATTAAGCAAGACTCGCCATCGGTTGACCCCTAGAATGCCATTGACACTTGTTCGGCTTACGGATCAGAGCTCCTAAACTACTTTAAAATGACCATTCTCAGTGCTTCCAGAGTAGAACATGGAATTTCTCATTCCAGCGTGGAGTGGCTCAGTCACGTGCCGTGCTTCTATTCCAGGTCATCAAGATGCTGTTGACCATAATCGCTGTGTTCTTCTGCTGCTGGGGACCAAAATGGGTCCTCAACGTCATGAAACGACACCAGATGTCGATATTACACAGTGACGTCGCTTTCTACGTCATGGTGAGTGTCAGAAGAGGGAGCAATTTGTAGAGAGAGAGAGAGAGAGAGAGCAAGAGAGAGAGAGAGAGAGAGAGAGAGAGAGAGAGAGAGAGAGAGGTGTAAGGAGCGCATGAGATACATGTATGGCAAAATGCGATTTATAATTCCTATGAAGTGTTACACATGATTTATTTTTTCTTATATAGCTCACACTTCTCAGCATTTTCAAAAATATGGGTTGTTGAGTGTTGATGCAAATAGGTGAGCTTATGTATAGCTATAATTATAGCTTATAATCACATGTTTTTAATAACTTTTGGCCTCACTTCTGATCGCCACTCCTATCAAGCAAGAAACTCGATATCCTATGACCCTCCTTATGAACACACAAATACTCGATTGTTATCCATTCAATGTACTGGATCCCATTTATGGAATCTTCTCACAACATATATTCAACACCAGCCTAATATTACATTGCTCAAAAATAAACTTCTCCTCTACTTGCTTGAAGACATCTCTAAGTATTGAATGTTTGTATTTCTGTCTATTCAGTGGATGCAATGAGCGCTTAGTTAATGTACTAGCTAAGATCACCTCCTATCTTTTTTTACTTACCTGATATGTGAATATTATTAATATTGGTACGCGTTGCCAGTTTATAAATTTTACATAGGGACGGACCCCTGGTTAGCGGAGTCTATGACCCCTTTTATTTTCCCTGTGTAACCAGAATATTCATTTACGTTAACTTGTTGTTTGTCATTTTCTCATGTTCTTTTTTGGTTACCAAATAACACTGAATTGAATTTATTTATTGTCACATAAAGAATTTATTCAACAGTGCTCAAATCAAAAAAACGGCTAATAGCTATTATGTTGGCAAAGCCTAGTATGATACATTGCAGTTGTAAGTACTGTAGAAGGCCTGTTGTGTTGTACATGAGAGCAGTGCGATAGCAACTAGGCTACATCATTAATTGAAACAGCGTTTCTAGTATAATAATTATATTCACCATGTGTGTGTGTGTGCATGTGTATTACTAGTTCACATACTTATCAAAATACACCGACAATAATTATATTTATGATTACGCACACTACACACATAATATATAAATACATGCCTATAAATTCGGCTACATGCAGGGTGGGCCATTAAAAAGTAAAAATCCCCTCAGGTTTTTTGCTAATATTTCGGTCAAACGTAGGGAGTAGTAAATAAAATTTTACAGTCGCTAAGCTAATTCATATTTACATAAAACTGCCAAATTTGACTAAACTATTTCAGAACAAAAGTTATATGACTTTTAGGGAGTGCAATCACTGATTTCTGATGGTCAAAAAACATCCTACAAAGGAAAAAGTTACAAAAACGATTTTTTGAGGTTACGTTTCATGTCATTGTTATAAAAGAAACAGCATATTGTTTTAAAACCTGTGTCTACCACCAGTAGCCACACATATTTTGAGTCTATCTGACAAGTTTTGATGACCTGGTTGGGGTCCATTGCATCGGTGTTAATTTGCCAAGGGACACGACGAAAAGCGGTGAAGTCCAGATCTTCTTTGACAATTCTCCTTACAGACGTGCGGCTGATGTTCAACTCTGCTGAAATTCGCCGACTGAGATGATTTCTGATGCTGCTATTCTGTGAGCAAATAAGTTCGTCAACATGCTCGATATTTGTTCGGGTGCGGAATAATTTCTGCCTTCCGCTCCCCTTACGACGTTCCGCAGCCCACCCCCTATCATAAACGTAGCCGCATATTTTTATAAGTGCTCAGCTGCTCAAGTGATCTCAGAATGAGCTTTGATTACAGCTTTGGCTCCAAGATCATGCCCATGATTCATGAAGTGTCCGTATATGCATTTTATCTGTTATGGACACCTTGCCCATGCTTAGTTTGTTACTAATGCTATCATAAAATGATTAATCTCAAAATTATATAACCAATTTAATCGACTGCTTGCTATATGACGTCAAAGTAACTTCCATATGCGATTATTTCCAGTTTCTTTCCTCAATAATAGTAATTATGAAGGGTGTTTTTTTATTACAACTAGTTGAAAAGCGACTTCATAAATTTGCTCTTTACAACTTAGTGCGGCTCTAAATGTCTTTTGACCATCAAAAATTGATGGTTGCACTCATTATAAGTGACATAACTTCTGTTCTGTCTGAAATATTTTAGTATATTTTGGCAGCTATATGCAAATATGAATTGGTTTTGAACCTGTTAAATTTCATTTAATATTTCCTACTTCTATTTAAAAAAACTGTATATGGTTACTTTTTTGGCCCACCCTGTACATGTAAAATATTTTAAAATCTAAATAAAAATAAACACAGAGATAATAGGCCTTGTAACGATGAATATACACAGTTCAACTTATTCTGCCTTGGTTAGGCCATCACGCCTCTTCATATACATATTCATGAGTTCAATTGAGTATTAATTAATCAATAACTACTGCAAACTTTCATCGTCAATTATATTGCAAAAACAGTCAAAATCAGCTAAATATTTAAATAGAATTCTAAGATATAGATTGATTATGAACTAATCTAACTTATGACTACCTAGCCAGCCTAGATTAGCTAATAGCGCTTCTTAGGTCAGATATCTACCTCCCACGGGAATGGAGCAGATCCGCAGTGTATTTCTGTAGTGTTCATTTGGATTCTTTCTTTGTATAAATTCTGTCGATTGCTTCTTCTCGGATGATTGTTGCCTCTAGCCTCTTCACCTCAAATGTTTCTGTGCCGTCCTCCACTCGCACTCGTCACGTCCGAATGATGAATCGAACTTATTCTGATACTTGCGTAGCCTCGATTCCGTTGACAAGTATGTCAGAAGAGACACACTGTAGATGCTGATATTAATCTCTCAGTCCATCTATATTAACGTGAAAAGAGTTTCTGCATTCCACCGCTCATGACCGATAGTTCGAGAACGAAAATAACTCCTGATTACACACGGAGAATACATCCATCATTACTCGACGATCGCAGTACTGTTCACCACTACACCATTCGCACCCCTCAGCAGTTCTAGACGAACCTGGGTCAAAATAACTGTCCGAACTCCTAAAACTTCTTTGAGAGTTCGCAACTTGAGAATTACGTGTTGACTTTTTCTCAGCACCAGCAATACTGAACATCTTATTGCAAACTCTCGCAGCCCGGATAACGCATTTCCGCCGTACAATCCCCAGCAGACGACCGATGGCCAAAATCAGATCTTTTAACATTGCCTCCTGAATGTCAAATTGCAAACGACCAGTTCTCCCCAACAACACTGTTACTAAGGGCTCTAATTTAATCTTATAGCGCCTTTACATTATATTTATAGGCTGGCATTAATTAACTCTGAATTAATTTAACTAATTAACATTGACTGCATATTATAATGTTAATAATACATAAGAAATGTGGGTTTTAATAGGAACATCGCTATAGGCCTACATACAAATACACAAACTTCCAATCTAAGGCGATCGATTTACGGTCGATCGCCTGTACATGAAGCTTCGGTCTGGTGGATAGGTTAATCAAACGTTTACGCTCGCCCTGCACTTGTAGCCAGTCAAGCCATACTGTTATTGTATCAACCTGATGTACTATATTGATGGTTCTTTCATTTAGTTACATGGCACATACATGGACGGCAGGGTAGGTGACTCCTGCAGAATGCATTCCGTGACCTAATGTCTGCTTACTAAGTCACAAATTTCGTGCAATATGATTGGCCTTAACATCATATTGCCAGGCTGTCACTTGACGCCGCCTGATGAGAATGCCAGTGACAGCTCTGATTATGATGCATATAACTCAGTCACAAATGTTGACGGTTTTGGTGCAAAGGATATTCACCTGGCGGGATCATATAGTATGCTCTTAATTGACAATGATTGCATGAGCTAGTACAGCGTTTCCCAATCTGTTTTGGCTGCCGCGGATCCCTTTTGATCTAAAAAATGTTTCGCGGAACCCCGTTCAAAACCATCGTATTCTGTTGTAAGTACAAAGCTGGGGAATGCAGATAACCCACGTCTTCACCTCACGGAACCCTAAGGTTCTGGGGAACACAGTTTGGGAAACGCTGAGCTAAAATGAGTCAGTCTGACTTGAGAACACTTGGGGCAACAGATAATAATTTTAACATTATATGTGATTTTTGATGCGTTGCTATTGTGCAACTTCCAATAATTCTTCTCAGCTTAATCCAAGGCAAACTGTTGAACGAACTGATTCGTTTTGTTTAACTTCTGTCTAGAATCTAGAATGCAGTAATACTGTTACTGAAGTCATTATTTTATTACCATGTAACCCAGATAGCATGTAAAAAATCATCACAAATATGATGCGGGACGGATAACTAAGTATTAGATTAGTACTATAATTACCAGTCTATGTTCATTGTAGCAATACGAATACGATATACAAAATACACAAAAGCGTTCATGCTCGATCGCGCTTTGATCGCCTACTCGATTCAGCGAGAATGATTTTCCAACCGCCTTTTATTTTCAAATGGAAAGCTCTGCATACAACGTCTCACTATCTTATGCAAGAGTTTGCCTGGTAAAAGAAGAGGCATAATGAGGAGGAAGCGGAGAAGAAGAAGAGAAAGAAGACAGAAGAAAATTGTTGTAACGATGATGGGTTGAAGAAGGAGGAAGATGACGCAGGAGGTGAAGAAGATGGTGATGACGATAATAATGATGATGATGATCAGGAGGAGGAAGAGGAGGAGGAGGAGGAGGAGGAGGAGAGGAAGATGATGATCATAATGAGGAGACGATGAGGAGATGAAGCAGAAAATGGGAGATGATATAAGCGATGCTATTGATGAGGGAGAGAAAGAGAAGAGGAAGATGATAATTCAAACGCTTATATTGATGTGGAGGACGAGCGGGAGAAATGAAAAAGAAGATGGCAGAAACGATGATGATGATGACTTATATCCTGCTCATGAATAAACGTTCTGTTCTTGAAATATATAAATTAATTAAAATGTTTAAACTGACTTTTCAGTTGATAATACACCTGTTGCCGTACCTGCAGAGCTGTGCCAATCCCATCATCTATGGCTTCATGTCAAACAATTTTCGTCGGAGTCTCCGCAGTTCTTGTCGTCGTACTCCCTGCTGTCGCCTGCCACGCAATCGAATCCGTCGACGTCACGATGACGTTGCACTGACCGGATATAACGTCAAGCCGAGATATGCGCGTAATTACATCCTCCAGTCGTTTGTCAGTCAGCATGGCGCTCGATCTACGACGTCACCTTCGAACGTCACGAGAAAAGGAGCGACGGCCATGTCTGTCGTTTCCGAGATGTAGTAGCAATAGATATAAACAGAAGGAAACAGACACATATAGGGAGATAGACAGACAGACAGACAATTACATAGGCAGTATGATGAATAGACCGACTGACAAACGGACGGTCAGACGAGCAGTGAAATTGTCCCCGAATTGTCCCCAACATCTGCTATGAGGAGTTGGGAAGAGAAGAACTGCGGGTCGAAATTTGTTCAGATTTTCAACGCAGGGCCTATACGAATGCAGGTGAAAATCTAATGCTGTTTAAGTGTTGCATGCGAAACAGTTGACAACTCATGAGATATTTTATTTGCCTGACTTCTCACCAACGTCGTTTTTACTACTGACGGATGTTAGGAGAAGACTTGCAGGGTGTTGAACCCTCAACCCATCGACAAGTAAAGTGATCGTTATTTTTGGCTCGATAAGTACGCTCGAATGATTATACACGGTGATTCATTAAAAAACGTACCCCTAGATATTTAATTGTAACTCCGTCAAATATCGGTTTATGTCAAAAAAATGTTAAGTGAACATAGAGGAATCAGTTCTGAATGGGAAGAAAGTTACAGTTTATGTTCAAATTGACCCCCTCGGGCAGTAACACACGCGCGAAGACGCCTACGCCACTGCCTGACTGACTCATCAATGATGCGCTGATCCATTTCATCCCATACCTCCACAATTCGGTGACGCAACTCGTCGACATCATGTATTCGATTTCTGTAGACTTTTTCCTGCATGACGCTCCATATCTTATAGTCCACTGGATTCAAATCAGGGCTATTAGGTGGCCAGTAATTAGGCGGGATGAAATCAGGTGTTTCAGTTTCGAGTAACGCAACGGTCTCCCGAGCTCTGTGCGCAGGAGCGCTATCCTGCTGGAAGATGAAATACTCCGTTATCTCACGAATGTCAGGCAAGAGACCCTGCATTAGTAGAACATCTCTGTAATATTGTCCATTAATCTTAACACCTGGTTCGATGAAATGGATGTTCGTACGACCGAGTGCAGATACCCCGACAGATACCATAAGGGACTTGCTGAAAGTTGGTCGAGTCCGCAAAAGACGATTTGCTGGAACGTCTCTCTTCCTTGTACCGGCTGAGACATAAATACGATCATTCTGACTGTTACTGGGTGCTGCCACAGTAAACAATTTCTCATCAGTAAACCAAATGAAATTCACTAAGCTTGCAGGATACAACCTCAGTAGCTGACGGGAACGTGTCAATCTTGCTTGCTTGTTGGCTGCTGTGAGTTCTTGAGCGTGTCGTTTCTTTAAACATCGCAAATGTAAATCATTCTTGACAATTCTCCAAACTGATGTCTGACTGATTCCTATTTCTCGAGCAATTTGTCTCTGTGTGCGATGCGTTTGCGGCATATCTTCCTGGCTGAGCACCAGCGATTTAACCTTTTCAGCATTGTCGGTTGTTGCTGCCGTACGCGGGCGGCCGCTGCCTGGTCGACGATGGAAAGACCCAGTTTTGTCGATCTTTGAAAGTAACGCATTTAATCCACCAAGAGTCCACTCTTTATCAGGAAATTTCTTTAGAAAACGTTTTGCACTGTACTTTTTATTCTTTCGTAAGAATGTAACAAATTGTTTATCCTCTTCGGTAAACACCATTTTTTCGCGATATTTTCGTGACGTCATTAGTTTCGTCAATCGCGTTACGTCATTTTAGCTTGGTGTGTCAAATGATTTATGTAGCACTTGAATAGAATATCAAGCATCATTATTCTGAAATTTCATTAAAATTAATGGTCATTTACCTGAGTTATGCTAACCTATGTAAGGTACGTTTTTTAATGAATCACCGTGTAGAGCGAGTCCTGACTATTTAAATTGTAAGGACTGCTATATGCAAATCTGGACGGTGTTGATATAGGTATATAGAAAGAAAGACAACTAGACAAAGAAAACGGCCAAGATTCAGATGGTCGGACATACGAATAAACGGACAAAAAGACAAACAGACGGACGGTCAGACAACAGTATAAGCAGACAAAAAGGCGCATAGACAGAAAACAGACGAATAGGCAGGCAGAGAGACGTTTATGGCGACTTTATCTCACACTTCTAATTGTATGAAATGCTAAGGGATCAGCCAGTGTAGTTAACGCAGCGCTGGACAGAGACTCAAATCCTAGTCTATTAATTCTACGTAGCAATGCTACATGTAGCAATGCTACACGTAGCAATGCTACACTTGTAGCACACATTGCCACAAGGCGTAGCATTGCTACAGGGGTGTAGCGGAAAATATATCTCAATTCAAACCGGCAAAACCGCAACAATGCTCCCCCAGTAGCACGTGGGATGCCCCATCCCAGTCAACCAGAAATCAAATCACAAAAGTGCCCTCACAACAAAGCAACAGACCATTAACGAATGTCACGGTGTCCATAAAATTAATTCGGTGATCATTGTTCCCTTGTCCAGAAATCTTCCACACTTCACGGTGCAGCTAAAGTAAACTTACACTCGGGGTCTATCCCTATCATCTTAACATCAGGCAAATATTCATATCAAAGCAAATCCACGCACAAGTTCACAGAACAATTGAACTGAAAGAATAAAATGCAAGACAATGTTACAGGATACTAGCGGCGGCGACGCCCATGGGGCGCCCACTCGAAGCGGGCAGGACGGCGCCTCACGCGCTGAGAACGCCTGTTCGTGACGGGAGTGGCCGTGGCCGCTGCATTCCTTCCAGTCAGTCCATCGTCAGCTCACAGGCGTAGTTTGTCGACGTGCACGATGAATGGATGTAAGCTCGTCGATTTGCGTTAGACTGTAATTGGCCGGCCCGCGCCGTCGCTCCACGAGGAATGGACCAGTATACATGGACTGCCATTTCGGACGGCGACCCTGGTAGCGATGCGGCGTGAAGTACCATACGCGGTATCCTGGAGCGACGCGTAGATCGTACTCCCGTTTCTGACGTTCTGCGGCGACCTTCCGCTGCACCCGCACCTAACGGTAGGCATCCTCCGTCCGATATGCAAAATATCGGACTTAACTCGGATAAGAAGAGTCTGTGAGGTCCACATTCGGCGGTCTTCCAAAGACCAGGTCTATCGATGCTCTGGCTTCCCGACCGAACATAAGAAAGTTCGGGATAAAGCCAGTTACCTCGTGCGACGACGCCCTATAGGCAGCCAGAACATGGAGGAATGGAATATGACGGCAGCAGTCGTCGAAGCGTCTGATGGTGCCCAACTGGGCTCGAAAGTCGGCGCTCTAGAGCGTTTAGCTGAGGAACAGCGAGAGGATCCCGATCTCTGTATAGTGTGGCCTTGGGTCGAATACGGAGCTCAGGCTCCGGACTTAATAGCCATCCTGTGTGAAAGCGAGGCCGTGAAGGTGCTTTGGCAAAAAAGGTCCGCCTCTACCTACGGGACGGGGTAAATTACCGGAAGACGCAGGATGGCATGTAACAGGCTCTGGTTCCAAAGAGGCTGAAGGACGAGAATTTGGGGCTCGCACATACAAGGATGACCGGGGACAATTGGGATTGCGCCGGACCCACTGGCCAGTAAGAAGCCGAGGTTCCTGGGTTGGGTGATCCCGAGATGTGAGACGCTTCTGCCGACAATGCGAGCCGTGCAATAGGTTCCACCAAGGGCACCCACCCCAGCAAGAAGCACTGCAGTCCACGCAATCAATGCGTGGAACCCTGAGAGAGGCTGAGCGTCGATATTACTTGTCCTCACCCTCGAAGTAGAGGGTAGCACATCTACATACTTACTGTGATGAACAGTTTCACTAAGTTTGTCGAGGCTGCTGCCATGACCAACCAGGAGGTGACCTCGGTAGCCCGAACATTAGTCAATAATGTGATTGTCCGATACGGGGTTCCGATGCAGATACTTACCGAACGGTCGCCCTATCACATACTGCCTGTAGAGCTCTACAAAGTGCACGATCGCTAGTAATTCCTTGCGTGTCACACATTAATTTTTCTCGGCCGAGGACAGCAATCTACTACCATAGACAATCACTTTTCACTCTCCGTCTATCCGCTGTGACAAGACTGCTCCGATGCCAACGTCACAGGCATCGCAGTCCAGCACATAGGACCGTTCGTCGTCAGGGAGGACCAAGACCGGCATAGTCGTCAAGATCCGCTTCAAATGCTCAAACGCCTGCTATCAGGTGTCGTCCCAAACAAATGCTCGCCCCTTGTTGGTGAGCTCGAACAGGGGAGAAGGCAGCACCAAAAAGTCCAGAATAAACCTTCGGTAATATGAGCAAAGCCCGATTAGGTAGGGATCGTGCATCCTGCAAGCCTTGCGTGACCGGCCACTCGAATACATCGCGAATCTTCGAACTATCCACAGCAACTACCTCTGGGGTCACCACATGGCCAAGGAAATTAACTGTCCTACGCAGCAGGTGACAATTACATGGCTTTAGCTTAGGATTAGCTTCCCGCATGCGCTCAAACACCAATCTCAATCGCTCTAGATGTCGCTAGAGGGTTCTCCCGAAAATAATTACATCGTCCATATACACTAGACATAGTCCAACCCACGGCCCGCGGGCCAGAACCTGAACCGAAACGGCCTTCAATCCGGCCCAGCAAGGCATTTCCAGTTTTAAAAAATGGCAACGCACGTCGCTTTTAAATGTCTTTTAGAATTACCCACAACTATCATGGTGAATAGCTATCTATCTATATCATTATCTAGGTCACGTGCTTTCGTCACATCTAAGGCGTCTGTTATACGCTGCCCAATGCATGCATATTCATAACATGGTTCCGGTTGCACGTATATCTGTGGAAATCACCATTTGCATTTTTCGGCCTTTGTTTTTGAAAGCACGACGCAGCATAGCGTCGACAACAAACAAAAGACGTAGATTAGATTGCGAAGGCCGAGTTTTGAAGAATTCGAGAAGAGAGGACTATTTTGTCATCGAGCATAATCGAGGGATTAATTGTTTTATTTGTCAAAAACTGATATCTGTTTGCAAAGAGTATGTTAAACGACACTACATATAAAAACACGCTGAACAGACGTAGATTAGATTGCGAAGGCCGAGTTTTGAAGAATTCGAGGACAGAGGACTATTTTGTCATCGAGCATAATCGAGGGATTAATTGTGTTATTTGTCAAAAACTGATATCTGTTTGCAAAGAGTATAATGTTAAACGACACTACATATAAAAACACGCTGAACAATTCGACGATTTCGAAGGCCAAGTTCGAAGTGACCGAGTAAGTGCGTTGAAACAAGGCCTCAAAGCGGTAAACCAGAGTTCAGAATCCACGACAAAGTTTAGTTTTTTTTAATGCCGAAGCTTTGGCTAAGAGAGGAAAGCCGCTATCAGACGGCGAATTTGTGAAAGAATGTTTGGAAATTTTTACTGAAGAGTGGACGATCTGGCATGTAATATTCAAGACAATTTGAGCAAAAGGCTGAATAAATGCCAATTTTCCAGTTTGGGTCTTGACGAGAGCACTGACGTCAGTGATACAGCGCAGCTTGCTATTGTTGTGAGAGGGGTTACAAAGCGTTTGTTGTTGTTGAAGAATTGCTCGATTTTAGTCCGGTTAAAGGTACCACAACGGGAACAGAGATTATGGATGAGGTGACTAAAGTCCTTAGAAAACTTAGAATTTCGGGGACCAAAATTTGTGGTTTCACAACTGATGGAGCCCCTCCTATGACAGGGAGGCATAATGGGTTTGATTCTTTAATGATAAAGTCACGGCCACAAGAAGTTATCGCATACCATTGCCTATTACACCAGGAGCAGCTGTGTGCTAAAACTCTAGATGTGAAGCATGTCATGGAAAAAGTTATTACGACCGTTAACTTCATAAAGTCCAGGGGCCTATACCACAGATAGTTTCAAGCCTTTCTTGCAGAAGTCGACGCAGATTACGGAGATGTTGTCTACTTTAGCCAAGTTCGTTGGCTTAGTAGAGCAGCCACGTTATCCAGATTTTGGTCTCTGAAAAGTGAAATCAAATCTTTCCTGGAAGAGAAGGTAAGAGACATAAGCTTCCTTGTGGATGATAGATGGCTAAGTGATTTAGCATTTTTGGTTGATATCACAAAATTCGTGGCGTATTTGAATCTCAAACTTCAAGGAAGGGATTAGCTTGTCAACAAGATGTACGAATGCATTTTTGCATTTATTCGGAAATTGGATCTTTTCTAAACACAACTCGCTGAAAGAAATATAGTGCATTTCACAGTCCTGTCAACAAGGCCTGTTGAAACAGTGGACCATACTAAGTACTTGACGGAGGAATTCAACGTAAGGTTTCAAGACTTCAAGATACATTCCAATGAATTCAAGTTGCTTGGAAATCCATTGAAACCGATCCATCCACTGCGCCTGATGCATTTCAAATAGAACTTATTGATATTCAGAGTCAACGCGATTTAAAATTAGCATTTGCTAATAGTGACTTGCTTACATTCTACTCACAGTACGTTACTGAAGAAATATTTCCTAATTTATTAAATCTTGCTCGGAGGAACATTTCTCCTCTTGGCAGCACTTGCTTATGCGAACAACTGTTTTCAAGATTGAAGCATGTTAAAAGTAAATCGAAATCCCTCCTTTCAGATAAACATTTAACTGGAACTACTTAGAGTTGCAAAATCAACAGTTGGAGCGGATATAGAGGACTTGTGCAAGCAGAAACAATGCCAGATATCTAACTAAAAAAGTGACTAAGCCCATTTTATGTTTTGTGTTGATATGTGCCGTGTTTTTTCCGGCCCACCAACTTTGTATACAGTTTTCATCTGGCCCAGGACCAAAAAAGGTTGGACAAGCCTGCTCTAGATGTTGCTCGGGGGTTCTCTCGAAAATAATTGCAACGTCCAGATATACTAGACAGGCCTCAAAATTAAGTCCGGACAGGACGGTGTCCATGAGCCTCTGAGACGTAGTGGGAGCGTTACAGAGCCCAAAGGGCATCACTTTTCCACGGAATTTACCTCTTCCAGTTACGAACGACATCTTCTCGGCGTCCTCCGGGTCCAAAGCCACTTGATGGTAACCACTGCGAAGGTCCAGCGTGCTGAACCACCCACCATCAGCTAGGACATCTAGGCACTCATCTAACCGGAGAAGCGGGTACGAGTCCTTTCCCGTCCGCACGTTTAATTGCCGATAGTCAATGCAAGAGCGCAAGAACCCGTCCTTTTTACGGGTTTAACACCGCATGAGACGACCACTCACTAGCAGCTGGTTCTTTTCGCTCGGCTGCGAGCAAGCTATTCAACTGCTCATCGATCGCCACTCGACAGGGGAAACGCCTGTCTACGTATGGGCTGCCTCACGGGGACGCATTTCCCGTAACAGTCCTATGCTTCAGGACCGACGTCCTTCCACCTCCACCAGGTGAAGTCCTGCGATTAGCTGAGCCTTACCGAACTGAACAGGGTCATCGCCTAAGTTAACTACTCTCACTCGGGTTGTGTCGGCGCTATTTCCCAGCACAACCCGAGCGAGATGAACGCCCGGTTTAATTTCCTGGGCCTCAGCATCCACAGGCGCTACAGAAGCCAAATCCCCGTAAATCGTGAGCATAGGTACGTCGCTTTGATATTTTGTCAAAAAAACTAGATCCTCAGCGACGGCTGCTCGCCTACACCAAATGGACCCATTGCCCTTTACCAAGGAATGCGTTGGCGACCAATGAATAATGCACCGGACCCGAAGCCTAAACGGCAGCGATGCTCCCTGAGACAATCCATGCCCAACATAGTTTAAGTTATCTGTTCGAACACAAGAAACGCACTAGAGATTTCTAGCCCCGGTCGTACCTTAATGGGCAGCCTAACTTCTCCGAGAACAATTATGTTGGACCCGTTAGCAGCCATCAAGAAACGGTAACAGGGATGGATCTCTACCCCTAACAAAGCAGATGCAGGCACGAGGCTCACCTCAGACCCAGTGTCGATCAGGCACAACTGCTGATGTTCGTTGAGCATATCCCGATTGTCGATCGCGTTGATGGTCGCTCGGTTAGGCGCTGTCGGCCTGGTGGTGTGGATGACGACCGCCGCGTCCAGGGGCGTCGGCTCGGCATTCTCCGTTCAGCGTCGTCGTCCGTCGATCCTCACCCTGACGGCAGTCGCGGGCGAAGTGTCCGGACCGGCCACAGCGGAAGCAAGTCCCCGTCCGTCTCTGCCGATGGTCACTGGCAGGACGAACGTCCAGACCCGGTCCTCAGGTGACGCGGCTCGGCTAGCGTCGGTCCCCGTCCGTCCGTGCCGATGGTTACCGACAGGACGAACGTCCAGACCCTCCCTGGTCGTTAGGTGGCGTGGTTCGATTTGCCAGTTCCCGGAGTTTTCGGCCAAACTTGGCCTCCAAGTCCCGCTGCCAGCGTGTCTGATCCTCCTATTGCTTGGTCAGGAAGCGCTCCAACCAAGCCTGCAGTGGCGGACTCTCGTTTGTCTCTTGGGTCCCCACGAACCTGGTTCGACGGCCGTCATCGGTCGTCCGAGTCCATCGTCGCCCGGTATGTTTCAAGGCAAAGCACAGTGCGATACGCCTCGTCCAGAGTCTTCGGTTCCCGCTCGCATGTCTTGAACGAGAGCTCCCGGTCCCTCATGGCCTCCAGGAATGCGTCTTTCGCGATGATCTCGGTCGTCTCGTTGGCTGGCACGGGATAGGCGAGGACGACCAAGCGACGAATTTCGTGCAGCAGGTCGCTCCGAATCTTTTCCGTTCGTTGTCATCTGTAGTAGAGTTGGGCACGGACAGTTTCGGATTGGCCTTACGTCCCGTACCGCTGGCGCAACATCTCGACAAGCTCCTCATAGGTTACGTCCTGCCGAGCTCCAAAGTCCCACAGCAGCTGGGTAGCGGCCTTCTCCAGAGCGCAGCTTAGACAGCCGACTGGGTCCAAGGCGGTCCATCGGTTGTGTCTGGCACACACCTCGAACTGGGCAAGAATGATTCGAGCGACTCAGTCCCATCGAACTTGCCAGGCATCATCTGCGACGGTCGGTCCAGGAGCAGGCCCTTGATGCCCTCCAGCAGCTTTGGCATCAAAGTTGGTTCATCCGCTTTTTCCGGCGGTCCCGACTCCAACGGCTTCGGACAATCGAAGTCGATGCTAACCAGTACTCGGCTACGGGATTAGAGCGTGCTTTGCTTTCGTCCCGGCCCGGCCGTCAACGAACTGTCGATTGGCGGCTCAGGAATGTCCAGCATCGTGTAAACGATCGCTCTGTCGTCTTCCATCGGCACTGGTGTCTTTCGATATCTACTTCTCGGCTACAGTCTTTTTCAATACCCCACTTTTCTGGTGCCAGTTGTGGAAAACCTCCGCTTCACCTCACTTTAGCGTATCGGCGAACGAACTCAGGAAACCTTGGGATCTTTCCCGTCTCTTTCTGGTACCTTGGGTTTCCCCCGTCTTCTTCTTGAGTGTCCGCTGGTTAGGACCAACCCGGTCTGGCGTAGGATTTAAAACTGCTCAGAAGGCAGAATAAGAATCCTTAGCCCAAAGACTACACCGGCTCGATGACGGACAAACTTGTTCTATTATAACATTCAACAGCAGCGAACAGCCAACGAACAATTGTCACGATCAAATAATTGACTGTTGACTACCAACGACTCTACTGACTGCAAGACTCTCTCTGAATTAAACGTCGATTCCGATCTCAATTCTCTGATCCGAACGACGACTGAACTCTGCAGTACCTTATATAGTCTTCAGGCTGTAGCAATGCTACGTAGCAATGATTGCCACAGGGCGTAGCATTGCTACAGGGTTGTAGCACAACATGTATCTCAATTCAAACCCGCAAAACCGCCACAGCGATCACACACTTCTAATTATGTGCAATACGAAGGGATCATCCAGTGTAGTCAACGCAGCGCTGGGCAGAGACTCAAATCCTAGTCTATAGATTCGTAGTCAAGATAAAGAGTATCTGATCAGGTATTTATTGTGTTGAAACAAGAGAGTAAGACAAAGGATCTGCAGATTTAGAAAATGTTACGCGCAGAGAGAAACAGCTACGGTCGAAATGAACGAATAACAGGTGTGCAGCTTTCTCATTAACAGTCGCATACCACTGTTCTGTTCTGTTATGTTCTCTAGTCGTCTTCGGTACGAAGTTAGGCCGCGTCATGCAGAATACTTCTCCAGTTCTGCCTGTTCCCTGTAGACCTCATCATCTGTGTTGTTGAAAGGTCTGCCCATCTTCTGATATTATCCAGCCAGTTTGTTCCTGGTCTTCTTCCTCTATCACCCTCTATTGCTCCTTGGATTGTCTCTTTCACCATACAGCTCTCTTCTTTCCTCATAACATGTCCAAAATACTTCGTCTTTCACATCAACTAAGAATTTTCTTTCCACACCCTCGGTTTCCGACACCCATTCATTTGTTTTCATGTCTTTCCAAGATATCCCCAGGACAAGTCTCAAACACTTCATTTCGAAGGCATCTATTCTGGTTTCTAGGATCCTCATAAATCAGAATTTTGTTATTAACTGTATTCCATGATTTTGCCAAATCTTTTTGAGTCATGTTGCTATACTGTATTCTTTTGCTAAGCGTGATCTGATATCTTTCCCATTGTCACCCTCCTCTGATATGAATGAGCTAAGATACAAGGAAGTATTTACTTGCTCAAGGGTGTAGCTATTGATTTGTATTTTGCAAAGCGCTGATTCTATTGTCATTACTTTGTTTTTTCCATGTTTCTTAAAAGATTGTATTTCTTACTGGCCACGTTCAGTCTATTTATCAAATCCTGGAGCTTTGCCACAGAGCTTGCAAGCAGGATGATATCATCAGCATACCTCAGTGAAGAGTAATCAGAATTATAACGTTAGCAAAACGCACTGAAGTTCGCAACTCAGACACTTACTAAGGTAAAGACTATGGCTGCTACCATCACCCATTTTTTATTATACGTTTTGCAAATGTGATCCTTGCTGTTTTGTGCACCTTCAACTTGCAGTTTGACTATTGAGAAAATATGTCGAAGTTATTCAACCAAATCACGTGTTATATGACAAACCTACTTGATAACGTGCAAACTTTAGTTGCTAAAATAAATTAGCCCAATTTTATGTGATGTGCTTTCAAGTCACATCTTCCTATTTCCATTGCCCTTTGATTACATGCAATTCAAGCATGAGCTCCTTTGTAAAAGTGACACGGTTATTTAAACAAATCACTATGCAAATTCAAAAACTACATGTTAAACGCTACTTAGCAAAGCATTCCTCTACTTGTTGCATATTAAACAGTAATGTCAAACCTAATCGTAATCGTAATCTCGAAATTCACACAGCGCCCCATAAGCGGAGTTGCTGAAGCCAGCATATTCACGGGTACCTAGTCCACATAAAATCGACAGGTAGGTTGGGAAAAATTCGGTTCCAGGTAAAAATCTAAAGGGATCAGGCATACAACTAGGGCGGAATATGTTTGGGACTAAAACGACGAGGGAGATAAGGATAAGAGGAGAAATAGGTTTAGGAGTTTTGAAAGAGCAATGTCTTCAGTTTTGAGTGAAAGACCTGTTGAGAGATAGCAAGATGTGAGGATTTGGGCGTATTCAAGGATCGGATATTGTTTTAATACAGATGTGTACCGGGCCATAACGTCCGAACTTGCAGAAATTTGTCTTTAGAAGGTTGATAAAGACACATAGGCCTGTCTTCAGAACACTTTTGTTGAGCATAGCACTGTTCTATAGCTGACTTTGTTCTTTCCGCTCTGTCCCATTGAACCCACATCTTATCCTACAAGACCTTCTCCCTCCCTGTAAGATCACCCCTTACAAGCGATCCAGGCCACATGACCTTATCCTACCTAGAGTTGATGCCTTTGGAAAAACATTTTTTACTATGCGAATGATATATAACTTTTTAAAATTGATGCTATGATTTATATGCGTTTGCTGGTAGTCTAATGAAAAATATTTTTACACACATGCATACTTACTTATCTATTGGATAAAAAATAGAAATAGAAATTGATATTATTTAAAAGACCGTTTAATGCTGTCTCGCGATCCTACTTTAGCTGACTAAATTTAATCTTTTTGCTCAAAATCTTAAGATCTGCAAAATCTTAAGATTTGTAAAGCTCGAATCATTCTTTAACTCTAATGGCATTACAGGTAATGTTGCTTTTAAGTACTTTCTTGTTTTAACAAGATCAAGGAGGTCTACGCTTAGCGTCTACTTGACGTAAGATTTATTCTTACTTAGGATAAGTTCTATATTCGGTTATTTGGTCAACAATGATAATTAGTAATCTATTCTAATTAACACTTATTATATCTTGGTACGTCAAAATACGTCGTTCTATAAAGGATGAAAAATACAGCAAAAGATACTCTTGTGCATACAAGATATGACGAAAGAGTAACCCCCCTTCCTTCAGGCCGTTGAGCCGGCAAGCCACAAGCCACAATCCTCGCCCCCAAGGTCTTCTAAACAGATTTGTAACGTTTATTGCCTGATGACGGAGGACGAAACCGTTTTGCTCTGTTTGGCAGCATTTATTAATGACTATCGGACGTACAGTTGAACAAGGATAAATCAAATAGTATGACTGTATAACTATAAGATGTTGCTTATGCAGAAAATAAACATGAGGGGGAACTTTACACATATAACGGACTAAAAATCGGTTTGTCTCATCTTCCATTTTAGGACCAACATCTACAATTGCACTTTACACATATAACGGACTAAAAAGCAAGTTCCGTTTCGTGTTTGTCCCAAACTTGGGGTAGCACAGAAAATGAGATAGGTAGATCGATTGATAAATAGATAGATAGATAAAAAATATGGATGGATAGATAGACAGATGGATGAATGTATGGATTGATTGATGGATTGATTGATGGATGGATTGATGGGTGGATGGATTGATGGATGGGTTGATAAATGGACGGATGGCTTGATGGATTGATGGATGGGTGAATGACGAAACGAGCAAATAATATTCTGTAAAATGGTATGCTGCTAATAGTAATACTGGAAGTACATGTACAATACCTCAATAATTATGGGAAATAATAGGTGGTTTCAAAATGTTTGTTGTAACCATACAGTTCAAGAAATTCATTTATTCTTGTTCAACTGCATGTCCAAGGCCACCAAATAGAATCACAGGCGCTGTCAGCTGGCAACAAACGGCACAAACCCGTAACTGGGCAAAAGAACTAGAGAAAGTGACAGGAAAAGAGGTGGCATCGTTTCATTCGTCTTCCGACGATATAATTCCCGTTGAATCGCTGTGTATGGATGCTCGAAGCATTATGGTGTTTGACGATGTAATGCTCGAAAAACAAGAGCCAATCGAAAAATATTTCACTATGGGTCGTCACGGTGGAGCGGACTGCTTCTATCTGACTCAAAATTACTTCCGCATAATCTGACTCAAAATCTGACTCAAAATTACTTCCGCATACCGAAACAGGCTATTCGATATAATACCAACCTTATCATCTTGTTTAACCAGGACAGTAAAAATCTGAGAGCTATTCACGACACCTTCGTGTCAGGCGACATGCCATTTGACGAATTCCGCAGATTATTCTGCGAATGTACTGCCCAACTATTTGGATTCGCGGTAATCGACCTAGCATCAAAGGTGTACGACGGAAAGTATCGATGCGGGTTCGATCACTTCTATAAATCGATGACAGTCAGTTAAATACATGACAAGACAACACATAAAGACACTATAGAGACATGATAAGGACACGATAAGGACACGATGTGGACCAAAGTATCATGAAAACAACAGCGTGAGGGGTTGACGCAGGATTATTTAGCCCGTAGGGATAGGCTAAGACAGAGATTTCAGGATGAGAAGCTAGGTGAAGCCGATCTGCTGTACATTGCGACTAAACTGTTTCAACCAATTGCAACATCAACGGCTGATTCGCAGGCAAAGACGCGGAAAGAGCTACAGAAAGTTACCAGTGTCTTAGAACGCCTGCCAACAGAGAATCTAGTCGAAGCCAATTTTGACTCAATAAAAGCGCTGTTTGCAGATACCAGACCGGCGATTGGGGCGCCTATACCCAAGGAAATCTTAATCGATGTCGATAAGGATCTTGATGTCGATATAATAGGAATGCACGGTTTCGAACCACCCAGCGAACTCTATTTTGCTGACATGGAAGAAATAAAAAAAGTCATGGAAGAAGTTACCAAGTATAATAGGCGCGATCTTGGTGCTCAAAGAAAGGCTTCAAAGGCTAAAGATAAATAAAATTATATTGCACTAGGTGTAGATATTAAAGCTCTGTCAGACTATAGAGAGCGACTTAATCAACTGCTCGAGGGCCATAAGCTGAGCAGAAAAGAAAAAGGTTTAGTATTTCCTATGCAAATGCAGGGTGGTAAGTTTGGTGAATTGTATATAGACCCCAACGCATTATCAACCGGGAAATTATTGGCCTATGTAGGTAAAAAGCTAGTTTATCAAGCTCCTGCTGATGAATCGCTGTACAGTCTGTTAACGAAACGTCTTGTAAAGTCCAAACAGAAGGGTACTCACCACATCGCAGTAGCTGCTAACAGCTCAACTCTGCGTTCTTATGTAGAGATTACCAACCCCACTTACCGCGTAAACATGACTAGATTCACGATGAAATCTATGTTGGGTTATATGGACCAGATTCTTCATTCTGGTTACAAGGAAGGAGAGAACGCTGTTAACATACTCTCGGTAAATGATATACTCGTCAAGTGCGATATAATATCTGGGTCCCATAGTAACGGTGCTCATACGCCGGTGGTGTATAGTTTCTTTCCAGATGTATCGCCAGGATAAAAGTTGATAGAATCACTGAATAATTTGGTCTCTCTCCTTTAGCATTTGCCAGAAATGTTCAACGTATGCGGGTGTTTCTGACAGACCAAAATGGAAAGCAATTAAACCTTCGTGGTGAAACTATAACCATAAGCCTTCACATACGTGGTGTATAGAAACATGTTTGTGTTTGCAGCTAGACGAAGATGGCCCCGAAATGATCGGAGGACCATTGTCGGAGCCAGAATATTTGACTGGATACCTAAGATTGCTAGTGCGTTTGGTCGTGTAGGGAATTTTATCTCTGCAAACAAAGACGCGATGACGAATGTTGCCAATGTGGCTGGCAGTGTCGCCAGAGCAGGTGCATCAACCGCATCTGCAGTAAGGTAAATCGTTGATGTCGTGAAGGCAAGACGTGTTGCTGCTGCCATCGCTGCTGCAGGACCTACTGCTACTACCACAGCTGCTCCATCGTATACGTCTAGAGAACGCGCTATATGAAAAAAGCATTGAATATTTGAAGCAATTGGCTGCGATTCAAGCAGCTGCTGCTGCTAACATAAATAGTCGCATGGCGGGGTCTTGATTCAAGACATATCGTCGTCGTAATTAGAAGTAATAGCAATTAAAGTTATAAATTCGCCAGTAATAGATAACGCCACAATGGCGACTGTTGATGTGGCAAACGATATTTTAGACATAGGTTCACTGATATCAGATGATAATAGCATCGAATCTTACGAATTCCGCGAATTTGAGTCCCAAAACCCTGCTGACATCAATAATGGTCAGGAAATACAGATAGACATCCAAAACCAAGATATTTTTACTCAGCCATCGAAGATTTACCTTCTTGTAGAGGACAGGCTTAGGTCGATGACAAACGACGCTTATGTTGCGGCCGCTGTTATCTCACTTGTTAACAATGCCATCCCATACATGTTCTCTCAGATCCGATACCTGGCTAACAACACCGAGATCGAAAACATCATGTCACTTGGAGAAGCCACGACGATGAAGGGTATGTTGATCTACGGTGACGACTTTACAAAGGGAGAAGGTCTGAACATGTGCTGGCAGAACGACACGACTGCAGCAGCCGCTGAAGCAAATCTAGGATTTGAAGCGAGGCGACATATGATCATCGCTAAGCCTAATCCGGTTGGCACTTTTTTGTTCGTAGTCCCCCTCAGACACCTATTTGGTTTCTGTGACGATTATCATAAAGTCGTGTATGGAATTCAGCAGTATCTACTGCTGAGTCGACAGACTGATGCAGACGCGATCTTTAAGAAAAAGCTGCAGCCGCCGGCCAAATTACACTGTCTAAGCTGTCCTGGTTCATGCCACATGTTATTCCTGCTCTTGAATACAAGAGCATGCTCATGAAATAGATCGAATCGAAGGTCAAGGCGCCTGTGGATGCTGAGGCCCAGGAAATTAAACCGGGCGTTCATCTCGCTCGGGTTGTGCTGGGAAATAGCGCCGACACAACCCGAGTGAGAGTAGTTAACTTAAGCGATGACCCTGTTCAGTTCGGTAAGGCTCAGCTAATCGCAGGACTTCACCTGGTGGAGGTGGAAGGACGTCGGTCCTGAAGCATAGGACTGTTACGGGAAATGCGTCCCCGTGAGGCAGCCCATACGTAGACAGGCGTTTCCCCTGTCGAGTGGCGATCGATGAGCAGTTGAATAGCTTGCTCGCAGCCGAGCGAAAAGAACCAGCTGCTAGTGAGTGGTCGTCTCATGCGGTGTTAAACCCGTAAAAAGGACGGGTTCTTGCGCTCTTGCATTGACTATCGGCAATTAAACGTGCGGACGGGAAAGGACTCGTACTCGCTTCTCCGGTTAGATGAGTGCCTAGATGTCCTAGCTGATGGTGGGTGGTTCAGCACGCTGGACCTTCGCAGTGATTTAAGGCTCTCGTTACGCACCACTTCAAACATTCTTCGTCTTCGTTCTTCATATTCATAATAGCATTTTTACCCGTTAGACATATCGGTAGTTGAATGTAAGAACTGCCCTTCAATGGTTTATAAATAACCGTGTTGATATCTAATTTTTGAACCGTTCCAAGTCTCCAGTTACTACCACGTATCTGGAAGGCAGCCGTTTGATTCTAAGATTTTATTTATAGCGTTGTTATAAATTTCACTCGTATCGGTAGAGTCTAACACTACTTCAATTCTCGAAACGAACGGAAAGGGCTCGGTATCTACTTGCCCGGATTTCTTGTCAACACGCTCCATTATGCAGGTAAGGACAAAGTTGACCTTAGTCTGTCGATTTTTACTCAACAAGTCTACCGCCTGTGTTTGAACGGTGTTAAGAAAAGATGTGACATCGATTCCTTTAGCTCCTTCAACCATGTATTGTTTCGTGAAACCCTTGATTGCTGGGGCTGCCTCTCTAGTTTCGCGTATTTCTAACTTCTCGTTCATCTTCTTCTTTGGTTCTTCAGATATGTACCCTTCAATCCACTTTGCGAATGTATTAATCGCAGATTTAGTCTTAACGAACATGTTTCGTGCTGTCGTAGCTGGTACAGGAACGAGTGTTGGGATTCCAATCTCAGGAACGGGTGCATCAAGCAAACTAGCATTGGGTGAGATTGGTGTACAATATGAGGGAATGAGTGTTTGAGGCACATGGGATTCAATTTTAGCAATCAAATCCGCTTTTCGTAGTCGTGTATAACCTAACATACCTTTCTGTTTCGCAATTTTTCTTAGTTCAAAAACAGTTTTCTTCGTGTATTCCATTTTATATTGGGGTGGCATTTCTTTAAGTCGGAGTGAGAAAATATTTTCACCCATTTTATGCATGAGAGAATTTTTGTTTGTTTGTTGAACAATGACTCATCATCGAAACTATTGGAAATTCCCATGACCAGGGTTTTTTTGGTCTATGCATGAATTGTGGCGTGGGTCAGAAAATTAAAACTGAACACATCGCGTGGTTTCATCTCATCGGATTGGTTTATCGAAACTGGGACGGTCCGTCCAAACTAGGTCAACTCGTCACAGCGAAATTAGTTAGTCACAGCGAGGTCAACTCGTCACATTACTTCCGCTGTGACGGAAATCAGAGATCAGATTACCTCTATAACCTCCATAGCATCTATAACATCTAATAACCTCTATAACCTCTATACCAATCATTTCATCATGTTGTGTAATCGTCTAGAATAGTCTGACGGATTGTTATAAATAAGCCTGCGTTTGTGATCAGTTGTATCACATGGAGAATCTACCGACAGCTATGAGTGGCTTAAGGTTATTACAAAAGCGGAGCTTTGTTAAGGCGTTTTTTAGATGACGCAGCAAAAGAAGAAAGCTCATCTAAAAAATCCACAAGGCTTGACTTGGCACGGGCGAGGAATCGTAGGGATTCAGCACACCGAAACATGCGTAAAACAAAGGAAAGACTAACATCACTTCTCTAAAAATTATGAGAACAAGAAGCGGCCTATGACGCAGCAAAAGAAGATGTTTGTAGGTTGGAGAAGCGTCTGAAAGATGACTAATCGACAACGAATATCGCAGTTAACGAACCTATGCATTGAGTCGCTGTTGATGTTTAACTAAGGGACTAGGTTTGTGTACGAATTGTGGCTCATTTTCATTTTTTGGTGATTTTGTGACCTAATTATAGGTAAAAAATACGTTTTAGTAACCTATTAGGTGGGCGATTTAGCCAATATTATGGTTATATGCGTCAATTTTTCCAGTTCTACACTACTCAAGTAATACCGCATTATCTATTATACGTTTTCAATGTCAGACAATGTCTACATAATACTTTACACATAGACCGCGGTTCAATGAAAAATAAGCCAAACTGTTTATTTCATAATTATATCTATAGTGCTTGACAATTTTCTTTTAGATTGTGTAAGTACTTCTAAGATGGATACAGTCTTCAATATTTTTTTGAAGAAACTCAATGGTATGATCTGATTATTTAATTAAAGAAGATGTTCGAAATATCCTCATTCAGCTTGCACGCAAGCCTGAAGGCACTGGCGTTATTGGGAAACAGCATCGTAGATGCTGATCTGATCCAGGCCATCCCACACTTTCAACAAGCATTGTTTCAGATCGTTTACATCATCGATTGCTGTCTGGTAGACTCGCCCTTGCATTACGCTCCACACTTTGTAGTCGACAGGATATAAATATGGGCTGTTCGCAGGCCATAATGCGGGATAAATGAAGTCTGGTAGGCCTACATGTCTCTCTTGTTAGAATTTCGATGGTTCACCTGGCTCTGTGGGCAGGGACACTGTCCTGTTGAAAAACGAAACACCATTCTGGGGCTATATTTCTGATAACAGGTAGAGGATGTTGTGACGGCAGAACGTCGCGATAATAGGCTCCGCTAATTTTTACTCCCGGAGCAATGAAGACCAAATGGGAACGACCAAGCGTCGAAACAGCAACGGACACCATAACAGACTTGTTGAAATGGGTAGAGGTCAAGGTCTTTATTGATTACTCGAACAACACTGGACCGGTGAATTCCGGCTTCTCTGGATATTTTACGCGGTGTTCCATGAGTATTCATTCGGTAGTCAAAGTTTGGCTCACTATTTATTGAACCACCGTGTATAACGGACTAAAAAGCGCTGTGTCTCATCTTGCATTTCAGGACCAATGTCTACAAAATAGCCTACTTTACACATATAACGGACTAAAAAGTGTCGTTTCCTATTCGTCCCAAACTTGTGGTAGCACATAAAATGAGATAGGTTTGATCGATAGATAGATAGATAGATAGATAGATAGATAGATAGAGAGAGAGATGGATAGATGGATAGATGGATGGATAGATGGATAGATGGATAGATGGATAGATGGATAGATGGATGGATATACGGATGGATGGATATACGGATGGATGGATATGTGGATGGATGGATAGATGGATGGATGGGATGGGTGGGTGGATGGATTGATGGATAGATGGATAGATGGATGGATTGGATGGGTGGGTGGATGGATTGATGGATAGATGGATGGATGGGTGGATAGATGGGTTGAATAATGGACGGATGGGTTGGTGGATGGATTGATGGATAGATGGGTTGATTAATGGACAGATGGGTTGGGGATGGATGGATGGATTGATTATATGCACGTATGCATGCGTGCATGAATGTGTCAATGTAGACTATGCATAGACTACATGGCTACGCACAAACCATGAACAAGACGGCATATAATGATAGCGCGTGTCACTCTATGTCTTAACAACATAAGATAAATGCGTGTCACTAACTGCATTTAGTATTTGTTTGTCTAACAAGAGAATGAGAAATTCATTAATTAACTGACTTGTTCTTTCGCAGAATGACTGATTTGTTGGATAGATTATTAAATTGACACCAATGAAGCAACACAATTAAATATTATTGTCCCGCTTTGTATTTGGTGTGAAACGATAATTAGGCCTAGTTGCTTATTTTTTGTTTTAACAGAAGTTAGATTGATGAATAATAATTCGTCCTTAAGTAGAAATTGGTTTGACATAAAATATATTTTGCCTAATAGAAGCTAAAAAATAACTTTTCATCATCCGTTCATACTATATTTGTAATCATGCTGTGGATTGTTAAGTGTAAATATATATTAAATATCATCTTCATCGTCGTCGTCGTCGTCTTCATCGTCTTCGTTATTGTCATCCAGCATCATCGTCATCCATCATCGTCATCATCATCATCAAGTGGAATTGGTGAAAATTACACATAGCATGTTTGCGGTTTCACACATATTCAACCTTTACATAGAGAGGGGCAATTGTCCGAAGCAAATGTCCTACTCAAAATGGGGGGCGGGCAGTTGTCCGGGAGGCAATTGGTCGTGGAGGCAATTGTCCAGAGGGGCAAATATCCTACACTCGTTGGCGACGGTGGGGTTTGTTACCTCAAAATAATACGCCATTAACAGTTATACGGCTTGATAACAATCAGTTGCCATGACTACCTTAGCAAATATTTTAAGAATCGAAAAGTGTTCGCGTTAAAGCCTTTGCAGAAAAAGAGACCTTCCAAATCAAGCTAAGTTAAACATTTGTAGAGGCATACTGATTTCTAGAATAAACACGACAGTGTTCTAATTCGATGAATCTACACCTCAGACCACAATTCAGTTTAGACGTGCGATTTGGATATGATGTTCTCCAAATTGCGTCTAGCTGAAGACTTCATTCGTCTCAACAAGACGTCGATTTCCAAACTGTAGAAAACCTGAATGCAAACCGCTTTTTATAGCAGTTGAGACCAACCAAATCATTCAGTCGATTAATAGTTGGATATCGTGAAATATCGATTTTCACGCATTGGAAAATCTCGCCGTGGAATTCACGACCAATACCATTATCGGGTTGTTAGGTTAGCAACTGCGTGGATTAAAACACCCGTAAGCCTGCTGCACTCGAATCAAGAATCTATTCCGTCGTGCAAATTTAGAGGATATAACTGGTAAGAATTAAAAAATTCATAGTCTTGCATCATAAAGGTGTCAACTACTTATAATAGGCCTACCTTGCACAAAGAAGGCATGATAATATTGAATTCCGCTCTTCGGTTAAGGAACACGTAAACATTATAAGTATATTGAAAACGTGCAAAGAAAATCTCAGTTTCATGAACGTCCAGCTGACGACTAACACGACTTCAAAGCATCTGGGTTTCGTACGAAGACCACGTAACGGTAGTTAGTTAGCTACTTCAAAATCCTTGACAACTGACACCGCAGAGCGCAACAGGCTAAAACCCTGTTGTCAGCTACCGGAAACCTAACGAAATTTATTACGCCAAAATTTTTCTGACCGTTTTTGTTCTAAGGCTAACTTAATGGAAAGGCTACACCTCTTGACCCGCTTCCAGCCAGTCATCGTCTTATGTCGGTCCCCGTGTTATATGCGAATTTTGTTTCTTGAATTTGTGCGAGCTGAATTTGGAGATTATGCATTAACTTAACTGTGTGCAAATAGCGGACGTGTGATTCTGTTCTGCGGCGAATATCGCCAATGTCTGAATTACTTGTTACTTTTGCTGCGCTGATTAATGCTAAGCAGCTCTTGTTAGGGATATTATGTCTGAGGTATGAGCATAGATGTTCAATAATATAGGCATAGATGCTTGATAATAGAGGCATAGAAGTTTATTTGCGTGCAGTAGGTTATTTTTAGCTGAGAAGGGCAGTGTGCATGAGGCCGGGTGCAAAAGTGCCTTGTGCAAAGCGCCGTGTGCAGAAGTATCATGTACAAAAGAAGGCCTACATAAGCGTACAGAATGCGCAGTAAGAGAAGCATATCATCGTTGTTATGGATGCATCGTTATATAAACTTATATCAGTCAGGCAGTAAGAGAACGCATGTCATCCTTGTCATGGATGCATCGTTATACAAACTTATTACACACACGCAGTAAGAAAGGTCTGCTGGAAAGTACCTTGCAAGTTGATCTTGCAAGAGGAAGCCGGGAATAAGTTGGACGATCGATTCCTCGGGCAAGCAGATGTCAGCAGGCAGCTGTATGGTTTTACCAAGCATTAGGGAAAGTGGCGTTTGGAACTAAGTGATTGGAACAATGACAACAACCGTAGGAGCGGCACGTCACAGTTCACTCACCGAGTTCATAGAATTCAAAACGTTGCTGCCGTGCTCGACCTTTAACGCTGCTCTGTGCTTCGCGACCTCATCCACCAGGAATTCCCGAGCTTACCGCTTTGTTAGAGACCGGACAAACCTGCGTAAGTTATGTTTCAAATCTTCCAACTCACAGAACTGGAAGGCCATTCCGCTTGAAAAATTCACTTTCCATTAATCCTTATAGGCTCCACACGTCTTACAAGTACGTTAAAAAACAAGTTGCGTGCCTTTCTAATAAATGAAATGTCTCGATGATCTCTACAAAGATCAATCTAGTACAGAGAAGAGTTTTTCTCACGTTCGTCTCTTGTCCCCCACTCTGCTCCCATGCACACATCCGCTTCACAGCTGAGCTAGATAACTATTTAAGAATTATGTATGGTTTCTGGGAGTTGTTTGCTTACGTTTATCGGTTCACAGCTTTTTAATTGTTCGATTCTCCTAATCCGCCTAGAATATAAATAAAATTATTGGGCGGTTATTTTGCCCTATGGTATTTCTGCCACTCAGGTGTTCCTTCTAGCGCGATTTTGATCCCGTCTGGCGCTCCCTTTGTAGCCAACAGTTTTACTATCTATATTCTTTGCGCATTTATTGCACTGCTTTATGGCTACAAATATACAAGATTCAGTGATTGACTGAAATTTGCAAAAACTCTGAGTCATTCCTTTCAAATCAAATTGTTCACCTTTCGTTAAAAAGCGGTCAACAGAGAAGCAAACTCTTCTCAATGCGCAAAAACACTTTCGGTAATACTCAAAAGCATGTAACAAAGCTTTAACCTGCATCTTATTAGCAGGCTGGTAAAATTTCAGTAAGACCTCTGTAGCGATGTTCCTATTAAAACCCACATTTCTTATGTATTATTAACATTATAATGCAATCAATGTTAATTAGTTAAATTAATTCAGAGTTAATTAATGCCAGCCTATAAATATAATGTAAAGGCGCTATAAGATTAAATTAAGTCCTTAGTAACAGTGTTGTTGGGGAGAACTGGTCGTTGGCAATTTGACATTCAGGAGGCAATGTTAAAAGGTCTGATTTTGGCCATCGGTTGTCTGCTGGGGACTGTACGGCGAAAATGCGTCATCCGGGCTGCGTGAGTTTGCAATAAAATGTTCAGTGTGTCTGGTGCTGAGAAAAAGTCAACACGTAATTCTCAAGTTGTGAACTCTCAAAGAAGTTTTAGGAGTTCGGACAATTATTTGACCCTGGTTCGTCTAGAACTGCTGAGGGGTGCGAATGGTGTAGTGGCGAACAGTACTGTGATCGTCGAGTAATGATGGATGTATTCTCCGTGTGTAATCAGGAGTTATTTCATTCTCGAACTATCGGTCATGTGCGGTGGAATGCAGAAACTCTTTTCACGTTAATATAGTTGGACTGAGAAACTAATATCAGCATCTATAGTGTGTCTCTTCTGACATACTTGTCAACGGAATCGAGGCTACGCAAGTATCAGAATAAGTTCGATTCATCATTCGGACGTGACGAGTGCGAGTGGAGGACGGCACAGAAGCATTTGAGGTGAAGAGGCTAGAGGCAACAATCATCCGAGAAGAAGCAATCGACAGAATTTATACAAAGAAAGAATCCAAATGAACACTACAGAAATCCACTGCAGATCTGCTCCATTCCCGTGGGAGGTAGATATCTGACCTAAGAAGCGCTATTAGCTAATCTAGGCTGGCTAGGTAGTCATAAGTTAGATTAGTTCATAATCAATTTACATCTTAGAATTCTATTTAAATATTTAGCTGATTTTGACTGTTTTTGCAATATAATTGACGATGAAAGTTTGCAGTAGTTATTGATTAATTAATACTCAATTGAACTCATGAATATGAATATGAAGAGGCGTAATGGCCAAACCAAGGCAGAGTATGTTGAAATGTGTATATGCATCGTTACAACCTCCACCTTATGAGCTCTCGGCTGAATTGAATTCATGGCTCAAAAACCATATTGAGTATTTACAAGACACGTTTTCTTGATTTTCAGCTCCAAATGAGCAACATTGAATCTTTGAAGCCACTCTTGCAACTTTGTAATATGGCTATCCAAAACCTCATAACAAATCAAAATATCATCTAAGAAACCTCGCCAAAGGATTTTAATCATTTGAAACAATGTCCTCGCCAAACTTACTTTATCAAGTAGCCTAGCGTATCAATTCTCGGCATCGGAAAAAATTAATGCGGCGCACACATGTTTTCAATATTGGCATAAGTATGATCCACATGTGTATTTTAATCATTTTAAAGTTCACCCCCTAGTCAGCTGATATCAGACGGCTCAGAGAATCCAGTTGTCATTGTAGATTGACTTTTTACTCGTTGACCTAGCCCCTGCACTCAAGTGTACGATAATCAACAGCATACATGTAATTTAATGACATTTTTGATTGGCAAGGCCTTGCGGTTTTGCTGATCATTATTAGCCTACATAATAATTATGTTAGAGACCGAGAATGTTAGCAACCATGCGTGGAGTGTGTTGCGGAGAACAAGATATCGCCACATTCTTCAGACCTAAGATTAAAACAGTTGCGGATGTCTCGAATGGCAGATCTATACGTAGACTAAACTCAAGATGAGGCAATTCGGTAGCACGGTTTACGAATCGATTCACTATGTGTCAGAAAAGACATACCTATATCAACTTAAGAGACATGTACAGCACAAGAGTTTATTTGTCTAAAAAATAGACGTTCGGTGATTTTGGGGAACTTATAAATATTTGAACCCAACATAACAGGCTACATTCTTAATATGTAAGCCAATAGGCCTTCGTTTATTCGTGTATACTTATTTTGTACGTCATAAGAAGTATTCAATAATTGTTGTTACATTGTGCGTCTCTAAGATATATATTTCAACTATATTGAAGAAGTTATATTATAACTAAAGCGTAGTCTTTAACGTATCAGCCGATGCTCGTTTAGCCAGGCATATTATCTCCAAAAAAGACGAAACATTGACAATGACGTGACATGTTGTACGGCGCCCTTGTAGTGGTTAGGGCCGCGGTTACGGCGCCTTATAAATCGGCGTTGTTATTATTATTAGTCTGGCTTCTTTTCTGCGACCATAATTATAAGCTCGCTTTTCATGAGGTCGTTGATGTGAATAATTCATGTTGCTCCGATACATATGCATGCATCTGGTCAATGTCACTCAATGTGGACACACCTAGCACTCTCAGTTTCGACAAAGTCGGGTATCCAATTGCCCCACCCCTTGTTGGGCTCTTCGGCCCTTCGTGGCCCTCTGATGGAAAAACCTAGATCAGCCACTGAATACAGCCTTGGTTCAACGCTGTCATTGCTGAGGCCAGGCGTCGTAGAAGCCAACTCGAAAGTTGATGGCGCCACTCTCGTTTTCCTTCTGACCAGGTTCACTTTAAAAGGCAGTGTAAGCTTGTGCGCATGCTTGTTTCAAGAGCCAAATCTGAATATTAAACAAATATAATTACGGAGCGTTCTGATTCACACAGAGCCATGTGTATTGAATAAATTACTTCATCGTGGAAAGTCACTTTCCGCAACTTCTACTTGAATTGATCCTAATCTGCTTGCTAGCAAAATCCTGTCCTTCTTGTCGATAAGATCCCTGGTATGAAATTCAAATTGGTCTTGGTCTCGGACCATCGGTCTCGATCTTGGTCTTAGTCTCGGACCACCCGATCTCGGTTTTGGTCTTGGTCTAGGAGCTCTTGGTCCTGGTCTCGGTATCCAGGTTTTTTCTCGTGTCCAACACTGTATAATGACTGTCATCTACAAGAGTCGGAGACTCAGAGTCTTGTGTATAAACGGAAAGGGGATATGTCCAGGGTGAAAAATCATCAGTTATCGACCGTCTTGTGGAATTTCTGACTATACAAACATGGTTCTTTGCTTGATGAAAATAACGCAAAGAGAAAGGAGATGTGTCACCAACGAATGTGGCGACATGAGACGCTTTAAAGCTTGAGATGCAAGACAAGTCTCCCAGGGATGAATCTGCACACACACATGCACGCACGCACACGCATACAAGCGCACGCACACACTCACACCCAGACACATGCACACTGGTATTTCTTTCGTGAAGTATGAGGTGACACAAAAGTTCGTTCACCGTTTTCAAAATGCGTTTTCTCAGTAAGGGCTTGATATTTTTCTATGTTATTTTGTCAGTGCATGTCTTGATTTGTCCTTCCTCATTACTACGGATCGGAAACCAGAGCAGGACGTCATTTTCTTTCATTTCACTCTGTCCCGCGCACTCCTCATGCAATCCGCTCTCGGTAGTCTCATCCACTACTCGATGTCATCCATCCACCGTCTTCTAGGTCTACCCCGTGCTCTTTTACCATCCTCGTAACCCTGTAGTATGAAGGCTGGCACAGCGTCCGCTCTAACAATATGTCCGAAATAGTTCAACATCCTTCCTTTCACCACCTTCAATAATCTATGGTTCGGTTGTACTTTCTGCAGTATGGACTCATTTGTTCTGTGCTCCCTCCAGTTGACTTTCAACATCTTTCTGTATGTCATCATTTCGAGAACTGTTATTCTTCTTCTGTCCTGCGCCTTCAGTGTCCATGTCTCGCACCCATACATAGCCACCGACCACACCATCGTCCTCATAGCTCTTGCCTTCAACCAAGTACCATCGTCCTCATAGCTCTTGCCTTCAACCAAGTACCAATTAATTTGTCCCTCCATATGACAACAAGCGATTCCACAGCCGCTCTCGGCATTCCTAGTCTGGCTCTTATCTCTCCACTTCCATCCTCTGTTTCCTCCAGCAAGGCTTCCAAGTACTGGAAAGATACCACCTACTCCAAGAGTTCGCCGTTACATGTGATCTTCATAATCGCATGGGCTCTACTCGCTCTCATCTCCTTCGTTTTTTGGGTGTTTATTTCCAGTCCAGATGACTTGGATATCTCGTTTATCCTATACAGCATATCGTAGGTTGTTTATTACTCGTCCGCTTATTGATATGCCGATCCGTTTAAGTTCATCTGCAGATTCCGTCATCACCTCCTCTGAATAGCAGTTCAACGACAGTGGCGACACCAAGCATCCCTGTCTTACCCCCTGCCCTGCCCTGAACCATTCTGTTGTTTCTTTTTATACTTGAACTGCAGTCTGCTGTTTCTTGTACAGGCTCTTGAGTACTTTCACCGTCTGTTTATCCATCCACATTTCTTCCATCACTCTCCAGAGCTTCCCGTGTTTGACTGAGTCAAAAGTTTTTTTATAGTCTAAACGCTGTGTATAGGGGCATTTTAAATTCTGATGCCTTCTCAATGATGATACGTAGGTTGAATATCTGATCTCTTGTCCCCACTCCTCTTCTGAAACCCATTTGTACATCTGCCAGCTCCTCTTCCGCCGTCTTCTGCATCCTGCCAAGTAATATCCTCAACAATATCTTACTTGCATGACTGATCAAAGCAATGATTCTATGTTCTTCACACTTTTTCCTGCCTTTGACTTTTGGTAGCGTGACAAAAATCGATCTTGTCCAATCTTATGGCCACCCTTCCTTTTCCAATATCATACTGCATTGCCTACAAAGACTGCTGTAATCGCCTCGCTGTCCAAGATTTCATAGTTCCGCTGGTAGTTCCTCACATCCCGTGGCTTTACCTTTCGGAAGTCTTTTGAATGCATCTCTAACCTCATCTAAAGCATTGGCGTTGGTATTTGCATCCCTCCTTTGCCTTCATTTTCACTTTTATCTCTGCCATCCTCTACATCACCCTCTACATCCCTCTGCCCACCTGCGTCCTCATCTCTGTACAGCTCTTCTGTGTACCGTTTCCATCTCACCTTTATGCCTTCCATATCCGACAATAGCCTTCTTTCTTCATCCTGTATATTCCTCTGTTTAGGTAACGTATTTTGCCTATATTTCTTTATCACATCATAAGCTTTTTTGTCTTCCCCTTTTCATCCTTTCCTCAATGTCTTCACATTGTTGCCTCATCCATTCTTTTTTTTCAAGTCTTATCTGTCTTTGCACGTTACTTTTGGCCTCTGTGTATGCTTTAAGACCTTCTTTACCTCTCTCCTTGTTTTGCTTCAGCGCTCTTCTTCTCTCTAACAGACATAAGATTTTGGTTGATATCCACGGTTTATGCTTGCTCTTTCTCATTCCTCGGCCAGATTTGCGCTGCTTCCTTGGTCTTCCACTTGATATCCTCCCACATTTCCTATGGAGTCCTCTCTTCTTCACATGCCAACAACGTCGTGAATCGGTTTTCTACCTCCATTCTAAACTCTTCTTGTATGGTCGAGTCCTGCAGCTTGCTGAAATCGTACACGGTTTTTGTCTCTGTTCTCCCTTCTCTTCGGAACCTCAGTTTTAGGTCTGTACTCACCAAGTTGTGGTCCGAGCCACAGTCTACATCAGGCTATGCTCGTGAATTCAAGATGCATTTTCTAAATCTTCTTGATATCATGATGTAGTCATATTAATTTCTCGTGTGTCCGTCAGGCGAGTTCCTGGTGTATATTCTCCGTTCGTGATGCTTGAACATGGTATTTGTGATTACCAGGTTATTTTCTATGCAGAAGTTAATCACCCGTTCTCCATTTTCGTTTGTAGCTCCCAAGCCGTAACACCCGCCCACCTCCTTTGTCAGGGTTCTTCCAGCTTTTGCATTGTAGTCACCCATAGCCACCAGCATATCCTTTCTAGGTGTCCTTTCTATTTCATGCTCCAATTGTGGGTAGAAATTCTGTTACTTCTTCCTCAGCCTCTGCTTTCGCGCATAGATCTGAAAGAAAGAAATATTGACCGGTGTTACCCTCATCCTGACATATACAATCCTGGGTGAAACTGCTCGATACTGTATCAAGTCACTTTTACATCTTTCAGCGATGATGATGGCCACCTCCTGAATGTCTCTCCTCTCGAGTACAACACCATTTCCCCGGTTTCACTTATGATGAGTCCACTATATATCCATCTAACCTCTGCAACCACCATTATCTCAACTCCTCCCCTTCTCATCTTCTCCGTGACATTTGCCAGTTTCTCAGCCTGGTACACTGTTTGTAGCCACTCTAATGTTTTTGCGCAGGTTCACTCGACTCTGTGAGCTGCGGCATTCATCCGTCTCAGACTCTCCAATTCTGGGCTTTAGTCCTGCGGCATCGTTACATGTTGGACCTTTCAGAACTTTGCTCAAATCCTCTTCTGACCGCAGTACAGTATGATTCTACTTGGTGTCCTTGCCGTTGGTCCCGTCCGGATTCATCCGCCAAGTCCGCGCCACCGCACCTCTGCTGCCCGGTGTTCCTGTGAACTAAAGACTATAAACGGTCTTATCTCGTTCGACATGACACTCGTCTGTGGGCATTTCAGGGCATTTTATAGGGTAGTGTCATGTTGGTGCACGACAACATCGTGGGTCCGCATTCACAATGATGGTCAACAGCTGACCTATTTAATCCCCACTCCGATCAACCGAAAGAAGGGGCATCGGTGACCTCTGTCACGACACCTGGGCCGACTGTTCCCTCGCACGCATCCAATCAACATCTGCTGTTGTCGTCAACAACAAGGGTCATGACCCGGGAAGACCCATGCTGGCTGCGACGACAGTCAATAACCATCTTTGAACAATGCCTGGTGAACGATGTAGACAAACGGACAGCATGCTTGACCGCAATGGCGGTCAAATAAACAGGACTCGGTCGTGACATAGTAATAAACAGGACGAGCAACAGTGGTATAACTACTAGAGGAAAGGAATCGATGTCGCACCCTCGGGAGCACTGCTGACTCAATGCAAGATAACGGAAGACCTCGAGATAGTTCACATTTACTTTTAATTTAGTCATTATCCCACATCGCTTTTTCTCTACATTAAATATATTTATCAAAAACGAGCTCTGATTAATGCACGTTGTTTGCTAGACGACAGACAACGAGCGCATTAAAGTCACCTGTCTTACCAGACAATAGGACAGCGTGACAGGTAGTGAACGTCACTTTGCTACCCACCCTGCCCCTGTTGAGTGTCACTGCAGTTTGGTACGGGACTGCATATTCGTCAGACAATGCCTGCTTATTTCGCAGCTAGTCATCACTGATGGCCGTGTCGCTCTCCGCCACCTGCGACCCGTTGTGTAGCCCACAGAATATCTTTCAAAGTTGGCTTTGATCCGGTCAGTGGCTACCATTATATATTACAAAAATTGAAGACGACCAGGCTCCCGGGAAAAAACTGTCATGCGATACAAAATATTGGGCCTAGTAGACCATAACACAATGTTTTTGCCTATAGGTCTTGCACATGTAGGCTATTATCGTACAGTATTTTTGTTAAATCTGCTTAACGACAGCACCGACTTTCTATAGTATACGGCGTAGACTGAATCAGGAATTGAAGTGTCTCAACTTCCATCAATCTCCACGCAAGTTGGAAACGACGTTTGAGCTGATCGATGTTTTTTGACTCGGGATATTTATAAACTCTGAGAGACTAAATACTCCACAAAAATCTCAATTGGAGAGATATCCCCATAGTTTTGGAGGCTAATCTGTGAGGGGAGTTTGTTGTCTAGTCAATTCGTCGTCACAGCTAATGCATCACCTGCTGAACTACACCCATCAAATTACTTTCGTTGCATAACACTGCCGTTGTCTCTCGAACGCTGGCTTCGCGCATTGCTCGAGAATATTTGTAATGTACTACTGTGAGTTCAGTCTGGTACCAACCGTACCATTTAGCACAAAGTGAAAGCTCGTGAGACCTCTGGCCGTTATCCCACCCCCACACCTTCACTGACGGACTAAACCTCAATTGTGGAGCAGAAGGGACGTCCTCCTCCTGCAGTGTGTACCGAAAACTATCATTTTATGGATTCGGTACATAAAACACCTTGAACGGCGAGTCATCGGTAAACAAAGTATTTGACCAGTCTTCCACAGTCCAGCCTGGATGCTCCTATTTTGACTCAAATAAACGGCATGAATAATGGTGACATCATATCCAGGCACGAGCCAGAAATCATGCACCTCGCGCGCCGCAACGTACATTGTCACGTCACTTAAAACACGTTCAACTTAAAAATTTCAGAATTATTTAATATTTGAGTGCTGTACCCGTCTTAAAAATATTTAAGAGATCCGAATCATTGTGGCCGAGATATTTAAGTTTGAAAACGGTGAATATATATATATACCCTCTGAATAGGGTATTGCTACTCATGATTATTTTTCATGCCAACACACACACATATATATATATATAGAGAGAGAGTTTCGTGTGTATAGTCCTACAGACATGTTCAAGTCTTGCGGTCAAATTCTGAAGCATTGGCATGGAAAACGTGAATATACACTCTAAATAAAGCATGTTACATAAACACATAAAGTAACACGCGTGGCATGTCTGCACTTTTTGCACGCATGACGAATCTCCACGCGTGTATTTTGGTGGCGTGCTGACCTCCACGCGTGTTACTTTACACGCGTGTTGACCTCCACGTGTGCAACTTTACACACTTGTTGATTTGTCATGTGTGGAAAAAGTGCAGACATGACACGCGTGTTACATTGCGTGCAACTTTACACGTGTGTAACTTTACATGTGTTTACTCCACATGTGTAGCTTTACGTGCATGCACCCATACACACCTGTCATGCAGAGCATGTATGACTGGCTATGATCCCATTCTGATCAGAGCCCTGCCACTGCGTGCACTCTAGAAGTGCCAGTCCCAAGCCTGGGTGAAGGAGGACAATGAATATCCACTTGAAATATTAACATACCAAAGACTCAAAGTAAAAAGCAGACAAATATTGACATTACAGCAGTAATAAACTCCAAATGTGATGACCTTGATTTCAAGACGTCACATGTTTTAACACATTTAAATAATTTACATACATCAACTTGTGGTGAACAAAGAGACACCAGACATATACAAAGTTAAGAATAATATTTGAATGTCCTTTAATTCACGCAGTTCGTTTCAAATGTTTGAACTGTCCACTCCACAGTAAACTATATATCTTACATTCTGCATCTGCAGTAAATGTTCAAACAGAATTACACAGCTTATAAAATTTTGTAAATGGCATACTCTCAAAGAACTTGTCTTTTTTCTGTCAGAAAATATGTTTGCAAGAGTCCAAGCAGTTGATACTTCTCAGAGTAATTAATATCCCACATGACACGACCTGTGCATGTGAGTTTCATTTCGTATGAAAACTCCCCATGCTTCTCCTGCACCTTCTCCATGCATGAAGACAAGACGAGGTTGGCAACCTTATCTCTGACAGCTCATTGAAGTCCGAGGCCTACAAAAAACACATAACCATGAGCTAGAATTTACAAAAAAACACAAGCTGCACTTAGCATAAACGGTTGAACCCGATATGTTTTCAGCCTTCAGTATTATGTGAAAAGGAAAAGACTACTTGGGTGCTAAAAGCTTTCGAAGCTGATGCAAAATTAAAATTTAATAACTAGTTAACCACAGCCAAAATAGTGACAATGAAATCGGGCCACATGAGAGGCAGTCTGTTGGAAAGCCGAAGTTGATTTCAATGCAGGAAAATATGATCAAAGCCATATTTACCCTTTATAAGAAATGAATAACATCTTAAAATCCTAAAATAAGCAAAGACTTAGTGTAACATAAATATAGTAGGCCAGAGTGTCATATACTTTTGCAAACTTAAAAGTGTCTCTCGTAATGGCATATTGGGGCATTCCAAACTATTCCAAGTGACAAATCACATCTCACCATTGCTCAAAAATGCACAATTACTAAAAAAAATCAGAAATTTCACAATATGGAGGATAGGACACAGCCACCTAGCCGAACCAAACACCTTCAGTAACTTTTCAAATTTTTACAGCCTCAACTTCACAAACTTTTAATTTCAACATTTGAAAGTCATGTTGCTGGCTTAACTTAAACTGAGGAATATACATTTCAGTAACTCGACTATAAGTTATTTAGTTTGTCAAATTTGATTTTTTTTATAATACAGTGAAAAAGGCTGTGCCAAATCCCCACCCTTCAATTCCACCTAAAAGCTAGTTTATTTATTGATTTTATGAAATTTGATATCGACCTTCTTCCAACTATTTTGTTCAGAAGTGCTCACGCCTCGACGGCGCAATTGCAGTTGTACTGCAGAGCAATTGTGCACGAAGGACTTCCTCAAGGTCCCTACACAGTGACTGACGCCTCGGACGAGGGTCGAATCCGCTCACTCAGCACGTTACGGGCCGACCGCTCTATTTGTCACTGTACATATATGTTCAATAGGAGCTCGCTATGATATGTAATACTTGCATAATTTCTTGAATTGAGTTATGCAATTGCACAGACTAAATTGATAACGTATATAAAATATACATTCATTTGCTAAACACCAAGCAACTGACTTCGACAGTCAACTGACTTCGAGTCATTAGCAATAGTCGTGCTATTGTAAATAATAATACATGAAACAAGGCAATGCTTTCATCAAATGGATATCAATTTGACTGACACCAAATTATTAGATGCAGAGGTGCCATTCCAAACACATGAAAATTCTAATTGAACATTTATATAGCGCCCATTCAAGATATATACTCAAAACACTACAAACATAAACAAACATACAATAAATAAAAATATAATATAAATAAGTTAAAGTGTTTCGTCAACAAAATATCTTACCGGAAAGCCTTGTAGAGTGGTCTGAACCAACAGACAAAGGAGCAGGGTGTTTAGAGAATAGCGTAGAGTCGTTTCAGAAGGATTGCCAAAACTGTTCTGTGACGAGGCAATGAGATATGACAAGGAGCCGATAATGTTCAGTAGCAGCAAGCCAGTGTAACCTGGACAAATGACATAATTAAGTAATTGATATTATCATTAACAATCAAATGGCATCCATGTTACTCTACACGGAGTCAGTGCCAGATTGTCTGGGGTTCAGAGGCTTTGGCCCCACAGCTTCAGCAATAATTTCTAGTTAATTAGTTGCAGTTTAACGATACTGTGTGATAACAAAGATCAATAGCAATGTCAACCTTCCTTATCCAGTGCAAACAGCATAGAAGCTTATCAGCAATTAAGGTGTTGAACTATTGATATAGTGCACAATTCTTCAAATTCCCAGAAATCCTCAACACCAAGCTTCTTTTTGACAAATCGGACCGGCATAGGGTAAAACCTTTCACATCACTACTACATGTACTTAATATGCTGATACAAATGACATCAAATCATGACAGCGGTAAAGGAACTGCTTCAGGTTCCTCCAGCAGAGTAACCTGCTGTTTCTGAAGTTTAAATTTCAATAAAGTTTCCCAGCATATGTTTAATTTTGAATGTGGGTTCTAACAAAAAAATATCAAAAATATTCAATAGCCAAAGAAGATTGGAAAACACTGATATAGAATATTCATTCTGCTTAAACTTGCCAGAGGTAACAGTATTATTACGATATACAGGGTGGCTCAATAAAAAAGTGAGTGAACTCAGTGATGGCATTCAACTAGTAGCTCAAGAGACATAAATATTAGAAACTAGTAGGGATTAGGAAGAAAGCTGAAAAACCAGTAAGTCGCCTCATCCAGCTAGTTGGCAAACCATCCCAGAATTGCCAGGACAGTCCGAGACTCGACCCAGGTCATCCAGTATTATGCTTATTTTGTCCCAGAAACCAGGAATAGGTAAGTAACTACAAAAGATTATGTGATTCAATGACATTATGCAAATCAAAGCATTATGAGCAATACTGTAGTCCGTAATAGAACATCCTAATTCTCAGAGTTCATAATCACAATTTAATCACATGTGCTTTGACAAATAGACTTTCAATAAAGGTCTTGAAAGTCTCAAACATCATTTGAAATTCATAACTACATAAGCTTACGAGAATTTGGAAAACTTCATAGGTTTGAGGTTTGTCCGATTTCATCGGTTTCATGTGAAATGTCCTGCAATGGGTTTGTTCAGCGTTGGTAACCCAAGTCTGGCACTGCAGAATTTCATGCCTTCATGACCCAATCGTTTTTTTAAGATCTTATACATGTGTTTTCTGGTTCTGAATCAGTTATAGGCTAATTCGCTGATTGTCATTACCATATATCATTTTTTTAGAGTTATTTTTTTGTCTCCATCATTTTAATAATGAAGCATTTAACTATTATTTGTAACTATGATGTATTGCAATGGGACACTTATATTGTCCCACTCGATATTAGAGGCGCTCACAACTCAACACATAGCTAAGCGGAGAACAGGAAAGACTTCAGACGCCTCTGAAGGGTATCAGAGAAAGAGAGAGCAGCTCCTGTCGAAGAGATAGGGGAGACTGATCCAACTGGTTGGACTCATGTAGGCAAACCTGGATGGAGTCATGGCAGAGCACATGCAGGGAACCACCAGCAGTCTACGGGCAGAGGAACAAAGAAGCCCGGTGCACAATAGAGGAGACCCTAGTGCAGAGGGCCAGAAGGTAGACGGGAGCAGACTCGAAGAGACGGTTACGCACAGTCCAAGGGTCTTGGCTAATAATTACATTTTGATCGTGAACTTTTGTCCTCTAGCCAATTGCTGTCAACTATTTGTCCGTTAAACATTAAGTGGTGAACCAATTGTTGTGGAACTGCCTTGAACACATAGTTTAGCACAATGGATTCAACGATGTACTTTCATAAATTCAAGTTTTAGTGTGATGATCAGTGCATCATAAACACTGTTTGGAAATTTAAACAATATTGAAGACACAAAAGTTCTAATTAACTGTGATTATGCTGATTAGACCCCCAAAGCTTCGTAAACACTCTGTTTATTAATTTAAACAATCAGCTTTTTACCATTTACCTTGCTGATCAATCAGCATTTTCCAATCATTATTTTGCCCACCACCAATCAGCAAATAAACATTGCCCCTACCCGACCCACATGATGCTGTACCTGACCCTAACCAATTCTCACGGCGCATATAAAAATATACTCAGAGGTCTTCGCCTGCTAAATGCTGTACGTGTTCGGGTGTTGGTTAAATGCGAACTGTGAACCAGAGAAAGGCCGACCATAGACGCGAACAGATCAGGTTAAGGCATCGTGAGGGTCGGTTAGCGTCAGAGTGGGCATCGTGAGGGTCAGTTAGGGTTAGGAATAGGGTTAGTGTAGTTGATAGATAGAGTTCAGGGTCATGGCTAGCATCGGTTATAGACAATTGCCATAAAACCTTTGGCAGCATGAATAAAAATATAAATGGCAACCATAGGCGCGAACCAGTCACGTGACTTTTGGCAGCCAATCGAAAACAAAATCGGACACGGTTCGCATTTTACCCACACCCTACGTGTTCGGCCGTAGTAGTACGATTTTCATTGGTGTAGCGGCCGAACTATCGGCTTCAGAAGATTTTATTCTTTGATAAAATCACGCTTACCGAATTCACGTGACATGTTTTACCCAAAATCTTAACGGCCTAACTTTAAAAGCATCTTCAGGCATGCATATCATAATAGAAATCGGAGGCGAATTGTCAATCACCAAACGAACCGCAAACAAAACAAAGGGCATGCGCTAGTCGCAACAACAAAAGAATTATATAATTTGAAATCATCAAATTCCAAAAGCTTAGAATATACAAAACATAACTTACCTTCGAAAACATTTTTGCACCGATATTTTTATGGCTGATAACGCAGTTTTACATAAGATATCGGGGAAGATTCGCTAAACCGGACTCGCAAATTCATCGCCGCCATTTTGCTAAAGGACGTAGATATCCGCGCAACATAGAAATAACGATAGACGCACCCGTGTTAACCTCGTTCTGTGGTGATCCTCCACATAATCCTACACACGTGACACCATTGCATGTGGTTATAGTGTGGACCAGGTGTGGAGATCCAACACTGGAAAATAACAGTGTAGATAGAGTTGTGAGTATCTAGCGACATCGAGTTGATTGATCTAGAATAACAAGAATTTCTATAATCGATACAGTATAGCAATAGTATATATAAATAGCGGTTACGTTTCTTATCCAGGGGTGACGGACCTATAAATATTTATAAATTTGTAACTTAGGCCTTTGTCAAGATAGGCCAAGTGGTGAATCCAGGGTCGTCAATCCCCTCTGAGTGATAGAAGCAAATCCCTCGGTCCCAAGTGTCAGGAAGGCAAGATATTCCCTCTAAAACGAATAAATATTCCCCTATTTGAAATTGGAGTCATTTTCCTCCGGACACCTCTATATGGATGCCCCTGGGCGAATGTATAACACATAATTTTCGCTATTTGCTATTTGGACAGGCATAAAATGTGTGAAACAAGTTGCGTGGCTGAGTTTGGATTTTCGAAACAAAACATGCATTCAGGTGGTGGATCACACGGTTGAGGTGATGGACCTCAAATCCTAGGTTCTGGATCTCAGATCCGGTGGGATCCGGCTGAATTTAATCACTATATATATATATATATATTGTATTGTATTGTCTCTGTTGCCCGGGACTTTGGATTTACACTGAACGAAGACCTTATATATGCATTACTTCAAATAATATTCTTATGCTATATCTAATTAAATCTTTGTAATGAAAGTGTTAGAAAGGAGTAAAGTTTAGTGTAACCGTTGCACAATAATTATTTTACCTGAGAATTTCCTGATTTCTCTATGATGTTTGCTTTGTGCCATAAATTGCACATCAATATCCTATGAATGACAATTGAATGTTCCATACCACGCGATGTTTTGCAACTATGCAAAATGCGAATTCACCAGCTAATCATTGACGCTTAAAATTAGTCATCAATTGATTAGAATGGATGCGACATTCCGATAACTTGCACGTGCTCTTCGATGACTTTTATTTCTAGTTTTTACTTTAAAGAAACTGATTCAAATCCTGCGCACAGTCGAGGAATCGTTATTAACGCTATCGGAATGAAGGTCACTGTTATTTCTTCACCTTTGTAATTGAAATGGATTAGTAATGGCACATCAATATCCTATGAATGACAATTGAATGTTCCATACCACGCGATGTTTTGCAACTATGCAAAATGCGAATTCACCAGCTAATCATTGACGCTTAAAATTAGTCATCAATTGGTTAAAATGGATGCGACATTCCGATAACTTGCACGTGCTCTTCGATGACTTTTATTTCTAGTTTTTACTTTAAAGAAACTGATTCAAATCCTGCGCACAGTCGAGGATGGAACGGTGTAAAAAGATATCATGTATTCTTCTGACCGAGCGACAGCGTCGATGTCTCGCCGTCACGTGCATCCTAATCATTATCGCCCAATCAACCCTCCACATATTGTGCATCGCGTTTGGCGTTTATTTGAACGAATTCCTGAAGCAGTTCGACGTCATCACAGGTGCGAGATATGGAAAATCGCCCTACATAATCTACATGATGATTGGATCAATCGGAATCGTTATTAACGCTATCGGAATGAAGGTCACTGTTATTTCTTCACCTTTGTAATTGAAATGGATTAGTTCAGAGTGCACGTACACTAAACTACAGAAGACAATTTTATTTAAAGATAATTATATGGGCTTATCATTGTTATTGTCCTGTCTTGTATTGTATTGTATTGCATTACATTGCTTAATGACTATATTGTATTTTATTACACCGTACTACATTCCACTATACTAAATTACGTCGCCAGAGCATCTTATGTTATTATATTTTTTAACTACCATGACTTTGCTCCTGTTCCTCGACCTCAGACGCCGGGACTATTTTAATTCCATCTTTGTAGTCTTGCAGCAAATGAGACGTCAACTCAGCGTCGTTCTTAACTGTGCCGCTCGACCACTAATCAATCTTTCACAAGTTCCATGTCAATGCTGAGTGCATAATTATGGGAGAGGCTCTCCACTGGTCCTTTATCGGAGACACCGGTTTCAGTATCCGTTAAGTAGCCGGTCACTTCGTTTTGTCAACCGCCCATCGTGTTCTCTTCTAGTGTCTATCGCTCGATACGAACGCACCGAGGACTATCGTGCGTTGGTCCATCCATTTTAAAATTTTCGCTGACATTCGAACTGTCCCTTTACACTCCGCTGAAGTTAACCTACTATTCCTAGCTATTTTTAGACACATCTAATCAGATTATGCGCACAACCATGGTCGTAACGCTATTGAAGTGTTACTAAAGTGTCCTCTATTCGCCACAAACGTGCTGGTAAACTTCTCCCTCTTTAACTTTTTCTCTGTAGCCAGGGACTTTGGATTCACACAGAACGAAGATCTTAGCTTTGCTACTCGCATTAACCGTCTTTGTCGTAATTCATACTGCCAATTGTGTAAGTCTCGGATTGTTGATCGCTTGCTTACTCCAGATACCATAGCTATAGGCCTACTTGCCCACTTCTTAACCACAGCCCGACTAGATTACTAGGAGTCTATGATCAACAGATTATTGCTGCTAACCATAACCAAGTATTCTGTTGGTCCGTTAAGTAGCTGAACACAATATTTACATTACAAACAAAGAAACGAGGCGCAGGATAGTAACACATAGCCTAATAGCAGAGTTGTATGGTCTCGAGACAGTGTCTCGGTCTCGAGACGTCTTGAGACAGTGTTTTAGTGTCTCAGTCTCGGTCTCGGAAGCCTGCTGTCTCGGTCTCGAGGTAGTGTCTCGAATTTTAAGAAACTTTCTTGAAGTGAAAGTCTTGTTCTGTCCTGAAATAGAGATCTCAATAAGTTTCGCGTTGACTGTCTTAAGATCTTGCGGCAGTATAAAAACTGTTCTCAGGAATTGGTACTATACATGTATACATTATAAGTTTCAAATTGAAATTACGAATAAACCTTATTCCCGAAAACTGATACATTAGAATTTTACAGCATTTTATATAGGATCACTTGTCTTTTACTGTCTCGCACTGTCTCGTACTGTCTTGGGCATAGTGTCTCGGTCTCGGTCTTGGTACTTCACTGTCTCGGTCTCGGCACCTCACTGTCTCGCACTCGCCTTGGTCTTGAGGTTTCATGTCTTGCATACAACACTGCCTAATAGCTTTACGAAGTCATGTAAGAGACGGATCACTTAAGCAACAGGAAGAAGACCTAAGGAACTCAAAAGGATCCCGCTAGCCGGGCTACCTTTGCACAACATGTTAACTAGCAGCAGGACAACAAATTACAGAAGTTTTATTGTCTTATCAAGTATGCTCAGTTATAGTAGCAACCTGATCGTTTTTTGAGTTTTTTCTTAAACATTCTAAAACCGTGAAATTGTCTAATTTCAATAGGCGTCTTAGTCCATTCACTAGGACCCACATATCCGATAAAAATTAACGAGTGTTTGTTCTACTAAAAGTTGGTCTATGATCAGATGAAGAACGAACATTGTAAGAATCAGCAGACGAAATTTTGATAAATTAATTCGAGAAGATTGGTGGTAACAATTGGCGGTAATAAATTGACATAAATATTTATGCAAAAATTTGTTAGATTTTAGCTATTTTATTTGGTAAAGACTTATAACACGAGAATAAATAAACAAGTCGCTGGAGGACCAATGACGAGCTATATGTAGAGACCAAAGACGACCTGGATGGCTCTTTTTGGAACGTAGCTGGCGGAATTAGTCTGGACTGGTAATTGAAAGCCCAATAGTACGAGAGGTAGCGATGAATCATGGCATAGTATAAGTTAATCAGGATGTAAGATGCAAGGAGATATGTGATGCTGTCAGACTTACTGCCCCTAGGGTTTGCTGGCTGCTCGGGGACGCCTTGCGAGGTTACAATGGCTAATCCCACTTCCGGTCCTACTCCATAGCCTACGGGCCATTTCCCTTGCAGTCGCCGACTACGTCTTAAGCGCGGAGTCAGGGCTTCTCGCCCATATGCTTCCGTCGGCTCTATCTCAGCTGCTTGTATAGTAAGGGCCCCAGTTTGCACCACAGGATTACCTCGTGCCGGATTGGACATAATGTCCGCGACCTCGGGGCTGATGGTGGCGATCATCCGCTGAGCGGATGAAGCACCGGGCTGGTATGGTCCCTAGGAGCAGACTGATCTATTTTTGCTTCCATAGGGCTCCTCACTATGACCACTTAATTATTTTAAAGTTCAACGAAATTTGTATGTTGAATAGTCAAACAATCTTTATTTACGGCAATTAATCCTCAGCTACCCGCTGCAGGTTTACATTTATTAATCACAATTGTACAGCAAACAAAATTTCTAATTTACCAAACATCAAATGAACCCCTAAAACTGCACTAATTGTATAGTTATGTAATGCCAGAATTTATCCAAATTTCTTAGCTACTTTGTTCTCTATTCTTCCTAGCACAGCGCTATAAAATTGTACCCCAACCGAATGCCGTTAGTTACAATGCATTCGCGCTATCGCAGTTCTGGCCAAAAGTTAATCACATTTATTTTTGTGCACATTCGAAACTTTCAGACGACACTTGCACCACACAAGTCGTATTACTTCCCTTATCAATTTCGCTAAGTTTTATACACGGGAACTAATCGCGAATATGACTTTTTAATAAACTTTTACCGACTCGCTAACTTCCACCCTTTTAGAACTTCGACAACTTCAACACCACAAAATGGCCGCTCACGCGTCACCTACGCAATAGAAAAATATGCGGCGCCTCAAGCGACTACATCGAGAGCCTTAGCCATTAGGCTCAGCAGCGAAAGCTCGAGGGAGACCGTTGCGCATGGCATTTGCGCAACAATGCTATATATAATGCCTATGGTTTTTGCAGTTTTTTATGCAATATTGGCAACATGATAATACTTCCACGACAGGAATTCATCGGTTATAAACTTAAAATGCCAATACATTTGGTAGTGGCAACTTTAGGAATCGGAATGCCATCAACGAAAAGCTGACCATCAGTAGGCGGGGCGGGGTGCATTTACGGTGCGACCTAAATAAAATAAAGTTAGTTTTGGAAACAGTTACTTTCTGCAATTAAATACCGTACAAATGTTAACGATGGTAAATAGCCATTACAGAACACTGACTGATATCTATTATGAAGATAATTACGGAATCAAATCTAAGCCAAGCCACACAATATTATTCCCAAGGCTGGTGTCTACGAAATCGGCCTGAAATCAGTCATCTGCTTAGGCTGCTTCACTTTTGGTACACCGAAGTGATAATGGCCGTGCTTCACTGCTCCGGGACATGTGCTGTCCAGAGCGTGTGTTTGACAAGTGCAGCGATTATATGAAAGTACGCTGGAGCTAACAGGCTAGGAACCATGCTGGCAGTCTGATCGTAGGTAGACGTCTTTGCGA
>OY365806.1:39523902-39741402 GCA_959347315.1 Bimastos eiseni
ACATTGTAAACTATAAGCGCTAAAAAAATGGGCTGCGATTTTGTTGCAGTTGCAGAATGTGCGTGCCTTACCCTCTCCATCCGTCGCCTGATCCTGTCTTCTACCTAGCGGAGGTCCTCCTTCCTCCTCTCCTCTTCGGCGTCGGTGTCCTTGGGTCTCTGCTGCTCATCGCTGTCCTCAACTGTCGGTCGTTGCGTCGTGAGTCCTCCATCTATGTCTACTTGACTGGCCTCGCAGCGGCAGATCTTCTGTCTCTGGCCTGTCCCTGCCCCCGTCCCTCGCTTCATCCGCAACATCGATGCCTTCCCCATAGAACTGCCTTCTCCAGAGCATGGCCTTCGCCGGGTGGGTCGAGCGAGGCCTCGGTCCCTTCTGCGTCCAATCGGCGACCTGGATGGTTGCTATGACGGCCGTCGTTCGCTTCGCTGGGCTTCGGTTCCAGTCGTCTCCTTCGAGGTGGACGAGGATCAGCCTCAGTCGAGTGGTAGTCTTCGTCGTCTTCGTCTTCGTCGCTCTGCTGAACTTCACTCGGTTCCTAGACACTGAGGTCGTCCAATTGAGCGGACACTGCTTCGAACCTCTGTCGCTGTGGTCGCAGAACGTCACCCGCTTCGGTCTGAACCCCGTCTATCGTGAACTGTATCCAGTCATCGTATCGTTCCTTGGGTACCTAATGCCACTCATCGTCACCCTGTTATTCGTCGTTCTCATCGGTTGTGGTCCGAACGGGTGTTCCTTCTGAGTAGACATCCATTCATTCTGAAAACCCCAGGGGACCGTGATGAGGGTGAGTTTCAGGTAAATGTCAGCGTGCTTTCAATTTGCACGGCTCTCCTTGTCTTTGGAACACCAGTGGTAGCCTGCAGCGTCTTCGATGCGTTCTTCAAGACTCTCTGGACGAGACTTTCGTCTACTATTTCCAGATGGTCGCTCGATGTCTCTGGCTTCTGCGCTCCACTCTTGGCTTCGTACTTCTGGCACTGATCAACTACGACTTCCGGAAAACCCTTACGACGCGGCTGCTGTTGCTGTTGTCCAGCGCAGGACGATGAGTACTTCGAACCAGTGACCTGCTGTCCGTGTCTTCGAAGGACTTACCCTCAGGAAGACACCTTTTCCAGAGGAAAGCCTCAGACGAAACTGCGTTCGGTGGAAACGAGACAGAAAAAGGGAACGATGAATGGTGCTTCTTTGAACATCGGGGAACCAGTACATGTCGATTCCGAAAGAACCATTATTTATGAAGTCTGAGGAGCCAGAGTTTATGGGGACGTGGGAATCGGCGCTTAGCATGTCCAGGGAACCAGTCGTCAACAGCGTATACGATGACGTCCACACCCACCGTGACAGATCCGTTGAGAGTTCACTCGACAACAGATGAATATAACGGATTCTGGATCTAGAGAAAATAAAGTCTGAGTTAGCTTACATTACATTACACTACGCTCGGCTTCTGAGAAGCGTGGACTCTGGATATACGGATTATGTGGCCATTTGTAGGCTACGCATGTATACATTGAATGACACATTTGTCGAGTCGTTCACACATCGTGTAATCGATTGTTTTATTGATTGGTAGAATTAGTTGGATTGATTCAATAGATTTATAGAGTGCAAGTTTCAGTATGCCCCAACTGCTGCATGCGAAGGAGGACTAATTTTCATGCGCTGCGGCGTCGTTGTAACGTTCCTGACATATAATAATTGTATCAAAGCTCATTTGCATAATCTTGTTAATTAAGTCTACATTACGTCAATTCCTATAGTATCGTAATTAAGCCTGCTAGTTGCCCAATATATACAACATAAAATATATCATATATAAAAATATAGGACTTCCGTCTGTCTTCTGAGTGCACTTTAGCCAACCTATCTGACTTTCTGTCCGTCTTCTCTTCTATGCTTCAGTCTTTCTGTTTGTATCTCCGACTGCATAGATATCAGATGTCGATGGCTCCCCCAGCGATGTAATTATTATAGGCCTTGGTCCCGATCTCGTGGTTCTGTTTTTTGGACTCGAGATCTCTATTCCGTATGATTAAACCAACATACAGGCAAACGGACAGACAGGCCATAAAGTCTAGACAGACAGACAGACAGGCAGAGGCAGGCAGGCAGACAGACAAGCAGACAAACCAATAGGCAGATGGATGGTGAAAGACACAGTCAGAGAGTTAGACAGCCGACGAAACAAAGACGACGAAAAATTCAGATGTAAGTTTTGAGATAACACGAGTGACGATCGATGACGTTGACTTAGCCAAGCCATCGACGACGTCTCCTGCTGTGTTCTAATGTATTGAAAGTCGAGAGAGGACACCTGCGTTTGAAGAGAGCTCGCTCTCTCTCTCTCTAGATCTCCAGTCGGCTCTGAAGACATCGTCTCAAGAGCACCTAAGAGCACGGGCGGCACATGAGAGCCTCTCAACATATAATCGGTCTCTTAGATCTAAGTTACGCTAGTAACTAAATACATGACTGGCATATAATTATAGGGGCAGCCTATATTAATACTTGCCGTTCAGATGAGAAGTCTGAACGTCAGAGTCTGACGTTGTTCCCCAACGCACGTACTTCGTCTGTCAAGTTGTCGTTGTCAAGTTACAACAACAGCAATTACCAAAGAAAGAGCGTCAACAACAAATCAAATCTGCAATTTTTTACTGGAAACTTTAGTCTTGCGAGATGGAGAACTGATGGATTTTAGTTCAGGAGATTCAAAGGATTTATGACGAAGTGTTGAGACGGTGTGAATTTAGAGTTTGTTAAGAGGTTGTTCGTTTACGCCTTTCATTAGGAAGGCTGCAAGGTGAGTTAACCACTTTCTGTTTGGCGGCGTAATAATTATCTGCTTATACCATGTCTAATGGTGCCAACCCTAAACCTCCTCATTGCCAAGCTCCCTACTTTCTTCCTCTATGGCCGAAACGTCGTTCTCCGATGAAATCACATCCCCTCGCTTCTTTTTGCAGAAATATAATCTACTCATACTTCTGCTCTGCGTCGTCTTCCTCCCATACTAAACTAATCCAAGTCGTTCCAAATTCTCAACTAAACAGATAACTTGCCTTACACCCGCCCAAACAGAATTATCATCCTTGGCATCACAGATTAAATCGAAACACCCGCGATCCTTCCATGGACCTAATGTCGATCCGCCAACGCTAACGCTTCTGCTCTTCCCTTCATGCACCTCCGATTCGCCATATTTCTTTCATTTCTAAACACATCTCAAAGCTCACGCGCAGCTGCTTCATGCACACTCTGCTTCATCCGACCAACGTATAGGTTTTAAACTACTTTCATTACAGCTACATGTGTACCTCAGTTGTCCATTCCAAGTGTTTTTACCGTAATTCCAGTTTCCTTACCTTGTCGAATCCACCTAAATTAAGCCCCCACGACTCATTAAAACTCACTCGACGTGTTGTTTCCAGTACACCCTGGCATCATCGCATAAATCACTCCCGTTCTCAAATTACAACATTTGCTGAAATCCCAGAGCAAATTCCCTTCAAAGCTCCTTAACTTAGCTTATTAGTTCCTACGCCTGTATATTCCTGTCCAAGTATACCTTCGCAAACTCTTCACCATTCTACCGTCTCTTACACCATCCTCCTTTTATCTCACTCTCCTCGATCCGTCCTCTAATACGCCTCAAATTCTTCAGCATATCTTTATTCCAAACTGCGTCTCAACTCTGGAAGACTGGAACGATCTACCACCCCCTGGATTCCGCAAACTCAGATCCTCAATCAACACCTTAATTCAGCCACCATTCTGTGCATCATATCTAATATTATATATATATTATAATAATATATATATATATCCAACCCGCCTTCTGGTCTGTAGCATATGGACTCGAAACTCCTACTGACATGACGCAGCACTCAAGAGGATGATGCCCTGTGCTGAGCTTTCAAGTATCGCTTTGGAAACTTTGAGATTGCAATGTTGAAACTTTTGGGTCAGCAGGAGTTGACTAAATTAAGGAGTTAGGCCTACACGATGCATCACAGTACTATTTTATTAAATTGTCCAAAGCATTATTCGTTAAAATGATTATACAGATATTACAGACTAAATATTACGCAGCAGGTCTACGTTTAGGCCCATAGGGTAGCGTGTGGACAATTAGCGCAATAGTTTGCAGACCTGGAAGTTGATTGGACGCTGATCGTAGTCCCGGAACTAATTGGTAGTCTTAATTAGTAGAGACGAAAACATGTAGGACCCGATTCGCGCGAGTTTCGCAACGGTTCACTGCTTAGTTAAACTCACCTGATATTTAATTGACAAACTAACCAGACCAAGGCCTTTATTTCACAGGCAGATGTCGTTTATAAGTCAAACTATATTTAAAACATATTTGTTTATATAAATTATGTTTTCCTTTCATTATTTGTTCTTTCACAACAGAGCTCAAGTCACAGTTTTTGTTTCGCATAGGCCTGTAAGAACGCTGAGGGTTCTACTTAAATTATGTCTACTATTATATTAGATGCTTAATAAGTTAGATTATGCTAGGGCAAACTGGCTACACATGAAGAGACAGTTCGGAAACAACTATCTTTATTAAATACAGAGTAGATATAATAATAATAACATAAATAATGATTATGACTAATACACAACAGTTACATGTACTTACTAATATGAGTATGGATGAGATGATAACGACCAAGTCCTAAGATGATATGAGTTGACGAGCCTGACAAGATAGCTAGAGTTCTCCGGAAGTCAGACTGCAAAGTTCCTAACAGTGCTGTAGCTTATAAGTCACTTTCCTCAGCCAAAGAAGAAACTGGCCTATCCTAGAACAGACTACTTTGATTGGTTAACTACTGACCACTCAAGGATCCCTAGAATGTGGGCTGACTGTAAATGCTAGAGCCTACGTGAGTGACTGACATGACCTATACTGTCTGAATTAGTAAATGTTCAGCTAAACCTAATGCATAATAATGATCTCTATATATATGGTTCAAGCCTATCTATTGTAATGTAATGTTCAGAATAATCACGGTTACAGTCCTACTAAACGCTGTTTCAGCTTAACTGTTTTGTGTTGCAGATCGCCCAATTATAGCGCTGCAATCTAATTAGTAATAGAAATATAATATCAATAATAATAATAACATGACGCTCTATTACTTCTGAGATATTCGCTGAGTTCTTGCAGACTTCTACCCATTCTGCAATGCTTCCCATGCGCCTACACCCGGGCCTCGAAAGATACGATCCCGTCCTTAGTGAGGGTCTGTGCAGGGTCCTCAACTTGTCCTTGTCAGACGGACAGTGGCTCCAAGCCTCACTGCCCATCAAAACTGGTGGACTGGGAATTCGATTGGCTGCCTCGCTTGCACTTCCCGCCTGTTTGGCTTCTGCTGCGGGCACCCTTTCGCTCCAGTCTACCATGCTCGGTGACAATTTCAACGCCGACCAACAATACGAGGCCATGCTGCCACGATGGCAGGTGACAAGCTCAATTGATCAACCAGATAGCGACTATGCGCACAAGCAGTCCAATTGGGATAAGCCTCTTATTGAAAGAATAACCACAGAACTGGAAGCCACATTCACAGACCCGTATCATCAAGCCAGATAAAAGGAAGTCTCCGCGCCGCACTCGGGAATTCGGTTATTCGCTCTCCCCATCCCTTGTTTCGGGACGAGACTTGATGACGAGGCGGTCAGAGTCGCGGTTGGTCTACGCCTTGGCGCGCCTATTTGCAAGCCGCACAGCTGTGTCTGTGGCTCTCTCGTCTCTGCAGAGGGCTCGCTTGGGTTATCCTGCGGGTTGGGACCTGGCCGCTCTTCCAGACATGCTTCTCTGAATGACCTGGTTTTTCGGAGCTTAATTCGAACCGGCTACCCCTGCGCCAAGGAACCTGTGGGCCTCTTGATAACCGACGGCAAGAGACCTGACGGTCTCACTCTGATCCCATGGAGGGCTGGGCGAAGTCTGAGATGGAATGTAACGGTGACAGACACACTGGTTTCTAAATACCTACCGAGTACTTCTCGGGCGACTGGGGCTGCGGCCGAGTTGGCGGCTGCTCGGAAGAATGGCAAGTACATCGTACTCGCAGCACTCAATCATATCGTACCTCTGGGCCCTGTCCTTCGAAACCATGGGCCCCGTGTGTGCTGAAGGCTTGGCTTTCATTTCTTACTTGGGATGGAACCTCAGCACAATATCTGGAGCTGAACGCAAAACCTCCTATCTGTTTCACCGACTAGCCATCATGGTCCAACGATTCAAAGCGGTTGCATTTCGTAGTACTTTTCCAACAAAGGACCTCGCCAACGTTAAAAAGTGAATTCGTCCAAGGTCTTTCTAATTAACTGGCACCTGATAAGTTGGGAATATTTAGCAACTACGTGGAATCTTGTAATAACAGCAGCAATAATAGCCCTGACCATCGCATGATCAGTCACAACATAGCTGGCTTCCTTCTTGGTCTGTGAACTATTGGCCTACTCGATCTCTGCTGCTCAATGAATCTCTGGATCCAGGTACAAGTTATAAAATTATATATATTCGGCTTTTTGAAAAAAAACAATCTCACAAAAATATGGCATTGATTGAGAGAAGAGATGACCGGAGACATTGAATTAATCTATGAATGAATGAATAAATTAATCAATCAATCCTTAGATATTGTCCTTTCAATAAATTTACTCAGAGGTGCTTAGTTAGACTCATTTGTCTGATTTTATGGATAAATAAAAATTGATACCAATGAACCAGCATAATAACTTAGATTCTTGCCTCGCTTTGACTCCTGTATAACTAATAATTATCTGCTTATTTTCTTGTTCAAAGAGAAGCTGGATTGATGAACAATAGTTCATGCTTAAATAGAAGTTGTATTGACGACAAATATATTTAACTAAAATAGAAGTGAAATAATTAAATTAGCATCATCCGTTCATACTGTCTTGTACTCACACTGCGACTTGTCAGCTTAAAATTACGCGAAGATATTATTGTGATTTTTATTAAGTTGGATTGATGACACACACATTTTATTAAGTCTTCGGTTTTTGCCCGAGGGGCTTTTATCCTATGAAAATTGGGAGACTTTTGTCTGAGGTGTTTTTGTCCCGGGGCTTTGTTCCGGGGTTTTTGTCCTGAAGCCCATACCCAGAGCGCTTATGTTCTACACTCAATAGTTGTAGTATTTAGTAGTGTAGAAATTGTCGTGTTGATAGAAGTGGAGTGAAAAGTTGTTTATGTGATGACGATGACGATGATTTTGAAGATGACAAAGACGGTGATGATGTCGACGATGATGGTGTTGATGAGATGGTGATGGTAAATGAGCAAGAGGCCTAAGTAGAAATTATTTCAGACATTGCACAGAATTATTTTCCTGTCGACGTTTCTTCTGACATTTTGTCTCCAGTGGTACACGGAATACCTTGGAACGAGTAGTGGCAGAGATGGAGTCAGTGCAGGAGGAGGAGACAGTGGACAATTTGACCTCCAACCCGGGCCAGCCTTCTTCCGCAATGTCCAACGTCGTCTTCCTCTACCCCTCTGACCCTCTACAAGACATCATTCGGGCCTGTCCACGCCTGACCATCCAGATTGCCGAGTCAATGTCTGGAACGGATGTTGCCGACTCAGGCGAATATGAGGATCGTAAGATCATTCCGTCCAACCGGTATTTCGTCTCAGCCGAGACTAGTCGCAACTTCGCAAAGTCGTTGACGGCGATTCGTCAACGGCTGCAGGGTCCCGAACACGCGGTAGATGTGGGCCCACCATTGCCCCGCGCAGGGGTTGGTGCGGGAGGTAAAGGCAACCGCCGTAAGACGAGCTCTGTCTGCTTCGCGAGGGCATCAGGCGGAACGGATGTCATTCATGTGGAACGCAGCGTACAGCTGATGGAAGCACCGACGTCACTTAAGAAAGGAAATGACGTCGAAATAACAGCAAAATAAAGATAGGACGATAGACACACATGCTGATATGGAAAACAAACTTAAGCATAGCATTTAGCACAAAATCTATTACAGGTAACAGGCCATAGATAGCAGTTGAGGATAACATTTGTCTTATGACAGGTGACAAATGTCAGATGCTAGGTGACAAATAACAGAGCATTTAACAGCATAGGCCTATAAGACAGCATGTCACAACTGACATATTCTACCGTAGGCCCTATAGATGTATCTGCCATATCTATGTGTCAGTGTATAGGCCTAGCTATTTTTGTCCGACAGGCCAACGTTTACAGCCATGCATAATAAGTTACGTAGTTTCAAAGGCCTATTTAGCGCTACCCAAATGCCTATTATGTATTCGAATAATTATTATCTTCGTGCGCGCACGCGTTAAAATAAGTGTACAATACATGCCTAATTGTCTACATGCGATCATACATAGTACATGTACGCAACATGCATGCATTACATATTGCATGTACATACACACATGATGCGCATGCGTACATGCTTACGCAAAATATGTAAATGCATGTAGGTATTTACATATATGTGTCACTACCTGCATGTATACAACTATGCATACGTATACATACAAACGAAGACTCGCATCTGCGTGCCATGACTGCTTCTTATTTCTGTTCTTGCATGTCTCTATGTCTCCGTGAACCTGCCTCGGTTTCGGCTCCTTTATCGGCTTTCATCGGTCTGCACGCTGTCTGCCTGTCCTCTGCCTGCCTTCCTACAGCCTTGCCACTCTGACTACATGCCTGTCTGATTCTGTTTGTGTATTTTTGATATGCTTTGTAATGTCCTTGAGCGTTTGGCCGACGCATGAGTTGTAAGACACGAGAATAGCAATCGTGTCTCAGGTGTGTGTGTGTGTGTGTGTGTGTGTGTGTGTGTGTGTGTGTGTGTGTGTGTGTGTGTGTGTTAGATTGTCTTTCTCAACCATGGACCATATAATCGATCGGTCATTTCATTCGCAGACGAACAATTCGCCAGCGTTTCGTTTTCACACCTTTGCTTTCCTCGTCACGACGCTTACTACGCAGTAAGTGTTTTTACTCTCATTAAATAACAGCTTTTGGACACGGACAAGTTGCGCTTCTTGTCCGTCTCTAAAAGCTGTTATTAACGGTCTGCTTACTTGACTCCTAAAATGTCCGTTAAAGTTAGCGGAAATGGTTACTCACATTGCAATTATTCTTTATAGACTATCTATCTGCTGTCACTGCTGACCACCGGCCAACTTACTGTGAGTTGGCTTAATTACTTCCACGACAACAGTTATCAAAAAAGTTAAGTTAATTAACTAGGTCTACTGCTTGATTTCTAACATATCAATGCCGCAGCTATTTTCTATGAAATTGTGTGCAGTTGCTTTTATGAAGCTTACTTTTTTAGTTTTAAAATGTTCTGTGAAGCTTTAAAAGACTGGTTCAGCCTCAGAGCTGCTCACAACGCGCTCTCGTTCTTGCTGTATCACGATAGAGTGGCGTTGATGTAAAGCAACTCTCACGTGAGGTGCCTGTTAGTCCGTTAATCTGAGACATTTGATGTTGTTGGCCACTCTATTCTGATTCCCTAAGTTATTGCTCTAAGCCTACACTTTTCCAGCCTTGGGTAGCTACCAATAATGAACAGATTTAATTGGAAGAACTGATTCGATTCTGCAGCGCAGAGCTGTGCGCAGCGGTGACTTGGGTGGAGAGATAGTATAGGCCCCTAATGCTGACTTTGAAAAAGATTCACCGAAGTGCTTTAAAAGCATCCAGTCACCCATCACTGCCCATCCAGTTACTCCTCCTACAAGGCAATTCAATAAATATAATTTAGTAGAAAGGGGCTTGCATTTGAATCACCGTTCTTTTGTAAATTGCGGCATAATGGATACTTGTCTGTTAATTCACCCCAACAATATGACCTGAAAAATATTTAATTTAATTTGTTCTCTCCTTCATTAAAATGTAAGAGCATCGTAGGGTCGGTTGAGGTCAGGATATAGGTTTCGTGAACGTCAGTTAGGGTTAGTTTTACGGTTAGGCCTATTGTAATCTATAATATTTATATTTTGTGCAATGAATTCACTTTAAGTGCTTTAACTGCTTTAAGTGGGGCAATGGCGCTCTCTAACTGGTTTGAGAAAAGTGTTTTCAAGTGAAATCATGCATTCATTCATTCACAGCATTTAGTGTCCTTTCAAGAACCTACTTCAGAGCGATCCTAGCCCAGCGACGATTAAAGAAAAGGGACTTGAGCGGCTTGTGTAAACCTTGCCTAGTGGACCACAAGTAAACCTAAACAGCGGAGCCCAAGTCGGAGGTCAATCCAGAAGGCCCACAACCGAAAAAGCACCACGCTGCCTGTTGTCAAAATAATTTTGACAACAGCGTGCATAGGCAGCGTGGTGCTTTTAATAGCCAAGTGAGCCCGTAGAACCATACAGGGCCCTACCTAGGGGGCCTCGGGGCTGTGGCCCAGGGCGCAAATTTGGAAAAGGGGCAAATTTCAGGATGGAACAACTTATTATTCCATAAAATGCACTATTTTCAAAATGTGGGGGCGCCAGATTTATGCTAGGTACAGGGCGCAATTATAGCTCGGTACGGCCCTGCGTATAACCAGAACTTTACCCCCGGAGCAGAGCAACGCACCTGACGCACTGCAAAGATCGCACAAACAAAACGGAACACGACAAAAGGCAACGCGAAGCCAGAGCAGCCGTGCGGTATGGAATCCACTGGAACACAGGATGCCAATGCAATACATCACGCGTGTACACAGAGACAGAAGCAACAAGCAGGAACTCGCCCAATAAGCTGAGCTGCCGAGCGCAAAACTCAAACTAATCGTTTCAGGCCTTAGAGGGTAGGCCAACAAGTAAGGAAAAACGGTCATTGTCACAGTGGTCAATTCGATCAGTAACGAATGCGTGAGCAAGAACCACTATCTCGCCATTAGTGAGTAGGTGAGAGACCACTAATTGATGGCCTACCTTGTTGCTATTGTCGCTATTGGATTCCAGGCTGCTGTTTTCTTATGGGCTAGAGGACACGATTCCCTACTTGGTTTGAGGCTAACGATTTAAATTATTGTTTCTTGACTGCTACAGACAAAGTTGACGAACCTGGTAGTAACAATTCAGTTCGATGCTCCTGTTTTGTGATGGATACCAGGTATTGCCGTCTAATGGGGAATCCAATTGATCGGTTTTGCATGCGCGCGGATCTACGTTTCTCCGGTTTCGAACTGTCAATTGATCGACAAATTCTAATTTTAAGTAATTGTTACTTTAATCGTACTCGTAGTCCCCAGACATCTAGAGCACTACCTGAAAGCCATGCACAGGGCATTATGCTATTCACGAGCGCTATATCGAATCAGAGTGGCTCCCTGAAATGGGGTTCAAGCCCAATTGGACCTTGCGCATGTTATTTGCAAGTAATTATAAACAGTTCAATGACAGCAACGTTGGTGCCAGTAAATCTGATGACAATGACCGTTGTCTTCTGCGTGTTTACATAGCTTTTCACTTCTTGTTTGTTTTCGGCTGCCTTTGAGTTTCCTTGTTCGTTAGTATTACGTAGCTTTAGTTACTTACTGTACACAAAACACACGAAATGCATAGTGGTCATAAGTGGCAGTCAAACTCGTGCACACATCTGGCTTAGGTAAACTGCTGACAGCTATCGATCCCAAAGAGTGCTTTCGATCTCATTGACCTACGATTGATTGAAGGATCAAGGGCCGACCACCTCCATGGTAAATGCTACCGTTTAGTCCCATGCGGACATTGCCATTGTTTCAGTGACCCGCTATTAAGCTATTAATAGAGACCCGCTGTTAGGCTAACTGGTTCGGCTGCGACGCTACGTCAAAACCAACCACTGCATGTATACCGTTTATTTTAGCGCTATATAATTTCTCGGGCGATTACATCACAGCAGCTTCTGATCAATTCTCTGAATGCATTTTGGTCGCGAAGACTCGTGATCTTGTGTTGTTTTGTGGATAGTGCCTGTAAGGATGTTGTATCAAAGACATTAGTGCAAAGACGGCTTTGACTCGCAATTGCGTGCTTAGGCACGCACTTGCGATTCAACGAAAGTGTTTTCGTACTGCTGTTGTATCGTATCGTATCGTACGAGTGAGTTTATATTAGGCCTTTATATAGTCTATATAGCGCCGTTACATTGGGAAGGACGAGTCTTGAAACGGCGACTGCTTTCAGCAGCCACCGTTCAAGCACACGCATATATACTAATAAACAGAAGAACACACACGCGAGCGTGCCGTGTTTTACCTGCGTCGCCTGTCGCCATGACAACGGCGTGTGCAACTGTAGCCCGAATCTCGAGTGCCTTTGACGAATGCCTTTCATGTATTAACGAAAGCAGCGGAGGAGGAGGAGGTGGTGGATGAGGAGGTGGAGGCGGAGGAAGAAAAATATGATGATGATGAAGAAAAAGAGGAGGAAGAGAAGGAGGGGGAGGGCGAGGAGGAGATAGTTGGCAAAGCAGTGACCGATGTCTGTCTGTACGCACAGCAATAAGTTTGTCCTCTATTTTAAAATACGTCTGCGTAACCATTACAGTAATTATTATGACCAACACTGGTTGGTTATGCACACGATATATGAACCTTTTATGTGGCATAATCATATACTCATCATTATTCTCAGCATGAGAGGTTTATGTAAGATCCGACTACTTTAGTGTCTTTAGTGTCTGCAGTTTACAGACATCACCTTGTCAATGACACTGTCTTATTTTATGCATTGCATCAGACACGACAGTGTGTCAAGGTGGTCCACAGGCGTCTGTTTTCCAGACAAGAATTAATTGATGCTGCACTGACAAGAAGGGTCACATGATATGTCTGATTCAGCGTTTCAGTGAGCTTGTTTCATCAGTTCAGATGATCAGAAATTGTCTAGTTAAATACACATTTTCTAACCAATAATAATTGCAACAGGCAATGTCGGTCTTTAGTGTCTGATCAAGCAGTAGTAATGTAAGGCAATGCAGCAGATATTATGTATGTCTTATCTACTATCAGTCACTCACGTCATGCAATGAATCATTCGGGATAGCAGACAGACACGCACGTATACATGTACGTGCAATCAGACGCATACAACCAGCCATTCAGCCAGCAATTGTCTGTCTAGTCGTCTGTCTCTTGACACAGGCGATAATTGGTCGCCTCGGTCGTTCATCATCCGCTCAGAACAGTCTGCTTCCCACACTTCATTACAGACGACGATAATTTATACGGCGCCAGCTGAAAGAATCCGCGTGAAAGGTTGTCTATCCTCGGATGGTGTTGCAGGCGTTGAGGTTGGTCGTTCATCCCTTCATTCATTCGATTGGTCGGTCGATCGAAGAGCGTGAGGTACGGACAGAAGAAGATGGTCGCTGGCTACCATATGAGCTAAATGTAAAATGGTGTGATAATGCTGATGTCCGGTTGCTTACCATTCTTCGAAGCCTGGCGCCGTATAAATAAGCGTCGTCTGTAATGAAGTCATCGGTGATCTCTCAAACCGAAGGTGTCCAAACGCTCATTCCACAGTCTTTAGTCTTGACCATGGAATCATCCTGATGCTCATGATGGAAGGCTGGTAGGTCACCGTATACGTGTATTTATGTGAGAAAGTACGCATCAGGGCGCTGGCATTGCAGTTGCGCAGTGTATCGTCTTACTCACACCGCGTTGCCACTTACCGACACGAAAGCTGCCCTCTTTAGCAGAAGCCTCACGTCGGCACCCACTGCTGCTCCTTGTCAGGTCAAACAGAAACACCTTGCACTGCAGCAGTGACTGCACTCTTGATTGCTGAATATGGCAAAATATTATTCTTGCCAAGCTATATCTATTGACACCACGTCACTAATTCATCCTTTTTGACAGGCCTTTGTATCGTAGAATTGCACACGTTGCCTCTTTAATGACACTCCAAAAGATATCCTAGTCGGATATCCCTGACAAGGGGGCCTGACTTGTCCTATAAAACACTTTCTTAAGCCCGTCTCATTGGCATTTCTAGCAACTGGGTCATATATTAACCTGATTAATGTTTAAGTCGCCCTCGTAAGAGTTTTGTTTGCCTCGAACCTGTATAATCTAAAGAGTAGCAACAGCCACTTGGTGACCTGTTCCAGTTTGCGCGAGAATCTATATAGTTAGAAAATGCCTTTTGGCGATAAATCAAGACTATTGGGAGAAAATGTCGAGTCACATGCGTCGAGGGTATCCTAAGACAGGCTAAGAGACTCACTGGTTTTGAACGAATCCCAAAACCCAGCTTTGCGGCGATAGCTACGCAGCCATTACCTTTCCCTTACTAGAGCCCAACGTACCGAACGGGCCCCCTAGCCGTGGTTGGCCACATTGAGCGGCATATATATTGATCCATGCTCCTCATAGCTGCAGTGGAGAAATTCCACCACACGTATACCCAGAGCGTAGATGCGAGATCGTGGAGTGATTATTTAGATTGGCACTTGCATTCATGCTGTGAAATAATGCCATTAATTTAGAAACAGTTTCATTGTGTATTGAAGCTGCGCAACAAAAACGACGAGAAACACAGCACTAATGGCGAGACAATGCAATACAAGACAATTGAACAGTCTGTTATACTGTGCTCCTCTTTCGCTGGTCATTATTTCGCTAGAGTTTCAAGTGTTACTCGTCAATCCTCTCTACAACAAAGACGCATAGCAACGACAAAAATTCTGATACAGTGACGACGTTGTGATAATGACGACCATAATGATTATGACGACGATAGCAATAGATACCACTGAAACAATTCATATGTTAAACCAGCGACTGAGTAATTCTCCCTGGTGGTGGTGTGTTGTGATGGGTGTATGATGGTGATGTGGGGTAGTGGTGTGTCGTGATGGGTGTGTGGTGGTGATATGAGGTGGTGGTGATGTGGGGTGGTGGTGTGTCGTGATGGGTGTGTGGTGGTGATGTGGGGTAGTGGTGTGTCGTGATGGGTGTGTGGTGGTGATATGAGGTAGTGGATATGTGGGGTGGTGGTTGTAGTAGTGGTGACAGCGATGATATTGGTGCTTTAATAAATAGTGGCTAAATTATGATTCTGGTAATTGCAATGATGATAAGGATTTCGTTGGAGGTAGGCCGACTACTAGTAAAATAATGATGAAAACGACGATGTCCGTCCGTCCGTCCTTCCATTAATCCATCCATCCATCCATCCATCCATATATCTATCTATCTATCTATCTATCTATCTATTTGTCTGTCTGTCTGTCTGTCTGTCTATCTATCTATTTACTTAAGTAGATCTGTCCACTCTGGCCAATCGCTTCAGTCTATTCGTTCGCAACACAGAATGTATCTTATAAAATTGTTTATCCACCGCATGTTAATCCTCTTCATCTAATAATACTAGCGAAATCTTCTGAATGCAGTTGTAGCGCCACCGATTGATGCATTGCGCATTATACACAGGCGCTATAGAAGTACAACCGCATGTACAATAAAAAGCCTTGCCATCGCCACTGGAGCTCGTGCCTTTATTCAGCACCACTATTTCAACCAAATAACGGTACAATAAGTAGAAATATTTATCGATGTCCTTCTTGGACAGTGGTGGTATCGGGAGAGACTCCAGCATTTCCATGAGATTTTACAAAGATATCACTCACCCAATGAACCATGCGATCCAAGCATTCTAAAATTTACGAACATGTATACATGGCTCCAGTTAATATTTGACGCCTTTACGTTGTTGCTGCTAATAATGGTAGCTCACTATGTCACCGACCAGAATAACCACATTCAAACAGAGGCATTTAACGATGAACATTGCATCGTCAGCTTTAACAAAGTGGTTTAGTACAGCGAAAAACACATCCGTTCGTCAGACGACTTCTAGAAGATGTCCTGCGGTATTCGTTCGCGGTTTTCCAACGTGTTTACGTCCGCTCTTTTCAGCAATGGACCTGCGTTCGAGACTGTAGTTGTTCCACAGTCCGCAGATGACTTCCCCTGCAACCACCTCGCCCATGTTGATGCCTATCAGTCGCACGATAAACATTCCGTCCCGGCGCAGGTAGTTCTCTGCAAACTTGGCGAGGATGCCGGCCTCGCGCTGGGTGGCGTCAAAGGCTCGCAGCTGTTTGCGGATATACTGAATGTGTCCTGGCCAGTAGAGGGCACGGAAGAGCCATCGGAGGAAGTTGATGGACGTTATGATGGCCAGGAAGACGTACCAGAACCAGATGAAGATGAAGAGCTTCTCGTTGAAGAGGTTTATCGTCAGTGCGCACTGAACGATGTAGTTGTGCACCCGAGACTGGTGTCGGATCTCGAATTCGCACAGTGTGATGCGTGGGAATCGCTCGGAGTGGCTCCAGTCCTGTCCGCGCATCATTCGCTCGACGATGTGTATTCCGTAGAGGTGGTAGTCGATCTTGAGAAAGATCTCGAGTAGGAAGAGCTGGCCAATTGCGTTGAAGAGATAGAGCAACTTGATGGCCATGTAACCGGAGATGAGGTAATTGCCGTAGAGTTTACCGCCGACGACGCAGCAGAACTTGGCAATGACATGCTTGATGCGGACCATGCACCCGGTTCGATACTCCCTCTGAGCCAATAGGTAGCGGTCCATCTGGTTGACTATGTAGCGAATAGCCTTCTCACGGATCTCGAGGTAGTGTGCCTGCGAGCAGTGACGCGAGGCGTCCATGATGGCCGCCATGTTGATGCCCGACCGCTTGTTGACGAATCTCCAGAGGAGACACGGTACGAAGGCGAGTATGCCCTGGAATAGAAGGATCAAAGGAACCCACTGGTAGTAGCTGATCATCTGACGGTTCTTCTGCTTCGAGAACTGTTCTCGAGGAATTGTCTGCTCGATCGGAAGGAAGTAAGTGTTACTCACCCAACAGATCGAGTCGGCGTAGTCTCGGTGGCTGTCCGTGAATTGGGCCGGACACCAGCAGTTGAGAGGCTTGCCCACAAACTGTTTCGTACTGACGAGAAATCCAAAGCAGACGAGGATGATGACCGTGTGTTGACGACTCAGTCGGTCAACGTAGTCATCGTCCATACGAAACTTAAGTTCGCGAATGCTCAGCACCGACTTAAACAGACGATCCATCACAACAGCCCGAGAGATTCCGAATAGACAGATGCGTTATCTTCCTGTCATCATCCGAGAAGCATTTTACCATTCGCAATACCTAATGGGTGACTTAGACAGGCGATCTGTTATAAAGAAACCTTCGTCCAGGAGTAAGGGTATGGTATGTTGCAATTGCTTCATCTGTGACAATGATTATCTACCATGTAGTACTCATATATGCAACTGACGAAGTAATATTTCAAGCGATTACTTAATGATTCACTATAGCAGCCTCATTACTAACCAGAAATAATTATTTTCACCTGCAGTGTAACTAGACGTCCTGAAATAATTTTATGGAGTTGAGATATGAAATATCAGCTTCAGCCTTGAACCACCTGCCTGCAGCCAACCTGTAGAAATTTGACACTTTTTCGCATTTTCTTTTTCGATTGAGAATGTAAAGTTCCGATTTTCACTACAGATGTAAATGCCGCTAAAGAACTGTCGATAAAACTACCGATGATGTTCGCTGCTGGTCATAGGTGAGATAAGGTCAGTATGCATAGCAGTCCAATGGCGTGCATGTCGATCATTTGATCAGTGAATGAGGACAACGAGAAACGCAGAGAATCGTCAACTTCGATTGATCCACGTTTCCTTTGATCATCTCCACGTCCCATCGCTGCAAGGACATGGATATTCTGTTTGCTGGTGAGCTCTACACACATACAAAATAATCGATGTAGTTATGATGACCATTTGGCACTAGATTGTTCTCATAATCACCGTCTAGATCCCAAGACAGCGACAGCGGCGTAGATTGTATCTAAGGGACAAAATGTTTGATGTTTGAATACGAGCGTGAAAGAAACAAAGAATGCGGCCTCATAATGGTAGACGGGATATCGGTCAACTTGGCTGTGCCTCTCTTTGTCATTATACTAAGAAGCATTCTGTGGCTAAAGGCAATTTACTAAATAACTGGAATAAATAATTAACTGGAAAATTCTTTCTTTGCAGTCAATTTTACTTATATTAGATCACTGAATGTGCAGTGTCATTCTTGCTGGACTCATTATCTAAAGGGCACAAGTATATCGGAAATCTCTGAAAACAATTTGTTCTAACTCTACTCCACTCTCCCCTAAATCTCAATTAGCCAATCGAGAGTTCGGAGAGAGTGGAATAAAAATCGAGAGTTCGGGAAGCGTGGGGTAAAACTTGGGCAAATTTTTTTCAGAGAGTGCCGATATACTTGTGCCCTTTAGCCAGCTGGATAATGAGTACACTGACCGTAAGCTGTCGGCGGGAAGATGGGATGGTGACTGGTGAGGTAGAGGAGTCAGGACAGGCTACCCGCCCGCGGAAACTTAAAAATATTAGTTTCGCAAAAACTCTGAAATTTGAAATAAAAACGTAACAATTTAATTTGCTACATTCTAAAATGTATAAGTAAATGCATAGATTGTGATCATTGTATGCTACCAAATTTATTTGGTGCCGTAGCTAATAATTTTAGCGGCATTTCTTTTGACAATACTCCTGCGTTCCGCCACATTTTTTCTCGAAAAAAACACTGGGTTTTCCCATACATATTAGCATAGGCCTACGCTCGTCGTTAACTAAGGAGTTAAAGGACTGCTCTTCTTCTCGTTATTCGTATGTAATCAAGCTTAAAGCGAGGACGTCAATAAAATGTACAATAATCGATCGTAAAATACATTGACGTCATCTCTGTAATCCAACATGTTATACTTTCATTGTGGCGTTGTTGACGATGACGTCAACTTAGCTATCGTAATGACGTCATCGTAATGTTTATATAGATGCAAATGGCGTCAAGCGGAAATCGACGACGTAAACAAAGCAAATGCAGCGAAAGGGAAATATATTGTATATACAACGTAAGGCAGTGTTTCCCAACCTTTTTCAAGTCGCGACCCACTTTTATAGTCGTCTGGTTACCTGCGACCACCGTCACGTTTGCATATGCCATAAGACCTAGGTCAACAACGACCTCAGTTGAAGGTACATAAAGCACAATTGAAACAGATTTATCGGAATATAATTACAACTGTAATGCAACCAAATATTTTAATAATATTCAATTTAATTACTTGCATCTGGGCAAAAAATTTCAGAATTCGAGGAGTGCGGCGGCTGAGTTTTTGTTAAAGCCAACCTGGCAACCTCAAATCATGATTTGTATCTGGCTATTTATATAGCGCCTCATAAGAACCTCTCGAAGGCGCAAAAATCATCCTCGGCATTCATTCTATTTCTTGCCTTGATACGAAGAAGCGTTGACAATCCACAGAGATGGAGGTAAAAAATGGAACTAAAACTCGAAAGTCGAACATGGTGACATTTGGATATAGGCCTATGTGTGGCATAGTGGCCGATCGGTTAGAGCGGTCAGCCCGTAACATTCAGTGTGCGCTGAGTGAGCGGGTTCGACCCTCGTCCGGGGAGTCAATGTGTAGGGACCTTGAGCAAGTCTTTCGCGCGCAAATGCTCTACAGTACAACTGCAGTTGCGCCGTCGCCTCGACGGTGTGTGTGCACTTCAGAGCAAAAAATGTTGGAGCAATGGCGGTATCAAATTTCGGTAATAAATAAATAAATAAATAAATATCACTGCTACAAGCATGAACTAAGTCAATACTTATTTCTCAGGCCTAGAATCGGATAACATAGACTAGACGGTATACCCGCAGTCACCATAAGTAAGTAAAATTAAAATTATTATATAATGTTAAAACGTGTTAAAAAGCATTGAAAAACGAAATTTATTTTAAAAACTTCATACTTAAATTTCCTAAGATAATTTCGCTAATTCCTATAAGCCGCCGCAACCCCCAGAAAACACTTGAAGGGGGTCGCGATCCCCAGGTTGGGAACTACTAACGTAAAGAGTAAATCAGGGGTGTCTTCAATTTCAATGTTGCCTAAGATACCCATTCATCCTCGTAATGTTAGCAATGTCACTGTCGTTCTAATCCACTTCTATCGAGGCTTCCTAACCACGCCGAATCAAACCTCTGTGGTTCTCTCTTTATATCTGTTCCTGTCCTACTGTCAGTTTCTGTCGATGTCATTAGTTCACCGTCCAGCTTAATCCGGTTTCATTCTAAAACTTTCCCCTCCCTCTTTTACTCCCATCCATTTATATTTGATTTCCATTTGCTCGTCCAGTCTAATCTCTCGAATCCCTTCCTCCCTTCCCCTATTTATATGACTCCCTTCTCCTATTCATATGCCTCCCACTCTCCATCCCTCTCTCTGCCTCGGTGTCTTCCTCGTATATGACGGGCACCGACAAGAGCGTTCAGTCAATCGATCACTTCACTCGTGCGCCAAATGACACATTCACAGACGAACGTTCGCCCATACGCTCGCCCCCTTCTACCCACGTTTGTCTATGGACGCGCACCTGACTCAACCCACCCGGAAGAATAGACGGTATACGCGCCATAATATTTATTATTATCATCAGGCTTTCAATGATTTATTACAGCCTTTATTCTACCTCACTAATAAATATTAGGCTATATATTATAATTATATACCAAATCTCTAATTAATGGCAGAGTATGTTTATGTGCATCATATATATATATATATTAGATAAGTTGCAGAGGCTTGAGTTGTGTGGATTCGGTTGTGGGCCCGACTGCTTGGAATAGACTCTTGCCTAAGAACTCGCTACTATATATTTTTATCGCTCTGAAATATGTCTTATTTTGGCCGAGGTTGGAACGGGAGCCCCTCTGAGTAGATTTCGTGAAGAGACGCTATATTAAGTTTCATTGACATGTATATATATATATATATATCGTAATCTTCAAAACTTCTAAAGCGCCACTTGAAAGCCAAGTGCAGGGCACCAGCCTATTCGCCAGCGCTGCGTCAAGTCATAGGGGTTTTTAAAGGGCAGTTCGAAGGTGGCCAGGCAGCTTTCTAGTGGTTCAGAGTAGCCGTTAAAGCGGGTATCCATTGGATGGAGAATTGGAAGATGGAGGATCAGGTGAGTCGGGGTAAGAGTTATTGAAGAGGTGAGGTGATAGTTCGGAATGGAAAGCCCAAGGGGTGAGTAATGGAACAGCCGGTATGCGGACGTTTCATTCGCGGACGATCCATCACGGGCGGTTGTTCGTCATAGAACGTTTCATCCGATGAAGTTTCTTCATGAATAATTAATGTTCTAATGCTTCACTACTTAGTATCAATTATCTCTTCAAAGTCTTCATGTCACTACTCCAACCAGTGCTTTTTCTGGCGGAACGCACCGGAACGGCGTTCCGGCACCTGTTTTTTTAAGTAAAAATTGTAGTTTTCAAAAACTCTGGAATCTATAAACAAAGCAGAAAATGTGTATGTAATTATGTTCTACAAAACCTTTTGATCGACCCGACCGATTGCTCCCAAATTTTGCAACTCAGCTTAGCAGCTGAGGAATAACATAGGGGGTTACACTTTCCTCATGTTTGGATGAAACTTCGCGCAAACACACCCAAATTACGCCTTATTGCTAAATGCATTCATTCTAATTCAATTAGAGCAACGCCGACCTTCGTGTCTCATGTCTCGCCAATGGTGTCGATATAAAATTGGTTTCTATTCAAACTCAGCCAATAATCTGGCTTAAACGAAGGTACCACGCACAAATAAAACGAGACCAGATCGCCTTCACGTGGTGAAATCTTGATTGGGAGTTATCGGATTTATTGCCAATATAGGTTGTGTTAAACTGGTTTGCGCGGCGACCTTATTAATTACGTATAACCCTGTTCTTTAGATGTCAACAACAACAAGCAAAATAAATAATTAGATTATGGCCGACTACTTCGCGAAGCTTCTCCATTCAAGGAAGTCAGATACGGAAAAGTTAAACGAAGTCGTTCAAGATTATGTACGAGGAACCGATGAGTAAACGGAAAATTCCATAATAATTGTAGTAGGCCAACTCTAGACGCCTTTTTCTCAGACAAATAGTTTCCACAGTGTGTGTTGTTGTTATCCTTAATTTCGACCACAACTAAGATAATTTGATTGTATACGGACTACCAGGACAATTCAGCTAGTTTGATGTGCAACTTTTGATATGCTCGTTTGATTTGCAACTTTGCAATTTCAATTTTTTTACAATATAGATTTTGTAAGTAAGTGTAGGCCTATAGATATTGTTGCATAAAATTATATTTGGTAGCTAATTTTAACGCCATTCTTTCAACAATACAGATGCGTTCTGGCACCTTTTTTCTAGAAAAAACACTGACTTTAACCATTAAATTTCTAATAAAGTCTTATTATCATTTAGCAAGGCAACTTAAAGTTGCCACATCTCCTAACTCACTTGATGTAATTATGGTAAAAGTCTTGATTAGCAGGGCAAATTAATGTCAACTGTAGTCCAGGAAGTTGACGCGAAAATATCGTTCTTTGGTCAACAAAGTGCAATGAGCAGTGAACGGATATGGACGCTCAGACGAGTAGATTTATCTGCGAGCTATCGCACATTTGTCTCATTGCTAATTTATGCCATAGTGAATACTGACACCTTTCAGAAAATATTTGGTTTTCCCCGTATAATTTGATTCTGTGATTTGGTCATGACTTATGACAATCGTATGCAAGTAAGAAGTCACTCGTAAAAAGCCATAATAGGCCTAATGAAATAATATTCGCCTGCAATTATGCATGAAAAAGTTATTCAAACGTTGCTTCACATTTCTTGAAAACCTAAACTGCTACGAAGTAACGATGCAAAAACATTAATTATTCGTGATGAAACGTCCTAGGATTTAACGAGGTAATCATCCATACTTTCACTAGACGTCCTAGAATCTGAACAGCCTTAAGTAGTTAGTGACGTCATCAGATACGTATGCTCTTTTTATAATATATAGCGCTGTGCTCGTATTGTTAGTCCACTAACTACTGCCTTATAAGCAGAAGGATTTTGGGTGATTTGCAATGATGGCGGGGGGACGGAAAAAGTGCGGAATGCAGAGACGTTGTGCAGAGTTGAATATGGCACGGTTGTAGAACTTGACGATTTATGTGGTGACAGCTCGGTTTGTGAGTTTTAGATAAGTTGCAGGCGCTTGAGTTGTGTTGATTCAGGTTGAACATAAGAGAATTGCAGTGATCGCATTCAGAGTGAACACTGGGCAGCAATGGCGCAGGCATTTTTGAAGTCGAGCATTGGTTTGATGTGGCAGGGGTCACGAATGTGCATGAAGCAGAGATTGAAGATGTGGTTAGAGAAGGAAATATGGGGATAAAAATTGACTTCAAGATTGGGGACAGAGGTATCAGAGGTGAAGAGGAGGAATGATGAGTTAGTAGAGAGGTGCATGAAGGATCAATAGTTGTTTTTATTTGGTTGGAAGGCCTATGTTGGCCTCTTCTATTTTGTAAGGGTTGAGTGAGAGAGGTAGGACGACATGATTGAGACATTTGAGTAACGTGCGACTGAGGTGGAAAAAGAGCCCTGGAAAATGGATGTGTAGAGTTGGGTGTCGTGTACGTACAGATTATTATTATTTTTATTATTATTATTATTGTTATTATTATTATTATTGTTGTTATTATTATTATGATTATGATTATTATCATTATTAATATTACAGCAGGTTTATATAGCGCCCAAACACGGTCAAACAGGACAGTCTTAAGGCCAGAGAAAAACAGAGCAGATTGGCCTATTGGTGTGAGGCGCAATGCTACTCATTTGAATCCTTGCTTCTGTGTCCCTGCCATTACGCTATTGTTATACAGCTATTTGCATAATGACTCTTTATACAGATTTCCTTTTGTTAAGACCGCACTGGTTATTTATCTTCCCTGTTTTATTGTTCCTGACAGGAAACATTTTATGTTTTCAGTGTTGATGATAATTGTCTATTATAATATTATGATGAACTAAGTAGGAGTTGCTTGTATAGATCATTGGCGGTACTGAACTTCAGTCCAACTCGTATGATAATTAGCTAGGATCTATTGGTTAAATTCGATTGTTTCATTTTTGCGGTTACGATTCCCTGGTACCAGAGGAGTGGGGACCTATTTGGTGGGACCATATCCCCTTTTGGTTCCCATTTTAGCCTAATGGCAAGAAATACTACAGTGAATAGGCCTACTGCTTGGAAAATTCTGTGCTTTGGTACTTATATAATGTAATTGTGATCTGTCTGTAAATTATAATAATTTTGGTTTAAAAAAACCGGATTGTGTGATTGATTTAGAGTAGAGATGTGACCATTTTGCCCATGTATGACAATGATGATGATGATGATGGTGGTGGTAGCGGTGGTGGTGGTGGTGCTGATGACGATGACGATTGCGATGTTGTTGCTGCTGCTGCTGTTGTTGTTTTATTGTTGTTCTTGAGCATCCATTCCAGTTGCCATCACTTTCTGTAGAACTTTCATAAATGCACAGCAACTGATAACCACCTCCACCTTGATGACTACAAAGCCTTAAAAATAGCTTTCTGTAAATATATTTATTTATAGACACTTGTATATTATACATGTATGCAATATTGTAATTGTACAAACATGCATGTGTAAGCCTATCTATCGTATTACCTGTCGAAGCAATATTATTCGTGAGTCGTGTAAATGTGTGATTTCTCATTCCTCTGTTTTCTTGCTTAATAAATAAATCATTGGGGATTAGTTGAGAACAGATGATGAGTTCTACCAATAAAACATAATTTCATGACAGCTGATCATATCCAGCGAAATAGTCGTTTCATTATAATGTATTTTATACTATTTTAATATCTGATATCTAATAATTACCTAAAATCTAATAACAACTAATGTAGTCGCGAACTCTTAGCTTTAAAATGATGCCTTGGATATTTTAAGATTGCCTTTAGGTTCGCGAGGTTCACAATTGGAATCTTATGGCATGTGACTAAGGGTGGCGAAGTCAAGTTTTTGCCAGAGTGTAAGTTAGTAGGTAAGCAAGATTATTATACAAAGTGGGAGTGATGTTGGTCCACTATTGGTATGAATTCAATGTTGTTGACATATTAGGCCTATGCCAGTTTTTTAGAAAGCAAATTTCAGGTAAAGAATCTTATCTTATTATGGACGGACGCTCGTTTGTTTAGGGCTGTCCTTAGGGATCCATGTTACCTCCTTTCGCCAGGTAGCAATAGACACAGCTTGTGAGCACGGTCCCATGAATTTACATTGCCACATTAAGATGACCACGATTTCATGTCTATGGAGAAACATTTATATCTATTTATATATATATGAAGAGATAAAAAGATTAAAACGTGTATGGGGGTTCTATTTCTGATAGTGATGCCGTGGTAAAATCACCACACATTTACTGTAGACTACTAACAATAGCCATGTATTGAAACGTCTTGCTTGAACCACTTTGAGGCTCGGAAATTACTACAGGCAGGAAGAGTGAGCATCGAGATGGAAGCCAGTAACTGGCTACACCTCTTCTACGTGTAATTCTAATTTCTTCAACTTCCAGTCGTATCGGCTCAAATGGAAATCGTTCTTCTGACGTAGACCACAGTAGCGGAGTCCTAGCTCTGCCTAGTTATCTATGATCCAATCGTGAACGGCCTCTAAGTCTATTGCTTCTACGAAGAACCAATATCGAAACGCGATAGTAATTGTGCAAAAACTTTGGAATTTGACATAAAACTTTACAATTTCAATTTTTTACATTCTAAAATTAATAAGCAGGCCCCTAAGTGCATAGACTGTGATCAATTTATTTTATTCTGAATCTAATTTTGGCGTAATTTTCTTCAGCAATGGCCTACGGTTGCGTTCAGACACCTTGTTCTTTAGAAAAAGCAATGCGAAGAAAAAATTACTATACTTCGATGTGTTGGAAGACCTTGCTTTCACTAATTCAGAATTGTAAGACGTTTACTTCATGTGTTTCTCTCCAATCGATGTCATCGTTTGGTCTTTACCCTTCTGCTTACAAACACAAACGTCTTGTCGTGCCTTATCTTGTTTTGTTTCTTAACCTCTGTCATGAGTGTTGCCTTTCTTCGCCTCGCCACCTTTCCTTCTTTACCCGTTGCAATTATCTCTGCCTTTGACGTCAAAGCAAAGCGCCCGCCTTATACGACGTAGCAAAATGTCTATGCGGACATGCGCAGTCACGTCTTCCGGCTGCTTCACTGTCCATCTCGTTGCTGCTCATGCATCAGAACAGAAAACCAACATTAACGCAGAAACAGACAGATGAGCAGCTGACTGGAAGACAGGCATAAGATACAGAAGGACAGGGACAGAGAGATACGAAGCCACCGAGACAAGTATACCGAAATAGACGGCAATGCAGAGACATTGCAATCACAATTACGTGCCCCGCTGAAGCCCTTGCCTCAGTCTCTCCTCATTAGCCGTTGTCTCATTGGTTGGACTAATTAAAAAATGTTGTCCAACAGCACTGACCTCTTTCGACCAAACAACCAACAGTTTCAGTATCTGCAGTAAGGAAGCAGACTCGTCAATATTACAATCACGTCGCTTCTGCGCCTCAGCCAAAAGATCCGAAACAGCCCAACGCTAAAAGCTATGAGGATATTTGCAATAGAAGCAAAACGCCTATACATGTCGCCCTATCACTGCCAGTAGACCTAGTGGTCGACGACCACTTCGCTCTGCAGTTCATGGTGACCTGATCGTCCCTTTTGCACGCACTTCCAAAATGCAGAATCGGGCTTTCTCGGTCTTGGGACCTACCTTCTGCATGGAGTGGACTTCCCATAGAGCTCGATCCGTCTCCTACCTTGGAACTCCTCATCTTCATATTACGTCTCTCTTAAAACTGTTCTTTCCAGCCGAGGGTTAGGCCGGAAGCGCCTCTGAGTAGATATCTTGAAGGGGCGCTATATCAAGTATTTTTGATTGATTGATTGATTGACCTACCTAGTATTTATATATAGATATGCTTGCGATAGCCCTAAATTTTTCAACAACTAGGACGACTCTGTCTCAATCTACGAGAATGGGTAGACAGAAGATGCCTCCAAAGTAAAGGGTTAATAGGAGACCAGCCAGAGCTTGAATTATGTGAAAGACAGGAGAGTGAAGTTTTCGGAGTGTCTCTCACAAACACGCGCCATTTCTTGTGCAGCTTGACCATTATTAATGTCGAAAATTCCGATGCTTAACTTATTACTGGGCTATTATACCCCAGAATTCTGGCCATTAGGAGCCCTGTTACTTCCTCTGCTGTATGGCGCGTGTCTGCACAACTGACCAACAGAATATCTTTGAGAGACAGCATTATGAACATTGCATTAGTGTAGCTCATTATTTTTGGTTTCGTCGAAATTCGATGGATGGGGAGTCATTGTGGACTATGTGCAATGCAGTGTTGGGTATGAGTTAATTCGTATGAGTTTAAACTCAAGAATTAACTCACTTGCTGTTATTTATGACTTTGAGTTAATTCACTACAAAGAGTGTGAGTTATGAGTTTGATTTAATTCATTTAATTCAATTTAATGAGTTTGATTTAGTTATTGTGAGTTTGAGTTATATTTGGCAATTTAAAAATCTTCTCACTATTCGGAACAAGCTATTGCCAGTCATGTTTGAGATGTTAAACATGAGGACTGAGGTGCTTACTTTGACTCCGTAATAATAGCCGGATTTATTCATTAATAATAATAGTAATAATAATAATAATAATAATAATAATAACAATAACAACAATAATACTAGTAAATTAGTAATAATAAAAAACTGATGTTACCATCTAGTGGTAACTGTGCGTTTGTATAACGTTCGATTAGACCGTGCTAGTATGGGACACGTGTGAGTTGATGATTTAACTCATTTAACAACTGAGTTTGAGTTAACTCATTTCATAGAGGATGAATTGAGTTTGAGTTTTAACTAATTTTGAGGTGCATTAGTTGAGTTTTGATTTAAACCATTTCTTGTATGAGATTACCCATCACTTGTACAATATATATTATACTACCAAGAGTGGGGCATGCTTAAAAATCATGTATAGTCGTTTAGATTTCAATAAATACCTACAATTAAAGGCTCTTTAAAATTATACAGAAACAACATCACAGCTTCAGTAAATCTCGTTTTTAATCCTAACTAAGCGATAACGGTTATTCAATAATTATAATCCTATTTCGGACGAGGATGTGATCTTTCGTGACAGCTGCAGCTGCATGTAATAGTTTGAAGGCAAACGCTGAGAGGAGATTAGTCACTAAGAACGGTCATCAAAGGAATGGCGGAAGGGAGGCGGACTAGAGGAAGACTAAGACAGGTGACATTCGATTGGATGATGGCAGGTGGATATGGAAAGCTTAATGAAGGTGCACAGCAGCGACAGAAGTGGCGACCGCACCGGACATTTAAAACTGCCTAGGAGACATGGAAACAGAAGATGAAGCTATGCATGTAAGATACAGAAGCATCATTTTGATGAATGATCTTCTCTATTTATAACAACTCGTTTAGGTTGAATTTATTCTTCAATTATTCATTTCGTAGAATGACTTGTTTGTTTGCTCCTAGACAGCTCGATATCGAATATCGGCATAGAGTTTCAATGAGTCTCCGAATGCGACAAATTCGTATCAACTTTCATTAATTTTTGATTTGTAACAATCCTAAACCGTGATTCAGTTTGAATTAGACGGCGTTATAATCAGTCGAGCTGGCATTGTACACGCAAAAGTGCACTTGCCTTTCGACCGATCGTCATCGACAATCAGCCGGTGACCTACTATTCGATAGATTCTAGAATAACGACTAAACTACATTCGACGGCGCTATAATTTCTACAGTAACCAAAGTCAACCGCAACCGACTTTGCTAGCGTCCACCAATTTCATCTTCTCTCGTTGGACTATAATTATTTTGAAAAAGATGTCCGCATATTATAAAGGGGAGGAAGAAGCGGTACTCAGAAAGTTGCAAAGTCAGAAACGTTGAGGCGTTTATGACCAGTAAAACGCCTAGATCTAAATGAGAGACTCGGTTTGTTCAATACAACCTGTGCTACATCACAAGCACCAATCAGTCAGATGGCAAACAGTCTATATTCGGTTGGTTAGTCATTAGTAATATTTTGACAACGCAATAACAACAGCATTTCATCAACGTGCACATGTGCTCAGGAAACGTAATAAAAAGACTGATGGTTGCAACAAAAATATAATCGAATCAGCAATAAGAAAAAGTCAATGTTTTGTCATTGTTTTGAACGTCTTTTATGGACGACCTCTTTCGATGCAGGTGAACGGCTGACTGATTCAATCAGCCACCTACGAAGCACCGTCTTTCGCTCATCCGCAATTTTACCTCTGATAAATGACCTCTGTGGTGCGGCGTCTACCTTCACTATAACGGAAAGGTTCAACGACCAATAATATGTCGGGTGCTAACGGGTGCCAGACCGTTTGAATGTGCTTGAGAGAGGAAGAGAGAGAGAGAGAGATACAGACAGACAGACAGACAGAGAGAAGAGAAAGAGAGAGAAATAGAAAGAGAAAAATAGCATACATGACATAACGTCATCTTAGCATAGCCATAACATAATTATGTCAACACATCGCTATCATTTCCTCATGCCAGAAACTTGACGGCAACGGACAGACAGCAGGGATAATTAGGCCCCTACGTTCTCCAATGTACTCTGTCGTTTTTCAATCGAATGTCGCATGTTTTGTATACAATCCATGTATGTTACATGTCCTCGTTTATAGTCTTTATCTGCATTCGGTTTGCTTCCATAGGAATCCTATATGTAATGCTTTGCATGGAATTTGTTCATCTGTTGGTAATAATTATACAAATTCGGCGCAGCGCTCGTGAATAAGCTGGTGCCATGAGCTTGGCTGTTGAATGGCGCTTCAGAAGCTTGGAAATTACTATTTCGATTAGAGATGATGATGATATTGTCAAGGATACTCTGTGTGCCGTTTCTTTCTTCGCCGAGACAAGGTCGGAAGCGCTTCAGAATAGTGGCGCTATACAAATTTACCGAATGAACGAATGCCGAACAATGAACGCATATAAAGCATACAGTGATAATCTTGTGCTGACACGGCGAAATTCCTTCCTCTCGGTTTTTTGCAATTCCGCGAATAACTGACACGAAGCGTTCGTCAATGAACCGCTACACAAAGCGTCGCATATAAAGGGGTGCAGCGTCGCCCATCGATCAGTTTATGCCGCTCTGTTTATCTGCAAATAATCGAGTGAGTCCGCGGGTGAGAGAAGACGCGAGGGTGAGAGAAGGCGCGAGGATGAGAGAAGACGCGAGAGTGAGAGAAGGCGTGGGGGTGTCGTCGGCGGCGGTGGTTCAGAGAATCGAAGCTGTCGGTTGTTTGTCCTTTCTTATAGTCGCCGCTCAAGTAACTCAACTTATTCCGCGTCGACGCTTCTTCAAGAGAATCGATTTCGTCGCTCGTCACTGGATCTCATCCGGGATCTTGGATTGCCGTGTCAGATGTCGTCTTTCTGTCCGATGGAAGAACGGAAGTAGTTGTGAGAAGAGGAAGTGGAATGGAAGAAAACGGAATGACGCTCGTCTGAAGGAAAGGGCGTGGGAAAAACATCATTGACAACACTAATGACTTCTATAGCGCCGGTGTATACTGCACGAGGCATCGACCGTTGGCGCATCATGATCAGACCGCATTTAGATCATTATATAAAAGATCTGTCTGCTAAGACAAAGATAAGCAATTTGATGAAAGTCTTCGCTTGAAAATGAAATGATATAGGCCTAAACAACAGAGCAGAAGGGTAGCTCCAAAATTTAAGTAGGCTACATCAAACCGCTGAGGCTTATTCAGTAAGAACCGTTTAAGGTCGAGATTTGAAAATGGAAACTGATCAGATGACCTGATTGAATAATGAAGTCTTGGGAAATGAGGACTGAAGCACGTATTGTGGTTGGTCAAAATTAAGGGTTTATAAGCATTGAATATCAATCTGCAACATGTTGTCTGGTCATGTTTGAGGCGACGTATGCAGCAATCGATCTCCCATATTAAGCAATTCGACAACAGTGAAACACTATCACAACGCTGTATCTGAAGATACACACCGTTGTGTTGACCGTAATATCAAATTGCAACGGTAGTGGGCATTGCATTTGGTCTATATCCGGGTCCTCAGTTACACTGATGACAAGGCTCCGTTAATTCAAACACTTCTAAGTCAATGACCCAACCACGTAAATTCGTTATTCCCGGTCATAACGTTATTTTGCCTTAATATAAATTAAAATAACCTGCAGAGTGCGAATAAAAAACAGCACGACATCAATGCACGTCATATTGCTTCATCACAACGTACTAACGAAAAAATTATCAACATATACCTGGCTCCTGGAACAAACAATCTACCATTAACTTACCTTGACCATTTCGTTAGAGCCAGTCAAACAAGCAAATCAACATTTTGGATTGTTAGATTTGCTATGTTAAGTGCCCTTGTGGGGTTATTGAGAGATGTCATACAAATAGCCAGAGAAATACATACCATTACGCCATGCCACATCACATGTGACCACAAATTATATCATTTCGTCTCACCATAGATCTCAGGCTAGTATCTATCCCACCGCTATATCATACACTACACTGGTCAGTGGTCACACATCAGCACCACACCACTTTAACTTCCATCGCATCTCACACCGCATGCGCCTATAAGCCGCTTACCTTTTTCGGTGTGCGTAGCCTGACTGATGGGCAGCGATCTTGTTTTAATCGGCTGCAGGAAAGCGCTTTAAGGCCGTTGCGTGCATGAGGCGCTGACGATCGATGACGACGACGACGATGTACCTCTTTCGTGCACCTGCATGCTGCAGAGCTCGCCTCGTCTGTGGTCGGTCGGTGGCTCTGCCGTGCGCTGAGGCAGACGACGCCTGTCAACCACGTCGTCTCTTCTGGTCAACGTATGCTCACGCAGCAGGCGATGCTCACATTACTTATCCCGCGCTGTGTTGCTTTGACAGCAGATGCGTCCTTCGGACCAGTACCATGTTTCAAACAGGGTTGAGAGAAGAAACTTTGCATGCAAGGCTCACCTTGTACCTAATTCTTTGCTTTAATTTATAGCCTGCTTTACATTTCTTTACTTTATATTATCTTCCTTCGTCGTGTGATATGCTACTTTACTTAACTTCATTTGGAATTAGTAAATGACCGTGCACTATCTTTCGTTGCTCTTATGTCTTACGCTACCTTGTCACTCAGTTACTTTACATTATCTTATATACCACAATTATGTTCATGTTGTTTTTAATTGCTTTATTGACTTTGCCTTACTATGACATTCTGGCATACATTATTCTTTGTTACTCTATAGCTGAGTTTGCCGTATATGCCATATATCTTCCTTGCCTTTCTATGGTATTTATTTTTTCATCACTTAGCTATCTACCGGTACTGTGTGCGACGTCATAGTGATGAGTGGGCTGCGGTATGGATTCAAGAACTGGTTATTAACTTACTTACTTACTAACAATAACAATAGCTAATAACAGTAACGAAAATATTGAATACATCATTATATATGTTTAGCTGAGATTTCAGCACGTCTCATAACGTGATAAAATACAATAATAACTGTAAGAGACTGGACTGGAAAAGATTATATGGAGAAGTACTACTGGAAATATAAGATTAAAATGGATGGGACACGCAATTCGTAAGGACAAGGATAGAAGAACCTGTCAAATGATGGCCTAAATCACTAGGGAGAAAGAAGAAAACACGGAAGAATCAACCGGAAGCCATCACAGACAATTTGAGGAGCTCGAATATGTCGTGCATGAGGACTGGCGATGGATAAGTTAAGAAGCACTAAGTACCTACATGATCTGGTCCTATAATTTACTGCTTAATGTCGTACTATGTATCTGTTCTTCAGACGATAATTGGACTAGCTTCGTAAATGTAGTCGCCAAGGACAACCTACACCCAGTGATATAGACGCACATTTTGAAGTACCAGAACGCTGATTGCATGGGGGCCTCTTACCTGAAGAAAGCGTTCCGGCTGATTTGACAATACCGGAACGCGCGTATTACGGTTAAACAATAAGTATTGGAATTTGGAACTCGCTCCGCACCCGAGTCAGAAATATACCAGTCAGCTACTTATGACTATCACAATTAACATTACTAAACTTTGCCGTGACTTTCTAAATAAATAAGCTTCTCCTTGGCAACAGTCGCATCTCTAAGGGGAGTATGTTCTAAGTGGAAGGGCGACTGAGAAGGCGGTTACTTCTTGGTTTCTAGGTCAATTGCAATGATTATAAAAATAACAGTTACCGCCATCTACCTCCGTGGATGACGTCACAGTCTGTTGCACTTAGCGTGTTGTATTTAGAAGGTCTTTATCCGCCAGATATTATAAATTATTGTGTAAAATAACAGTGACGCTTTGTGTGCAATTAACATAAATGACGTCACAATAATATTGTGCGTGTGTCTGTTATTTAATTTCCGCTACTGACTGCGTCACGAATTCGTAATATATACTATATATTATATTAAGAGTATATTAAGGCTAGCGTGTCACGAATAGCGTATTCGTGGAAACCGTGGATTTTGGCGTTTGCCATGATTTTTAATTTGTGCTCCCGGTGGGAGCAATCTGTGCTCCCAGTGGGAGCAATTTGTGCTCCCTATGCGAGCAATTTGTGCTCCCGGTGGGAGCAATTTGTGCTCCCTATGGGAGCAATTTGTGCTCCCGGTGGGAGCTATACGAGGGATGACTGCATGTGATTAGGAAGTAGGTTGGTTGTTGTTGTTAGAGGATGATAAAAAGAATATTACAGCTCGATTCGACGATGACTGTGGTCGATGTACTTTGATTCTATTTCATGAGGTGAATGTTAGCTGCTGCGTTTTATTTGTATTAAAAGATATTGGTCGAACAACGATTGATTCCTTCTCTAGCCTAGTGACTTTCGAATTAGTAACAATCGTGAAATCCTGCGCCAGACCGGGTAGGTCTTACTGAGCGGACAGTCAAGAAGAAGGGAGAACCTCAGACTCAGCCTTCCAGGGTACCAGGAGAAGACGTGAAGGAACTCAAGCTTTTCCCTGGGCTGATACGTGAACGCCCGTTGCCGGACCTAAGAGGGGTTCGCAAAAAATTTGGTACCAGAAGTGAAGTCAATTGACTTTGACACTCGAGGAGTGTGTTAAAAGAGACTTCTGCCAACAAGTAGAATCGAAAGACTGGCGCTGATGAAAGACGACGGAACGATCATCTACACGCTGCTGAACGTCGACGCGCCGCCAATCAACAGTTCGACGCCTGCCGGGCCGGGAAGAAAGCAAAGTACGCTGTTCACTCGTGGCCGATTGGAGAGCATCGACTTCGACAATCCGAAGCCGATGGAGTCGGGACCGCCGGATAAAGCAGATGAACCAACTTTGATGCCGAAGCTACTGAAGGGCATCAAGGGTCTGCTCCGGGACCGACCGTCGCAGATGAAGCCTGGCAAGTTCGACGGGACTGGTTCGCTTGAATCATTATTGGCCCAGTTCGAGGTGTGCGCCAGACATAACGGATGGACCGCCGTGGACCGAGTCAACTATCTACGATGCACTCTAGAGAAGGCCGCGACCCAGCTGCTGTGGGACTTTAGAGCTCGGCAGGACCTGACCTACGAAGAGCTTGTCGAGAGGTAGCGCCAGCGGTACGGGACGGAAGGCCAAGCCAAACCTTCCGTGCCCAACTCTACTGCCGACGCCAACGAAAGGAAGAAAGCCTGGACGAACTCTTGCATGAAATACGTCGCTTGGTCGTCCTCGCCTATCCTGTGCCATCCAACGAGACGACCGAGATCATCGCGGAGGACGCTTTCCTGGAGGCCATGAGAGATCGGGAGCTCTCGCCCAAAGTAAGTGAACGAGAGTCGAAGACTCTGCACGAGGCGCATCGCGCTGCGCTTCGCCTGGAAGCCTATCGGGCGACTATGGACTCGGACGTGGCATGGACGGATGGAGACCTGCTTTCGCTGTGGCAGGGCCGGACACTTCGTCCGCGACTGCCGACAAGGTCGTGATCGTCGCGAAGATGACACTGAACCGGAGATCGCCGAACCGACGCCTATGTAGGTGGCGGTCGTTAACCACACCACCAGGCCGAGGGCTCCGAACCGAGCGACCAGCAACGCGATTTACATTCGGGGAATACTCAACGGACATCAACAGTTGTGCCTGGTCGACACCGGTTCTGAGGTGAGTCTCGTGCCTGCATCCGCTTTGGTGGGGGTAGAGATTCATCCCTGCAACCGTTCCTTGATGGCTGCTAACGGGTCCAACATAAATGTTCTTGGGCAGCAACAGGGAGAGGTGTCTGAAAGCAATTATTGGCCCACGTAATATATGGGTGTGCACCTACTGGCTGGGTCAGTATTATTTGCACGTGGGGCTGGCTATCGAGTTACTTTACAATAACCAGCGTTCAATTCACCACCAATACAGCGGGAATCTGTCTCTGTTGATTTCGCCAGACATATTACGTACGATATTTCGGCGAATTTTCACCAAGGCCGTGTTACCTTAAAGAGCCGAAACGATGGCTGTGATGCTAAGCTGCCGAGACTGCTTGCTTCGTCGGCACTGGCCACGAGCGTCATTCAGCAGCTACTGCAGCAGCGGAGATGCTTCTGCCGCTGACGTATGGGCCAATTACGCTTGTCGGAGACGTGACCAAGCTACGGGCGCTACATAAATGATCTATGAGAACGTAACGCCAGCCTGTCGCCACTTCGATCCGCTAGAAAAAAGGCCTTTCACTATAAATATACATGTATATGCATCAAACGTTAGATGCGTTAACAATTACAGGCCTATATATAAATACATGATAAAAAATTATATAACATATAACATAAGCTTATATATATATAAATATATATATAAGCTTATGTTATATGTTATATAATTTTTTATATCAGAAAAAAATTTGAACCCATTCTTTATATATATATATATATATAGGGTGACACAAAAGTTCGTTCACCGTTTTAAAAATGCGTTTTCTCAAGAATGGCTTCTAATTTTTTTCTGATATTTTTTCAGTGCATGCACAAGTTAAATGAAAGATATTGGTATAAATTTGACTTAATTCGGGTCAGTGGTTGGCATCATATATTAATAAAATAAAAGAGGACCAATTTCTCGGAATAAACTGCAATGCGATATAGTTTGTTCATCCTAATATCACTTGTAAGTAACAACTTGGGGCTAGTGCACCTCGAGCGCCGCAGTGTACGCTGTCGCGTCATTTAACGCACGTTCGACTTAAAATTATATATATATATATATATATATATATTATGCGTATAGCATACGGACGACAATTCGAATGCATATACTCAGGGTGTGAATTGATATTCACGGTGAACGGATAAATAAGCGAACCTCTAGAAGAACTGTAATAATTTGTCCAATAATGTGTGCACTTTAATCAATTATGATAATAACGAAGTTCAATGCTTAAAATGTAAAAAAAGAAGTGCCTGGACGCTAGGGGAGCAGTCCATAAAGGACGTAACGCAATTTTGGACGAATTTTGACCCCTCCCCCTTCGTTACACGTCGTCACAAATGACACGACTCCCGTCAAATATGACGTCACGTCACAAGGCCTGACTCCCTCCCAAAATCAAACCAGATGTCCAGAATGTAATGCAAATTTTCTTACAAATATCAAAAACTTTTATTGTAACTATAAAATATTTCAAATTATAATAGTAGAACGAAGAAAAATGGAGATATTAAGTAGCCTATAATGATTACAATCTTATGCATTCCTCATGATGAAAGACTATCATAATCATAATTAGTGTTATTTAATTGAGGTTACAACTACTGTTAATTAAGTGGAACTGGTTTAAATGAGTGTAAGTTTTTAATAAAGTTACGTATTTTTATATGATGATGTGACGTCACATTTCGTCGAACCCTCTCCCTCTTGTCACACATCGTCACAAATGTGTGACCTCTAACCATAGACGCGTGACGTCATTTATGGACGGCCCTAGTGTCAAAAAGTTAAGGACTAAAGATTGCAAAGGCTGAGCACCAACATATTAAGTCGACGACAAATGGTTCGTGCACTGTGGTCCACTGTGTTCGTTAAAATAGAAGTTAGATTGGTGATATTAATGATGCTGGAATAGAAGTTGGATGGGTAAACGAAATTCTTCCAAAACAGATGCTATTTAGATGAACATGATACCTACTGAAATAAAAGTTGGATCATTGAAAAGAATATTTGCCCAAATAGAAGTTGAACTGACAAAAATGGTTCTTGCTGGACCAGAAGCCGGATTTGCAGACATTATGCTTATCAATCCAACTTCTACTTAACCAAATACAATGGGCGAAAAATAGAATTTTTTATCATTCGTTAGGCTTTTTGTCCACCAACCTATTATTTAGTCGTCAATTATTTGTTGGTGAAATATTTATTGTAATTTAAGGCGTAGACCTACAGAGAATTGCTTTCCTTTGTGAAATTGACGATAAGGGGCCAGTGCCACCGGCCTCGTTTTTAAAGTTGTGGAAATAAAGATTGTAAACGCGCGAAGCGCGAAGTTTTTTTCTCTTCTTTTTCCTGTTGATAATAACGTACGCATATAGAGGAATTGCACTGTTGCATGGACTTTCATGAACGGCGTCCAGGTTCTGCTGGCCAAATAAGTGACAGGACTGCGTCCAGCCTCGAAAATAAGTGCCTGGACGCCGTCCATGACCGTCCAGGCACACTCTAAGCCCTGCGTTAAGTTTAATGATTTATGAAGCGCATATTTAACAATTATTAGTCATAATGTGTGTTTGAAATGTCCTCATTCGGCCTCAACACACACAGCAATTAAGACGCGCTCGCCATTGAGCAATTGCTGCACCGACTAGCCTACAACTTGATCAAAATCGTTCCATGTAAATGATAGATTGACGCAATTCTTCGACGTCGTGCACTTTTGTCTTGTAAATTTTTTCTTGCATCACTACCCAAATTTTATGGATAAACGAATTATAGAAAAGTTTTTCGCATAAGGATAGTGTGGCATGGTGGCCGATTGGTTAGAGCGGTTGGCCCATAACACTGTGTGCGCTGAGCGAGCGGTTCGACTCTCGTCCGAGGCGTCATTTTATAGTGGTACCTTGGTACTTAAAGCAAGTCCTTAGCGCACAATTGCTTTGCATATTTTACAAGTGCAGTTGTGTCGTCGAGATGTGTGTGCGCTTTCGTGCAAGACTTGTCTTGTTAAAGTGCGTTATAAATGCCGAGCTGTATTGCATTGCAAAGACGAATTTGATCTAGTTCTATTGATGCAGCAAGGATACTGAATGAAGAGCGCATCTTGGCGAGTGTGTTGAAGCCAAAAGAGGACATTAATTTTTAGCACACAATATGACTAATAAATGAAATAATGCATGAGAAATAAATCTTTCCATTACACTGATTAGCGCTATTCGATATTATACTCGTGTTAAGACTGCTATATACATCTACGGCAATGCACACAATGCCCTTCCTTTCGTTCAATTATAGCGTTCAACTGTATATTTTATGTATATATATATCGGAATTTTTACTTGTCTGTCTGTTCTGTAACATGATAACTGTTGCAGATCTGGCGCCAAGGCTTATCGCTTATAAACAGCATCAGATTTCACAGCTATACGCGACTGTCTTTGCCAGAGAAGATATACCCTAGAGATGCGCCATTTAGCAGCCGGATTCGCTGTCAGGCCTGACGAAAGAAAGTCCGGGCCTCCAGGCAAAGAACAATTCTGGACCCATAGGCTGGGAAATTCCAGGCCCCTACGCACGGCACTCACGGGCCTTTGTAGACATAAATGAGAGTGTACGATTGCAAAAATTATAAGTTCGGCAGTGTTCAGATGCTAGAAGCTTAGAGAATTTCAATCAATCAATCACCCAATATATCTATCTATCTAACTAACTATCTATTTATCAATCAATCAATCAGTCAGTCAACCGAGACAATCAACAAACCAACTAATAAATCGATCAATGAATCAATCAATCAATCGATCAATGTTAATTTAGTATAGCGCCCCTTCAAGATATTTGCACAAAGGCGCCATTTGTAGTCAAGTATTAGTAAGCTGGAATGATGAAAGATTTATTGCATAAGAGGAAGCTGGATTGATTAAAATAATTAGCAGTTATTTTTATCTATCCTGTCAGTGATATTTTATTACCAAAAATAAGAATTAGGCCTAGACGTAAAATTATTTAAGTCCGTTACCGAGAAAAATGACGAAAATTATAAATTATTTGGAGAGCGATAATAGACTGAGAACAGAAATCTGTTTTAAAAACGGAAATACGAATAGAAATAGGAACTATTTTCAGGATAGACATACACATTGCGCCATGATATTTTGTAGTGCGTTGTGTGTAGGCTGGCTACAAGCATCGTGCAATAAATGGATGGTGAGTGAACTACAATATGTGACTAATAATTAACAGTTCGCCAGATGGCGATGTAGTACGAGCTTCATTGCCCATAATGAAGCATGATAGCGACAGGTATGATTTTGCAACGCCTAAACATAGAAAATAATATTAGAACAAAAAAATTACAAAACGCTGCTCAAATCCATCAATAGACGAAAACATTTGCTGACAAACTGACATATCTTATTATATCGATATTGATCATATCTACAAAAATAAAGGATTGCTAAAGATTGATCAATGACGACACATGTAAAACAGTTGAATTTATGTGAAAAAATAATCGTAAGCAATCCTCCACCCAGAATTTGAATTGTCAAATTTGAACGAGGGCTGTGTGAAATGAGTCTCATGCCTAGGTGTCCCGACCGAAATTTTTACGAACCTCAAACCGGTTTACAGGCTAAATTGTATAGGGTGACTGTGGGTGGTTGTGATTGCACGAACTTTATCATTAGCTGTGTTTAGTTCAATCATCAGTTTAATGACATATCATGGGAACATTGGCAGCTGACGTCATATATAAAACATAGTAGAGACTTACATAGGAAATTCCTAGACAGAGAACTTCTGTCCAACTACTGTCCAATTTCAAATCTCCCTTATCCAAACTCTCCTCAACCCAAATAAATCTGCATGCACCAAACACCACTCTACTGAAACACTCGCCTCACCTCACTATACAACAAACTTGTCAAGGCGATAGGCAGTCAACAAATCTCTTGCCAAAGTCTGTATCACTTAGCGCTAGACATTTCTGCCACCTTTGACACCATAGATCATACTGTTGTTATCAAATGCCTTTCCTTTGCATTTGGAATCTATGGTACTGCCATATCCCGGATCAAGTCGTACCTTTCTTCACACTCTTTCACTGTCAATGCCTCTAGTCACTCATCTAGTTCGCACAGCCTCACCGGCGGTGTTCCTCAAGGTTCTGCTCTTGGTCCTCTGTTGTTCATTCTATGCACAATAGCCACATCAATTGTTCATTCAAAACTAGGCTCTCTGAGATCTATGGGGCTATTGACAGGTCTCAGGTTTCTCTCTTGTCGCTGTTTGATGTCAGTGCCGCTTTCGATAACGTTGACCACGGTATCCTCCTTGGGCGTCGCGCTGCCTCGTATGGTCTCTCAGGCATCTTTCATGGTTGGCTCGATTCCTTCCTGCAGTACCGTTCCTTCTTTGTGTCTTTGGGTCCACCAGGTCTTCTTGGGTTTCCGCTCCTTTCGGCCTACCCCGAGGTTCGGTCCTAGGCCCTCTGCTGTATATAATTTATACTGCAGATTTAGGTCCTCTGCTGGCTGCCGACCCTGTCCTGAGCCAGTCCTGTTCGGACGACCTCCAAGCCTATTTGCACTGCTCAGCCATGGCAGCTGCCACCGCAGTCCGCGCAATGAGCCAAGCCATGGAGACCTTGGAGGCCTGGATGTCTTCCAACCGCTTGCGCCTCAATCCATCCAAAACTCAGTTTATTTGGTTTGGCACTCGCCTTCAGCTAGCCAAAATTGACATGGAAGCCCTCGCCCTATAGAGTTCCCTCTGTTTCGTTTCTCATCTTCTGTCATTGATATTTGTGTTACTCTAGACCAAGAACTCACCTTCACGTGGCACATCCACTTGATCTCCAGAAATTGCTACTACCAGCAGCGCCAGCTTTAGACAATGTCCCGTTCCTTGTTCCCTGATGCTGCTGCAACGCTTGTTCGCTCATTCGTGGTCTCCCGCCTTGATTACTGTAACTTCCTCTTTGGCGGACTACCTGCATGCCGGATTGGGTGCTTGGATCGGGTTTTGTGCATGGCGGCACGTCTCATCGGCCCTATACCGAGGTTCGGCCATGTTTCAGGATATATGCGGTACGTCCTTCATTGGCTCCCCTTCTCTTAGCGGATCTCATGCCGGGTCTCATTGATGGTTAGGCGCTGTATCGAGGGATCAGTTTCCAGATACCTGCGGGAACTATGCTATTCCAGATCGTGCTCCTTGACGAGGTTTTCTCATCCGCCCGTCCACTCAGCTGCGGTGTCCCACAAGGCTCTATGCTGGGACCGCTCCTATTCCTGCTATACACCGCCGACGTTGGAGAGATTGCTGCGTCTCACGGGCTGTCAACGTACTTCTACGCCGATGACACGCAGCTTTACACGTCGGGGTCTCCTTCCGCGACGGCCCATCTGCGTCGTCGCATGGAACATGGCGTTGAGGTAATCGAGGAATGGATGCGATCTAATCGACTGCGGCTCAACACAGATAAGACAGATTTTTTATGGTGCGCCAATAGACAATGTCAACATCTTGATACCAGCCCGCTGACCGTATGTGGGTCGTCGATTACGCCTTCGACCTTGGTGCGCGACCTTGGCGCCCTGCTGAAGTCAAATCTGTCCATGAGACTCCATGTCGCGTGTCGAGGGTTGGCTACTGCTTTCGTCAGCTACGTCTCACCAGGAGCTGCATAAGGTCCTTGCCTTTCGAGGCCGCAAGGGCAGCCGTTGCTGCCTTTGTCATCTCGCACGTGAATAGCGGCAATAGTCTTCTTGCCGGCGCGCCTGCGTGCCTCCTGGACTGCCTTCAGTCGATGTAGACGCTGCCACTCGTCTCGTTTGTAAAAGACGGAGATATGACAACGTTACTCCGCTCCTTCGTGACGCTCTGCACTGGCTTCCTGTTCCGCGCCGCATCGACCTCAAGCTATGCTTGCTCATCTACAGATCGATTCATGGATTAGCCCCCGAATGCTTGAGCGGTTTCTGCTTCGGTACACACTCCTCCGCGTCCGAATTCAGATCCTCTGTGAATACCGATCTCCGTGTGCGGAGGATGAGGTCGCGTTTCGGATGAGGTCGCGTTTTGGCGACCGTGCTTTCTCGGTGTTCCATCTACCGCTAGATTGGCCGACTCAGTAAACTCCCTCAAAACTAACTTAACTGTGGTCCTGTTTTCCAAGGTCTACCCTCTCCGCTGACTTTCAGTTTAGGTTGTACGGCGCCCTTGTAATAGTTTGGGCTGCGGTTTACGGCGCCTTATAAATCCGCGCTGCTGTTATTATTATTATTATTATTATTATTATTATTATTATTATTATTATTATGATATCCTTATTATTATTATTATTATTATTATTATTATTATTATTATTATTATTATTATTATATATATGTTTCACATTATGCTGTTATCGCCCATGATGAGCTAATGGAGTGTTGGCAATGTCCCGAAGAGGCAGACTGCGTTCCCACGCTGAAGAACAACTGAGATACGTTGGAACAGAAATGATGTCTCCATTGGATCGTGGGTTGCAGCACTCGTTCGACTACCCAACTCTGAGATGAACTGCAGTCCTTCACTGCTCCAAGCGCCGCCGGATTCCAAGGAGAGGGCTACGAAGTCGTGGGTGTTGGTCATGGTGGAATACTTGGCCCTCTTCGTCTTAGCTGCGCGTTCGGCTGCTTCGCCAGCTCTGATAGATGTGTCGACAAGATGTGGCTTGGCGTAGGTGTCGGGCACTGTCACATCCCATGCCAGACATCGACCACGTGTCCAAGGAATGAGCGTGACGCCGTCCGGTCGCTTTCCACCTTCTCTTAGCAAGCCGAGAGGTTCCTTTTGCGCTGGAATCTTCGCCCTGCCAAGAGCTCTCCAGATGACATCGTTCAACATGCTATGTCGTTGATGTTTTCCGCTGCCTCTTCTACAAATTAGTCCATGGAGCCCTTTTGCGTCGACGCTCTCTTGACATTGGTGACACAAATGTGGCTCGCAGAGCGTCGTTCCTAGCCTCAACCCGGCTGCCAGTCGTACATCCTCGTTTGAAAGGCGCAGGCCTAGGGCAGTCACAGGGGGCGCTAGCATCCAGTCTCCAGAATGAGGTGCTCGTGAGGCCAGCAGGCGAGCACGGTCGCATGGATTGTTATTGGAATCCAGCAGACTTTTCCATGCCTTGTCTGTGAATCGGGGGTCCCATTCTTTCTGGCGATGACTTGCTGCTCCTGTTGGTGGTTCTGCATCTGTCAGGGTCTTCCAAGCGTTGAGTGCTGAACTCGCAAGTTCATATGGTTCCTCAGCAGACTCTGTTGGTAGGATGCATGCCTGGAGTTCGCTTGTACTAGCAGCAGAAGCCAGAAAGGCAGAAAGTGCCAGCGTAGATGCACAACGAACTCCCAGACCACCATCTCTCACCGGCAAAGAAGCCTGGAGCCAGCGGTCATCGTCAAGGTCCACATTTAAAATGGTTGACAGTCCTTCTCTCAGCAGTTGATCAAACCGAGCCAAGCCCGGGCAATCAGCGCAGACGGCTGTGCGCAGACTGTACAAGAGCTTCGGTACACTTAGACTGTTTCTCAGCAGAACCAGAGCGTCTTGTGTATAAAGCAAGGACAATCTTCCGATTGCCCTCTCGAGGTCATTGGCCTTTGAATTAACGACCATGTTCACAGCTGGACCTGGAATCAGAGGTGCACCCAACAAGGTCATGTCCTCGAGGGCTATGCTCGTGAACTCTTGGAACGCAGCGTCATTGTTCGGCATCTGGGTGTTGTGACACGCGATTTCGCATTTGCTGCGGTTCAATAGCAATCCCAGATTCTTTGATTCCTGCTCGATTAATTGAACGTCGTCGGCCACTGTTTCCTTGTTACCTCCCAATGTCAGGTCATCCAGATATCCGATACGCAAATCCGAACGAAGCTTCATCAGAATCGGTTGCAGCACAAGACAGAATTCCAGAGGTCCCAAAGGATCGCCTTGCTGCGTTATTATTGTTATTATTATTTTTTTTTTGCCCTGAGGTACTTCATTTCCCCAGGGACTTAGAGATTGTTAATGTACAGATTTTATTGTCCGGAGGGTCAGGCCTCGTCTTCTGTGGTCAACGGAAAGGTGCCCATGAAAGCGACTAGGTTGTAGCGTTGGATACAAACAGACATGCGCTGAAAAAGAAAGGTCGTCTCACGTCTGTTGCCACTTATGAGAGAAATCCGGCTACCAATTTCGCTGATGAAATCCAATGCCGAGGGGTTGAAACGGCCCATTGTCTCAATAGCGAGCGGTTGGAAATCATAGGAGGCAGGTAGTCCACCGTATTTTAGAGTTTTGCGGTCTGCTGCCTGAACCGACGCAGGTCCCTTCTCCCCAGTCTGGGTTATATACGAGGCAGCACAGGTATGAACAATTGTAGCATCCCATGCCAGGTACTTCCCCCTCGACCAAGGGATGAGCGTTGCCTCGTCGGGCCTCTTCCCATCAGATCTAAATAGGCCGACAGGTTCCTTGGTGCTCGGTATCTGAGCCCTGAGAAGAGACCACCAAACGATGTCATTGATAACGTTGTGGCGCAAAGAGCGTCCCTGGGTCCTCCTACACACGAAGCCATGGTGGCCCTCCGGGCCCACCGCCTCTCCACAGTGGCATCTGTGAGGGCCACAAAGTTCCAGGCCCAACCTCAGGCCTACCGCCACCCGGACCGCCTCGTTGTCAAGGACAAGGCCGCATGTAGCAATGGGCAGCGCGGTCAGCCAATCGGCTGAGTGGGGGCTGCTAGCTGCGTCTAACCTGGCTCCATTGACCAAGTCGCAGGCGTGTCGGCGGATCTTGGTTTTGTCGATATCAATGAGTGGTCGATCCCAGATGCTTTGCTTGATTGGCATTGGATGTATCACCTCGGGCAAAGATCCACGGCGGGACTCCAACAGTTATTATTATTATTATTAAGTGTCCAATGTCCAACGCCGAGGCTACCTCCGTTTTCCCTTACAGGTCGAGCTTCTTGTCCCTCGCTATAAAATTGTATCTATCAGTTACAACGCACTTTAAACCTCTCAATCCTCTTACATTCGTGAACTACTTACAGTCCAACCGCCAGGATCAACTCGCTCATCGTCATATCTTCCTATATCTTGACCTCCAGGTTCCAGCATTATCGTCTTTGCAATTCTGCAACCGTTCCTTTAATTAGTCTATGCTGCACCAGCTCTATGGAGCGGACTCACAAAAGATCTCGGTCAGTTTGCTCATTCGCACATTTCACCTCCAAATTTAACCACTCCTCTGCTGAGGCTAAATCTTACTAGTTCCCATCCAATTAGCTTAAATCATTTTTGGTCAACCATTATGCCCACTTCTCTTTTATGCTTGCTCCAGATGAGTATATAGTAGATGCTTATTCCTTGAGACACAATATTGCCACTGTAGGTCCATCGCATCTCACTCTGCCCCAATATTTCAAGTTTTTATTCTTACATCACTCTCATCACATGCGCCAACTTCCCTGTATAACAATGTTCTTACATACCAGTATCAAATTTTTGCCTTGGCTTTGGTCGTTAAGATTTTAGACTTCTGAGTCTTGGCTTCCTTTGGGCTTTCACCACGACCCTTCACAGATGGGTCCATGACCCACTCATCTCCCGACCGACCTGCCACGACAATGAGTTTGAGCTTTACATGTGTCTTTTCTATTGCAGGATGTGGTTTAACCTGGGAGGCCCACAAGCTTGCTTCAGAACTCTGCTTCTTTTTCCAGGCTTGGGACTGGCATTGTTGAACTGCAAGGCAGTGGAGCAGTTAGTTACCGGGGGGTAACATACCGGGGGGTAGCCTGAAGCTGATTCAGATTACCCCTGGGGGTAATCTGAAATCGTAGAAGGTAACTTGAAATCGCCTTCAAGTTGGTAACTTGAAATCGATTTCAAGTTACCGGGGTGGGGATAAGGTGAATGGGGTAATTTGAAATCGCTACACCTGATGCAACAGTGATTTCTCTCTCAATTAACCAGTCAACAACCATGTGCTAATCGCCCATAGGTGTCTGATGTCGTTCTAGCAACATCTCTCCACACCTCTCTGTAGACTCTGTTCCTTGCAGCGTGGCTCAATGCTCAACTCTTGGATAATTGTTCGGTTAGTTCCACACCATTCTTCAATGGCATCTGTCCATTCCCAATGTGGTCTTCCTCTAATTTATTCCATCCTTTGTTGCTTCCTGCTCAATCGTAAAGACAGGCACACAACAATGCGGGTATTACCTGCCAAAATCATGTATACCTCGCTGCAAATAATAATAATAATTTTCATTATTCTTATAATTGTTATTGTCCTTGTTATTACTTTTTAATATTAAGGTTCAGTGTATGGGAGAGGTCAAAATGTGTTCTTACTTAAGACGCCTTACCGCGCCTCTCAATCGGTAGGTGGTGTGTAATGTGTACAATAAAAAAAACAAAATTATAAAACGTGTTGATGGGACTCAATAGTCAAATAATGGTATGATGCTGTTCCCATATCATCCATACGACAGAGTGCCGTAGACCTCTCTGTCAACAATTTAGTGCTGGATTTGCCATGGCTAATAAGTCCCGTGTATTATTTGATACTGGGCATCGAAACAGAATGCAGGATAAAATAGAAATGGAGAGGTGGATTGGGTCGGAAGAGAAGGAAACTGTTACGACGAGTTCAAGGTCACGAGATCTGATATACTAACAATTGGAGCAGTGATAGGCTATGTGTAGTCTGGAGATTATGTGACCTTCAGGGCCGTGTGTAATCTAACTCAAGAGAAGTTGCATACACCGAATCCACAGAAGCAACAGGGACTTTTGCCCCAATGCTCTCCAGTCTCAGTTTGCAAGGCTCTGGGATGAGTGCATAGTTTCACCTTCAGTATTATTTATTGTGGACAATCAATCGGCTACACAAGTAACTTTTCACCACGCCACTCCAAAATAATAAAATATGATTAATGGAAAAGGCATGCCTCTGTATTTACTGTTGATGAACGAAAGACGTCATTGTATAAAAAGATTGGTGCCTGTTATAGTTAAGAATTCAGTAAAATTTGAGTTATTGGTTGCTACAGCATTATAGGTTATTAATTAGTAACTTACTAGTATAATTGTCATTACAGCGGATAACTTTGTTGCGAAACGTTCACGCTTAGAAATAAGCTTACCAAAGTAAGATACTGTCGCCACCGTCGGTAAATTAAGAACTGGCTTGGTCATCAGATAGTACAGCGCACTATCCTGAAAACAGACAGAGAATGGCAACGTGCTGCTGCTAATCTTCGCCATGCAGTCAACCCGTTGGATTCACTGCACGCCCAGAGACATCACGAGGAGATGTTGGCAAAGGTCTCCGCAGGCCATTCATTGCACTGGCTCCCAGCCCAGGGTTAGAATGGCCTCAAACAAAAGAAATTAGGTTTGGCCAGCCTATAAAGTCCAAGGGTCATGACCTAGATGTAAAGTACAGGTCACAGAAGACAATTGATGACGTCATAGGCAGTCACGTGACAGTCCAAAGGTCAGACTGAGCCAGAACAAGAACTAACACCACTAATCCTGCTGATGTTGTCTAAATCTACACGGTTCCTCAATTGAGTAGGCCTAGAGCTAATTAAATAAATAAAACATAGTAAAAATATGATGGATATATCAAAATCGCAGACTTATTTTTGCATACTTGGCGCCACAATCGTCTGGAATTTCTGTAGCTCGAAGTTCCTGTCTTTTGCCATGGCTGCTAACCGCTAGAAATACTTGGGTTATGGTTAGAATACAATAGAACAGGGCTATTCAATTAGCGGCCCGCGGGCCAAATCTGGCCCGCGAAGGCCTAACAACAACTGGCCCGCGGACCTATGCCAAAATTTTAAAATTTTAAGGAAAGGATTTTTTTTTTAAATCTATGTTTGTGAATTATTATTATTATTATTATTATTATTATTATAATTATTTGAATTATATTATATATTTTGCAAATGTATCATTTTAAAAAATTTACTGGAGGGTGCTCAGCAGCCCCCCTCCCCAAACCCTCAGCAGCCCCCCTCCCCAAACCCTCAGCAGCCCCCCTCCCCAAACCCTCAGCAGCCCCCTCCCCAAACCCTCAGCAGCCCCCCTCCCCAAACCCTCAGCAGCCCCCCTCCCCAAACCCTCAGCAGCCCCCCTCCCCAAACCCTCAGCAGCCCCCCTCCCCAAACCCTCAGCAGCCCCCCTCCCCAAACCCTCAGCAGTCCCCCTCCCCAAACCCTCAGCAGCCCCCCTCCCCAAACCCTCAGCAGCCCCCCTCCCCAAACCCTCAGCAGCCCCCCTCCCCAAACCCTCAGCAGCCCCCCTCCCCAAACCCTCAGCAGTCCCCCCTCCCCAAACCCTCAGCAGCCCCCCTCCCCAAACCCTCAGCAGCCCCCCTCCCCAAACCCTCAGCAGCCCCCCTCCCCAAACCCTCAGCAGCCCCCCTCCCCAAACCCCTCCTTGAGCCTCTGGCCCGCCACCATCTCCAGATTTCTCTAGTTTGGCCCTTGACTAAATATAATTGAATAGCCCTGCAATAGAATATACCTACGAGGAACAGTTACTGTAGTACATCCACACACAATCCAACGCTGGAAGTTTCTAGCCTAGCACTAGTTCTTCAAAACACGTGACCAGTCACAGAGGCTGGCAAGATAGGCCAGCACAAACTAAAGGATTTTGTGGCGAGGAACTGTAAACTGGTCAAGGTTCCTAATCACTCTGCTCTACCGCGGGTACAATGACCATAATTGACACGTTGAATATCAACATTACTGTCACATTGAACCACATAATGAACTTGTTATTGGTATTTTAAGCTCCAAAAAATATGTTTAATTTCATGAACTTTTCAATCTACAATTGATATTCGGTTATCTATAGTGACTCTCAGTGACACACTTTACACACTTAGCTCACATTGACACTTGGTTAAGGCTAACATTTACTCGTCGTCTCTATCTAGGGTTACAGTCTCATCAGCTCTTTTGGCGCAGAAGTTTTCAAACTCGCCGATTAATGGCAGTCAAAATCAAGATTTGTAGCTAATGATGGCTAACTCGATCTCTAGATTGAAAAATTCGAAAAGAAATCGTTGTTTTGTAATCGGTTGAGTTTACCTACTACCCTTCGAAGAAAATTCAATCGAAACAGAAGCAGAATACGGAAGAAATTCGACGAATTCGCAAAAATCTGGAATACGTCCGTCTTCTTTGCGATCTGCGCTGCAACTGACAAATTAATTGAGTCAGGGACTGAAAATAATACGATGACGTAATTATCATTTTCACCTCTGGTAAAGTGCCAACGTTTGTCATTTTTAGGATGCTGTTAGCCTAAATTGTAAGTAATAAGTTGAGCTAGTATAGTCTCTGTTAATAATGACGTAGTTTGCAGTCTCTTAATACAGACGGTCATAAAGAATGAGAAACTATAGGAAGACTAATAATAATGGTCAATGGGCTATGGCTTATAGGCTGGAGACGAACGCTTCGCTCAAACACCGCGAGCATAATTGCTCACATCTAATTATATTCCTCGCTAATTTGCAAATACCTACTGTATAAAGAATAAAATTGCATGTTGGCATTAATTGGTTTCAAGCAACTTCATAAACATTCGCTATGTATTGTTTATTTAACATGGGCCCACACACATAAATGTCCAATGCAAATAAAAGTAGGAGATTGTTGATTAAATGGCGCAGACCAAAATTTTATGTGACAGAAACAAGAGAGTCTGGCGTTCAAAAACAGATGCTAATTGCTTTGGCAGATAAAATTTACTGTGTCTCACTCTCTGCATTTCGTAGTCGTCATCTCCGAACTTCTAAAACGGCACTTCCAAGTACATACTATTAGAGCTTTAAGCTATATTAATTATGTCACAGTGTATAATATATAAATCAGTCAGTAAGTAAATCGGTGAATTGACTGGAATATTGCTTAATAAATATTAGGCCTACCATCCAGTGCATCCACTCAGTCCATTTAACAGTCCATTTGATAATCGATTAACCGATTTCTTAAATTGTTTAGGTCTATCAATTATAATTTAGTTACTGAAATGTGCAAATTGACTAGAAGGAAAGTTAGCAAAATGTTGTAGCCAGTCGTTGACAATATTAGAATTGGGTGTTTGTTAAATCGATTGGAAAGTCGATTAATTGATTTTTTTAAAATTGCCAATCAGTATATAGAATTAATATTAGCTACTGAAAAGTGCCAATCAATACAAATTGGAATTGGAAAACTTTTGCAACTGTTAGATTAGAATTAGCTGCTTGTCTAATCGATTAATAAAATCTAATTTGCTGATTAGCTGGTTGATTAGTTTCCCATTTCCGTCATCTATGGTCTAACAATTCATCTATTAATTTTTGCATCATAGATCCCTGGACAGCGACCTAATGAAGGAAGTGATCAGTGCCATGTTCGAACGCAAGGTGGCGCTAGGCGATCACGTGATCCGACAGCGCGACGACGGTTACAACTTCTACGTCATCGAAAGCGGTATCTTTGACGTCATCGAGAACGGTAGTTTTGACGTGATCATCTGTCACGAAAGCGATAAGAGCCAGAAGGTCCTCCAGTTCGACGGTCGTGGCAGTTTCTGTGAGCTTGCCCTCATGTACAACATGCCTCGGGCAGCGTGGGTGGGGAACCCTCTGCGCCATGAACCGGATGTCCTTCCGGCGGATCGTCCTTCACAACGCCTTCCGGAAGCGCAAGATGTTCGAGCGACTGCTCCAGAGCGTTCCAATGCTCCAGTCCTTGGATGGTTACGAGCGGATGACTGGCAGACGCCATTGTGTCGAGATCCTACAACGACGGGCAGTGTATCATCCGAGAGGGGGACGGGCAAGCGGATGGCATGTTTTTCGTCGAGTGGTGTGACGTAGGGCCTACGGTTAACGATCTGCCACCAGGGCGAGGAGAAGGTCGTTTCGAGGGCGACGAGTGGAATGTACTTCGGAGAGATGGCCCTGCTCGAGAACAGAGAGAGGTCGGCCAGCGTCTGCGCCGTCGGAAGATGCAAGGTGACTTTCCTGGAGAGGGAGTGCTTCGAAACGGCTGCTCGGGCAGTTCCTGGACGTCATGAAAAGAAACACGATGGCCTACCGGAAGAGTAGCTTCCAACCGGGTTCGAACATGATCGACACTCAATTCGTGACACATAACGCCGAACAATAATTATTAATCATCAAAGAGGTCGTGTGGTTTGTGATAATGGCGGTCGAACCCGGTACCCTAGAGATTGAGGTCAAGCTTCTGTGACATCCGTAGATATTAAAGAGTATATTTTTGAATTGTATAAATAATAGATATTTAAAATAACAGGAGCAATATAATAATAATAAAAATATATAAGGATATATATAATATATTTATAATAATAATGTTACATAAATGTGCATATATATATATTTGATATTTGTGGACCGGAGACAGAGTAAGGCAGGAGAGAGTTGGTCACGTGGCAGACATGAGGTCCGATCCTTGGAATGAAGGGACGCGGCTATAGAAGTCGTATATAGAGGTGAAGGTCATTTTGGACGACGCGGCGTGATGAACTAGGGAAAGAGAGTAGTTAGTCAGTTAGCTACGAGATTTCAGACAAGACTGGTTGAGATTCCGTCGACTTGTAAAATTAATCCGAAAGTAGTTAAACTCAAGAGATAAGTCAATCGTCAGGTGACTTGGAAGATAACGACTAGAATATTGAACTAACAATGACTCCTCTCTCTGCTCCTGTCCCTCTCCGGCTCCTAAGCCGCAGGAGCAGAGAGAGGAGGCTGGAGCAGAGAGAGAGAGAGAGGGGACAGTGTCCTGTCTCACGCCATTTCCTCTCCCGACTTCGTAGGAAAATATATTACGCTACATTTGCACCACGGCGTGTTGGTTCCAGAAGAAGAACAGTCTGTAGGGAAGGAATTCTTACACGTTCTCTTCCAGGCATGATACTAGTCTGCAATGGAGACAAATTTGAATGTCTGAAAAGATACTGGGGCGAGAGTATTAGGTTCGACCCAGTACCACGTCGCCTATAATTAACGTAGCTTGATTTCGGACAGAATAACACACAATTAGTAATATAATAGACTGGTAATATTAGTAAATTAAATAAAAATAGTTTTAAAAAATTAAATTAAGAAAAATTCCATTTTTTATATTTTTTGTTTTTTTTAAAAAACCAAATAACCAAAAACCAAATAACCAAAAAAACCAAAAAACCAACATGTTTACAGTCCTGGTGTCAACACGATTCGCGACGTGAACGAAAGTTTCGGACGTATCAGTTCGTCCGTAGTCTGCTTTCCATATAGTATACGGCATGAATGTACAGATGTAACCAAGGAGACTCTCTGCCATTCCATACACAAGACTAGGTCTGCATAGAACGAATTGATATTGAGCCACTCGATCCTTTGAAAAGTAAGCTAGCCCTACAAGTCCCGTTTCAGTTCAGTGTTCAAGATGACACCAAGGTAGGCCTACGCCTTCATCTCATCCATATTTTCGTCCTTCCAATCCAACCAGTAATTTCCAATTTACTTGCCGTAACTTGCTGAGACCTCGGTGTTATTGATTCGTTTGTCCTCTTAGAGCGGACATATATATAGGAGCTCCTAGAGCGTCTTCACAAACTAATGTCCGCCCACATCGGACATAGGAGTGGAACCGGGTTTTTAATTGTCCGGTGAGAACGGCCTCAAAAAGGGGTAGGTTAAAGGTTAACTATACTAGCTGGTACGCAATTACGCAACCTATTGGTTGTTTACAACATCGCGTGCACGATCATAGGCACCATTATTTTTCACTCAAAACCAGTGTTGGGCCAAAACCTCGAGACCAAGACCAAGACCGAGAGGTCCAAAACCAAGACCAAGACCGGGTGGTCCGAGACCAAGACCAAGACCGAGGGTCCGAGACCAAGACCAAGACCAAGACCAAGACCAAGACTCTTTTTTTATAAACAATTCAATTTATTAAGACGCTAAACCGGAATGACACGCTTAAAACATTAATTTTATTGCTGAAGAATACTAATATTAATAATGGTCCAGAAGACAGTTTTACCGGCCAGTGTGAACTTTTGCGGGTTCAGCCCTAAGTTTCGGCCAAAGAATATCACACTATAAATTACTTAAGTATACGATAGGTTATAAATAAGACGTCTAAACAAGTATATTAACGTTCCGTTTGAATGATGTAGGGCTGTAGGCCTACTTGTACTCGGAATTGTAGGTTAAAAGTGACTGCCCGTGGCCGACCACATAATAAATAGATTGATCCAAAAACCTTGAAATTTGTGAAAGCAAATTTTGAAATGGCTGGTTCCGTTGCAAATGCACATTTTTTCCAATAGTAACTTGCATAGGCCTATATAAATGGTCAGCACGTCGTAAATCAATAACAAGCGCTTAGGGCCTAAACATCCCGTGTCTTTAATAATCGAAAATAACCGACAAATATCAAAGAAATTGCTCTGATACGGCGAATGACCAAGAACGCTGACCTAAGACAGAGATCAATCCCAAGACCGTTTCTTTAAGACTAAGACCAAGACCGACGCAGTCGAGACCAAGACCAAAACCGATGGTCCTAGACCAAGACCAAGACCAAGACAGATGGTCCGAGACCAAGACCAAGACCGATGCATTCGAGACCAAGACCAAGACCGATGCATTCGAGACCAAGACCAAGACCGATGCATTCGAGACCAAGACCGCAGTTTTCCGGTATCGAGACCGTCTCGAGACCAAGACCGCGGTCTCGAGACCACATCCATGCTCAAAACCCAATTAGGCATAGGCCTACTGTTATTCCATTGGCACCACATCGACTCTGCTCAAATAATAATCCTGCAAACAAGTCAGAAAGCTCATGCGCTGTCATCAAAACTCCCAAACACCAACAAATACCGTAGGCGGGCGTGCACGATAGGCACCATAATTTCTCGTTCAAAACTCAATTGCAGCGCTAGCCTAATTAGAGGAGAATGTTCTGCATTGAGTCAATTTTTACATTTTAAAGCCCAGAATTGGTGTTGGTTGTAGCACTTGTATTTTGTTTTAATTATCAGAAACATCAACGTTTTATGGGTCTAATACGGTTAAACAACAATATTGTTCCAAGAGTAAACTCAAAAATATTAGTATTTTCAATTGGGCTACTGGTACAAACTGTCCCAATGCACACCATCATGGGGAGCATTGGGACCGAGCGTGGGACAATTTTTACATTTTAATGTACACAATCGGTGTTATCTGCAGTATATGTATTTTGTTTTAATGATCAGAAACAGCAATGTTTCATGGATCGACAATGGTTATACAACAACATTGTTCGAAGTGTAAACTCCAAAAATTTAATATTTTCCTTACTGGTAAAAATTGTCCCAATGCAGGCCATGAGTGTAGTCGCAATGCAGGCCATCAATGGTCAGTGACTAACGTTTTTGATAGTAGCACAACCATGCTGTATACGACCTCCAAACTTTACCCCATGCATCGCAATATACTGTCCTAAAGTAGTTTACAGAAATTGTAGGCTAAATTAGCACAAAACGTCTTGTGCGTTGACTGACATTAAGCGATTGATATTTACTTTTCTTATCTAAAAAAATAGATTTGCCGTGTATCTGTTAGGCGCTATCTTCTTGTTTACGACACTAAATACATTCGCTAGGTGACGCACGTCCGATACAATGATAGCCTAGGCTTTAATACCGCCACTGATCCAATGCAGGACATGACCCAGTGTAGGACATTCTCCCCTACTGTCTCTCAAATCGCTTCATTGGCCAAAAGTCCAGGATCCGCGCATCCGTTATATAATTGAATATCTTTTACCACAATTTGCCACAACATCCTTCAAACCGCTCAACCCTCTTACATTTGCCAGTAGTTACTGGCAAATGTAAGAGCCTAGGGTTCATTCCGGGACAATGTAACGTTGTATACACAATCCAACCGTCCAGCTCCACTAGCGATCTTTATATCTTTTCCGTCTCAGCCTTCTGTCTCATTCTATCAAAATTCACACCTCTCCTTCGATTGGATTCTAATCTGCTACTTTCCACACACGACTGATAACCAAACTTTTCAAGCTATTCTATTCCGATTCTACTCCTGCCCCACCACACGACCCCCACCATCACCGATTGCCACCGTAGCGCCATGTATGTTGTCCCCTCGGCTTGACGTTCCGAATTCAGCTATTGCGAACTTGATTTTGTATAAGTTAATTAGTGTTGGTGAATAAGTTGGTCCCTCGAATGCAGTTGTTTTACACATTGAGACATTTTGAAGAATAACATTACACAACATTGTCCTTTCCATAGGCCTACGCTGTTAAAGAAACAATCAGTCTTTATTGGCCTCCATAATATGAAAATTAAACAAATAGAACTTGGCAGGTATCCTTCCGCGTTAGGTCACAATGCTACTTATTGATTCAGAGCCTGCTGAGCTGAACGAGTTAACTATATAGGCCTTTGAGTCCCATGTGTGCGCCAAGTATACAAAGAATGTGCGTTGTCACACGAACTGCTAAATGTGCCTTAGATAATGTAGGGCTCTGTAGTGCAATAATTATAATATATTATGGACCTCGGCGCTTTTATTGCGACCCTGGCGCAAGTGTTCTCACGCAGTTGAGTCTGTATTGGCCTTCAATGTTGTTATGATTGTAGAGTTGAATTAAATAGGACAGCTAAAAACCATGGCTTGGACAAGTGACACCAGACAATACTCATCCCAATATGAAACTGTCTAAGACGCCATTGGCCCCAAGTTCTTTAGTCAATCAGAGTTGACACTCGAGTCTCAACAGGCGCGCATCGATCGTAAAATCGAAAACATTATCAACAGGTGCGCGTCTCATTGGATGGAGGACCTTTCTATGGAGACGAGCTTTTATTCAACCCTTGAGATACGGACTACAAAAATCTAGTTGTCGTGGTGACAACGTTACTAATAGGTTTCACAATCTCAGAATGTGTGCATTTGTATCTAGGCCTAACAGTTTGTCCGAATTTCCATCCATTTTTTGATAAAATGAGTAGGTGGTGGGCTATTGATAGATAGAAGCTCGGGATAGCTAATATCGTAATAGGACTGGCCCTTCCAAGTTTGAAAACTGGAAGGCATAATAGGATAAGCTATTAATGGCCCAAACATTGAGACCTGTCATCTGTCATGTACAAGAATTGCACACGTGTCCATTACCAAAATACCAGAGACGGGTTCCTACGCCTAAACCGCAACATCTGACCCTATGTAACACAGTTTTGTTGTCAAGATCTAACAACTTAAGACCAAGGCTAGGACTTTGAACACGAGACTTCGGTCGCAAGACTTAGAATATCAAAACCGAACTCCAATGCACTCGATACCAAAACCCTGGCATCGATGAGTCACTAGGACTGATGACAGACACAGAAACAGTAGGCCTACCTTTGAGTTCATGCTGTGGTTGTAAATTTGTTCGCTACATGTAATTAGGCCTACTGCATAACCCGACATGTGAGAGCGGACGTCTGTGTGGCTTGGCTATGAGGCACCTTCTGTCTTATCCTTCAGTGAACAGTGTGCAGCCGATGTACTCTTCTCAATCCATTTCACTAGTACCACATGTATGCTAGCAGTGTGTGATTTATGGATAGATTTGCCTCAGATGAATTACAACAACCCATATAAGCTAATCCAATAGGCGACCATATGGCTATGATGAAATATTAGCGGTTCATTTGTCTTACATCGGCATACGAGGACAGGTGGCCAGTCCTCTCCTACTCAATTCAGTTTTTACTGACAATGTACGGTCAGAGTGCAATTATTATGACCAAGTTCGGTGAGGAGTGTAAGTGGAGCGAAAATCTAATTCAGCTTTTGCAGAAATTTGAACCCGTACCTGCGTGTCATTTATCATGCACAAGACTATCGCACTATCCAGAATGGCGATCGATATATTATATATATAATATATATATATATATATAATATATATATATATGTATGTATATGTGTGTGTGTGTGTGTGTGTGTGAGTTTTGGAAATGCGTCCCAGGGGTGGTCAGAATCAGTGGGGAGTAGAACCTTTCGACTCCCCTTAATTAATTGCAATCTGGGCCCTAACTGAACATAAATTATTTCTTATTTCTCTCATGATGGTATTTGACCCTCCATTGACCTTTGCCCGGCTCCTATAATATTGGCCCAGCACATTTGCGGATAATCTATGCTGTAAACATTGCCATTAAGACGGTTTGCTTACTATGAACAATGTTTAGAAAGGCCATTGCAGTCTAATAGTTTACATCGTTGAATCGTTAGCTTGTGTAGGTTTATAGGGATAGGGCCTATGTGTGTGTGGGGTTCGCGTCTGTGTTCTGGTGTCATATGCAAATCAACATCTGCATAGTCTATAGATATAGATACAGACTGTATGTAAGTTATTAACTAAACAATTGTTGAGCGCAGAAGCCGAAGTCTGCTTTTAATCAACAATCTCGTTCTTCGGTACGAAGAATCTCAAATGAGGCAGGCCTATCGGTCTCTGGACACAGTGTAGGTTATATAGGCCTACGCAACGCATGGAATTAGGTCGAAGGCCTACAGTAATTGACAATACAAGCCATCTATATTTTATATAGGCTGGTCGGGTCCGCGTGAAAAAAGAACCCGAAAACAAGAGTCGGTCTATCATGAAACTGAAATAGAATAACTTGTAGCCAAATAATTGGCGACACTCTTTTATCTGATGTCGTCGGATAGAAATCGTTTCCAACTCGGCATGCTAAGCTGACGAGCCAAGATGTTTGACTCCGATATGTCGGTGGAATTCCTTTCGTTTTGACGTCTGTATTGGTTTTGCATTTCCACGCTGCTTGTTCGGACGATACGAGAGGGAATTGATGGCTTAAATTGCCAATTTGCTCTTCGCAGTGTGTCCCTTCTTGATTACATTTCGGTTCATCGACTACCCGAGCTCTAGCTCAAGTAGCGAGTCGACGTCCGCTTCGAGTGCCGACGGCGTTCACTTCCGGTCGTCGGAGAAGCGTCTGCCGTATGCGTAGTGGGTCCATGCACCGAGAAGGCCTCTGCGGGACGCGTCGCCGTTTTGCGAGGCGATGGATTAGAATTAAAAGCCGTCCGAATCGATAGGATGTTGATAAATTTCTGATTGATCTAGACTCGTCGTGCATGCTTCAGCCTTCGAGTTGAACGCTGTTTGTCGAAGGGGCTTGGCATCGACGGTGGCCTCAGCGTGATCAGGGGACTACGCGTGCCACAGAGCGATGCGCTGGGATCCATGTGTGCGTTTCGTGGTGCATGAGAATGTGGTAAGCTTGTTTCAGCGGATCATACGCAGGCCGTCTCGTTTTTGACCTCTGACATTTCGGACTTGTCTCGTGGTTTCATATAAAAAAATATATATATAAAAATATATATATATAAAAAAATATATATATAGGCCCTATATATATGTATATATATACATGTATACATCTCATTTATATACATGCACTAGACTACTTACACAACAAGTTTTGGGAAGCACACAGGTAGCAGGTAGCTTGACCTCAAAGTTCGAAAAAGCCAGATACATGGCGGAAAAATAAGTGATTGAATTGTAGCTCCTTGCAATTTTTCTTTCCCCAATATTTCTTGCCCCCAGCTCCGATAAAGTGGTGACAATATTTAGACTTGAAAGTGGAAGAATGTCTAAGCTTTCTAGGCCTATAATATCGTTATGCATGTATTATATAATTATGTATGGGAGACTGGGGCACCATGATCATCTGGCATATTTTTGATTATTTACAGTACTTTTAACCTAATTTCGACACAGTTTGAACTTCCAGTTTATTTATTCATTTTGATGTCGTTTGGACTTCATATTCGGACCGTTATATATTTTTTTCCTGAAAAAAATAAGTTTTTCGGCTCAACACAGTAAAATGTTACCACATATTTGCGAAGATTGTTATTTTCAAACCACCACAAGTAGCAAATTGATTTTTGATGAGTGAAACAATGTTTTTTTATAGGATTCATTTGCATCATGCTATAAATTGTCTGCATGGCTAATACGTTATTGGCATGTCTTTTTATACAAGACTGCAGCAAGGGGCATGATTGGCATATGAGCTGTGGGGCACCATGAGCATTGATCATGATGACCCACAAGCACTTTGATCAATTTGCCACTGGGAACATGGGTCGCAATCAAGTTGGTGGGGGTCCTAGGCCTAGGTGGAACCTAGACTATAGTAAGAAATGAAGAAGAATTATTTAAAAATACATCACATTTTGTATCGTGTTACCTACTAATGACGATGCTAATACGAAGCTATAAGAATTATTAACATCACCTGTTGTCGCCAACAAACCTACACCACAGAGAAGAATTTCTAACAGAAATTGACTCCAAAGGACATTGGTCTGGTAGATGTAACCCAAAGAAAACGAGAATTCCAACAATACAATGCAATTGTTATTTGATATCGCCCTGCTTACACTTAAGTTCAGAAGTGCACACACGCCTTGACGGCACAACTGCAAATTTTTTCCTGCCGAGCCTTCAAGGGTGAAGTGTGTGGAACCGAGATGGCTGTTTTAGATTTATATATGTTCATATTAGTTTTTGTCAGAAACGCTCGGCTAAGTTTATTCGGTCTGCTACTTGTTTCTGCATGATTTAACTCGCATTTAACGTTCACTTAATCGATGTGATCATTGTGCCCCACATCACTGATCATGGTGCCCCATAGCAGGAGCACCGTGATCAGGTATGAGTATGTGTAATTTTATTACAAATTTTCTAACATTATTATTGCATCATTTTCAAGTCGAGATACACCTCTTTGAAACAAGCTGTCTCAGGTTGCTTCATGTGTCAAAATTTTTTCAATATATCATATTTTGCAAAAATGGTGCTCATGGTGCCCCAGTCTCCCCTATATATTATATATATTTATGTATATTATGTGCTCATTTATGGCTGTGGCTATTTCCTGGATTACTATCAAATAAGGGCTAAGAATGGGGCGAAGTTTTCTAGTACTGACTCATTGCTTGCCATATATTTTGCTGGTTATAATAGACATGCATATCAGTCAGACACTTAGTGCAGTCTTGCATGGAATGAAACAAAATGTGTGTGCCTGAAGTAATGGGGACTATTTAATGATGAAGAGAGCTGTGTATTTTAACAGTCTGACCACATTAGTGATTAGTGTCTGTTATCGTCATACATTAAATTTATTTGTGTTCACTGTTTAGGCAGCAATTAAGCTGATCTTATTTAGAACAAGTTTTAAAATGGTGAACATATTTTCCCCAGGCTTGTCATTTATTATTAAAAACAAAGAACCATATATGATCATCAGAAACAAAGCTTTAATAAAGCATGGCCATTAATCAGAGAACAATAACGAGATAAAGAAGTGAATGAACATTACTTGTGGTGTTGTAGTAAACGGATTCTCCAAGATGGCAAATGACTGTTTTAAAACATTTAAATGAGCATTGACCAGGTAGCAAATTGACTTTAAAAAGAAATTGTTTTAACTATTTTATTGTCTTTTAGTAATTACAGATTTAAGTTAAACTTAATTAAGCACTTTGCATTGTAGTGATGTGTAAAATATTTTAGCAGGAAGTCCGATAAATCAACTAGTTATCATTTCTTTCAGCCTTGAGCATTGACAGTAGAATTGCTTTACCTCTCAATCTTGCCTGTTTATATATATATATATATATATATATATATATATATTATGTATATTATATATCAATATCTCAGCTTTTCTAACTTTTGTAAATTGTAATGTATTTCATATCAATGTACATGTCTCAAAATTTGATATATTATGATATATTGTACCTGCTAGATATCATTATTGAATCACTGACCTAATGCTTAATGCAGATACATCTATGCATTCTAAATATATATCGACATAACATACATGCATTTATCATATTTTAATGCATATATATCTATATATGTAATATATATATCCGTGTGTATAATATATATTTAGTGGATTTTTGTGTCTACATTGCCTACATCGTGCTATCCTTATTGAATTACCTGCAGCTTGCTCGCCGATCGTGATTACGGCTCTGCCGCCTGTGTGTGCCTGGCATTTTTGGCTTGTGTCGCTCTCTGGGCCGCGCAATGCTTCGTATTGTGTGGCGAAATTTTGCCAATGATTGTATGGAGATCTGATGAGAACTTGTGATTTAATCGAGTCTTGGATCGACTGTAGTCTGAATGGAGCGAAGATTTCTTTCCTGATTGGCTGCTGCTGTAGGCGATGCTGGTGTTTTGCCCTCCGGCAAGTCTCTTTCTATTTCTGATTCGCTCCCCACCATCTCTATCTCTCTCTGTCTGTCTCTATCTACGTGTATCTCTCCACTCTGTCTCTTGCTGTGCCTCTTCTAATATGTCTCGTTTGTCCCTGTGTCCCTCTGTTCCAATCTTAGTTTCTCTATTTCGCCCTGTCGTTTGTGACACATTCTCTATTTTCTCTCTTTCTCGGTCTGTATCTACATCTCTTCCTGCCACCATAGCTCCTTCATCCTTCCTGCTGTCCTGACTTAGTCTCCCTAAGATCCCACTCTTCCTCCCAATGTCCTTCCGTTTCTCCTGTTCTATTTCAACCCATTCCACTCTCTTCCTTTCGTCGTCTCCTGCTATCTTACTCCTGTCGTACCTTCCTCTGTTCCTCGTTTGTTCCTTCTATCCCCCACCTCATGCTTTCTCAGGTTAATCAACGTTATTTGGATAAGTTACGAGTCAAGTGCCTGATTGTGGTCAACGATGGTGTAGTTACCAGGCTATTTGTGTATGTTGATATTATGGCCGCTAGTGGCCAGACTCCTGTCGTCTTTTATGAGACATTACTTGCTTTGTCAATTGACAGTTTTGCTCTGTGAGTTTCCAATGTATGGTGGATTTGGAGGGCTGGATTAGGAGCATCTTGCCTCTAGGCTGTGGAAGGTGGCAATTAGTTATCAGGTGGAGCTTGTTTAGTTTCCGTTACTGCATGGCCAGAGGACGTTGCTTTCATAGTGGGGGAAAGTACATAGTTGAAGTAATGTCTAAAAATATAACACACACAAGAGTAGCCAGAAGGCTCACAAACCTCACATACATTAAGAAGGTCTCATAAATAAAGTATAATCAATTAATCATAGTGGCCAGTTGGAAGTGAGATCACTGTGGCCATTTGTAGCCTAATGCATATGAACATAACTGTCTGGCATTTGGAGTGTTTCAGTTGGTGAGTGCTCCAAGGGCCTGATTTGCATATTAAAATTAACACTGTCTTCAGATGATGCTTATCAAATGGCGGCTGTTACTATATCGAATGTTGATGAATTGTGTTATTCAAAACAGAAAATGTCCAAATATCGGAATTTATTGTTAATCGTGTGCTGAAACTAGTCACGTTGACCTGGGAATTTGCATAAGAACTTTGTAAGGATTTTCATATTGCCAGAGCGTTCGGTTCTTCAGCCTTTGTTTTGACACATAGATAAATTGTCAACTCTATAGTTAGGATGCCTGAATTCAATCTAGCTAAGCCAGACGAACGAATCAAGGTCGAACTGGACTGCCCTGACGATTGTTGGTGCAATTGATATAAAATAGAATGCCACCGATAGCTTCCTTCTGACATTCGTGGTCAACAGTTGAGGTAGGGTTTGTTCTGATGCCGGTCGTACACGGTACATCATCTGTATGTTTATGTGTCCTCTAATCTCTCCACGTATCCACCTATCCATGCATGTGTGATACCTCCATTGATCCATTATCTGATCAATCCAACAATCCACTCAATCATCCGTCCAACCACTTATCCAATATCCATCCATCCTTTCGTCCATCACACCAACAAAGCCACCCTTCTTTCCCTTCCATGTTTCTCCATTTTTGCCACCATTTAGTCCAACTACCCTCATTTCCATTGTGTTAAATATCTTCATCCATCCATCCATCCATCCATCCATCCATCATAATCATGATCTCGAGGTTTGTATATGCTAGTGCCAAATATTGAAATCACTGTAACCAGCGTATTCACTTCCACTCGTCCATCAATCCATTCATTCATGCATTCATCCTTGCACCCATCCATTTAATCACCCATCTGTCCTTCCTTCCATTTTTCCTCCACCCACTCATAAATGCCTGATGTTAGATGTTTTGACTCTTTAGTCTTCACCCATCTACTGTATGCGTCCATTGATGTCTGCATTAGTGCATGCATGCATGCATTCATCCTTCAAATCCATTTATCCATTTTAGACAGTTTCCTTTAACTGCAGTATGAGGATGCAGATGCTGAGGATGAAAATGTGGTTAGATGGTGCCAGGTGGCTTCGGAATCAATTGCTCTTCAGTAGTTGTGTAAATTAATCTACTGAGATGGACACCTGCAGTGCGGGTCTCTCTTTAGTACCTGGTAGTCGTAATTGGCTTTCATTTGGCGCCATCACAGAGTTCGTTCCTAGTTGTGCCGTTGGTCCCATTGTGTCTCTCTGTCTGACGCTAACTGTGCATTTGTGTGACAGGCAATAACCGACCGCTATTCTCCTCTTCCGCTTTGTACTCTGTCTTCTTCTTCTTCTCTTACTACACATTCTCCTCTTCATTCTTTTCCTATCATCATCATCATCATCATCATCATCATCATCATCATCTAGAGATGTTAAACGATAACCGGAAAACCGGTTATCGGTTTTGAAATCGTTAATCGGTTTCTGTCATTTGCGAAACGATAATCGAATTTTTTGCACCTTTTTATATATCTCAGATGTCTCGGATTTGCTCCAATAGGAAGGGCTCAAGTCGGTCAACTTCAAAGGTGTAGACGCGTCTAGGTGAAATATTTCCCTGTCGCGTCTTCCAACAGGGTAATTAATAGCTGCCGATTGCTAATAAAGGGCCCTCTTGTCCAGACAGGACTAGCGTGAGAAAGTGAGCTAGGGGAAGGGTAACAGGAGCCAACTAAGATAGAGATGAGCCGACTGCAAAGTACCTGACTTTGATCCGTACATAGGAGAGCTAACAGGCGACTGACGGTGGGGGTTTTCAATGGCGAACGATGCATAGCGGCGGGGAGAGTATGAGAGCCGAGCACTGTAGGCTTCTGTTTGTTCCAAATTACCACACAATGTGACTTAAACACTTCGGTATCGAGTGTTGACGCTGCATTGCGATACGTAATACATAAAATAGCGCGCATATTACAATTTACAATATTTTTCAAAGAACACTAATAAAAACCGATAATCGGTTTAAAACCGGTTTTTGAAATTCGATAATTGGTTTGCCCCAAAAACCGATATTAACAACCCTATCATCATCATCATCATCATCATCATCATCATCATCAACATCATCTTATCATCATCTCATCTTCATCTCGTCATCATCATTCTTCGTCTGTACGTATACTCTCCACATTGATATTCTTCACCTCCTTCTGAGTCTTCTATTTGTTCTCTCTTTCCGTGTCCTTCTCTTAATCATCTGCAGTATTCTCTCCTGTCTTTCTAAATTCTATTCTTAGCCTTGCATGTTTACATTCTCCTCCTCTTCCTATCATTTCTGGATCTCCTCCTCCATTTCCTCCTTCACTTCACCATCATCAGTTAGCTTTGCTTTTAAAATTAAATGCTTATGTACATAGAAAAGTGCTCAGAGATTCACAACACCAAAGAATGTGTTTCATCTTTGAAAGTGGATCTCGACCCTCATTTCTTCTAGGCTTATGTTTTAAATGAATTATCTTAAAGACAATGAAAATGAGTGGGTCTATTGCTGGCCTGCATTGTGCCAATGTAGGGTAGCAACTGGTTGTCAGCTGTGTGTCCAGCATGGCTTCTGAGAATGATGTGGATAGTTGACGCTAAGCAATTTGCCGATTGGACTCATAAGCAGAGTCTCAGAGCAGACCTAAATCTGCTTACTTGGTGTTTCAAGGCAAGAGCTCAACCGACCAGCCACAGGGTCTTTTGTCTGAGCTGTGTGGAGCGGGCAACCAGAGTAGAGCCCGCCTTAGTGTCCTACCAGCAGGGCGGTTCCAGCAGCGAAAGTGAAGTCATTGACCGTGTCATGATTTTATTAAATATCATCTGTCTTGTTGATCCTGGTGCCTGCCTCCCCGTTACTCTGTGCCAGAAAGCAGCCATTGTTCTTCTCGTTCATTATTAAGTTTCTTTGTCCTGTCTCTTTGTTTGAAGGCACGTGTACTTTCTTTTTTTACTGGTTATTAAATCATTATCTAGATGCCTGAAAGTAATATCTCATTAATAAGCACTGCCGGCGTTTTATGAGCTTCTTGTTTGTAGCGAACTTAAGCATAATTTAGACCAGCTTTGAGAATGCCTTGATTGATTTCTGTTGATACGGTGCTATATAAATTCTGTAATTATGCAGTTGCAGTTAGAACAAAGTCAGAGAAGAAGTGATGCTAAGGTGGTAATTTAAAGTTTAAATCAATCAAGGCATTCTCTAATCTAGTCTAAATTATGCTTATATTTAATTAACGGTTCTGTTTATTTGGGAAGAAGCACATTATTGTGTAGACTAACATGAATCATTCTCCAAGAGCATTTGCCTTTGTCTGTTAGCTTACCAGAAATTAACAGTTTGACACGTAACTGCATTAGTAATTGTTTATCAAATTAATATTCATGATGTATAAGTAATTTTGTTTTTTGAATGGCTGTGGCAAAAATCAGCAGCTGTAATATACAGTACAAGTGAAGATATGTGTAAGTATTGGAAGTAAGTAAGTATATTCCTTATTAACCAATTCCTTATCATACACACACAGAAGGTTTGTCCAGTTTTTGTTTATATATAATATATCTGAGTTAAAGCATGCATAGTGGGAGTTGATCTTGTACATTTTAGCTCTACTGTTTAGAAATTGAGTTGTCATGAATATCACGTTCTTGGCCGGTTGTATGTGGGAGAACCACTGCATTCCCCCAAGAGAATTGTTCTGTGAGTTTTAACGTAATGCTTCAGTGAACACTGCTCATTGTGGGCTTCTATAATCGGCATTTATGCAGTAATATGAAAAAGTGAAGTACGACTCATTGTCATAGTTCATCCTACATTTCCATCAAGATATGCTTATGTTGCTTCAGAGTTTTCGCTCCTGGTATTCTTTCAACGGTTTGTAGATGGACCAATGGTTTATTGCATTTGTTGGGTGACGTGGCTGGCATCCGAAAATCTGTAACCACTTTGGGTATAGATCGTGTGTGGATAATTTTTCCATAAGGAAACTTAAAACCGAGAGAATTGGCCGTGGCGAAAATGACGGATGACCTCCATTGTGGCCTTGCGCTTCATTGCTTTCTGCCACAGTGGGCTGAATATAGTGTAATCTGTGTAATCGTGTTTGTGGTTATGGTCATCCAACGACAACTGTGGGTTTTCTGTGCCATTAATTTCTTCTTATGGTTTGTTGGATGGTTGGCATTATGGCAAAGTGGTCTGATCTGGCCTCTTACCAATGAGTTGAACTAGATATGGGTGTGATGAGAAGGATGGTTGATAGGTTGAGCACTGACATTGTGACAGGTTGTACAGCTTTATCTAAGTCAGTTGCATTGCACCAGTAACTGCTGAATTCGTCATTGTATAATGGTGCTATATAACTATAAAGTATGATGATTTTTGTCAATAGGTAATATGATTTGAATGCTGTATTCCTTGCTCGTGTAACTTTTACAGTTTCCGCATTTCGACTTCAGGAGTGAAATGCAGACTTTCACTTTTGTCAGTTGTGGTGCCCTGTGTCAAAAGATGTGAACACCTTTTAAAATGAGATCAATTCATTTCAAAATTTCTTTGTAGAGTCCATAGAAAACGATTGTTTTTTTTTAATTGACTAAACCATAGAACTAGATTGTTTTGTTATCCGTCACAAAAATAATATCTCAGTTTGATAAATCAATATAATCAGTAGGGATGAACTTAAGATTGGAAATACACAGACTCGGACAAACAATTGGTCCGAGTATTAATAAAATTGGCTTTCCGATTTTCTGTTTTGTAGACGAGAATAAAAATTTTTTATTTACCAAACGACGATCGTATTTCATTTTTTAATTACTTTATCACTTTCATAGTGAATAGTGAAAAAGTGAAATTAAAAAACAGGTAAATTCGTATATTTATTTAAAGTTTAATATTACCTTGTTTTCACCCAATGTGGCCGCCAGTTTGTTTATCATGCCCAAGCGCTCGTGCAGTGTGTTTGTAAATCTTCAACAGGTAACAGAAGTCATGGATGTGTAATAAAAGTAACAGGGAAACCAATGCAGCTCGTCAATATAGTGTTACAGAAAAAGCTACTGCAATATGTTTCTTTACCTGTAAATATGACTATTCAGAAACATGGTCTATGATGGGTTTGAAGGGTATTTTGGTGAAGTGTGGTCTTGATTATTGGGATCCAACGGCAGAACAAATAGCTGTAAACAGACGGTTTACTTTGTCTCCAATATCTTCATCATGAAAGGATCATCCAGCCTTGATGACATCTGACTTCATTTTATTTATTACTAGATGGGGAACCCGGCATTGCACGGGTTAAGACAGGTTTTTGACCCAGGAGAGCAGGAAAACGGTTGCTGTGGGATTCACCAACCCCTCTACTGGGTGTCCCAGGATGTGTACACAGTACATACCCACCTGACTGACTGTATACATGCTACCTATACTATATATCCCAAAACCATCCATTCATTCATGATGGTGTAAAAGAAGAAGAGGTGTGGCAGACAGATGTCACGTGCACGTGTCGGCAAAAGTGCAGCAGGTGTTTCGTCGACGCACTCCCAGCGACTGAGAAGGAAACTTTCCGTGGGGGAGTCCTGAGACAGGTTTTTGGCCCTGGAGACCAGGAGGAGGGCGGCCACAGGTTCACCAACCCTTCAACTGGGCGTGCGGGTGTTCCCGAGCCAATGGCGAAGGTTTCGAGTCAATAGCTGTAAAATGTAAAATGTAAATGCATAGTAGCAACAGACATACACACACAGAATTTTCTCTTTATATAGATTTCAAAGTTTAAAGAAGTGCATAAGCAATGAGAATATACATTACCATACCTGGATGAGGTAAACTCTTAGAAAAGTTCAGGTATGAAAATCTGGAACCATTCAGGTGAATTTTTGTTGCCTGAACTTCAGGCATACTACAGTAGGCCTACCTGAAGAATTCAGAATGAAGAATTTGTTTATATTATTGTGCATATCAAAAAGCTTATCAAAAATATGCTACTATAATGGACATTTGAACATATTTGATTTTATTTTATATGTTTTTACCGAAAATATGTGTGGACAAAACAAAACAAACGGTTAGAAACGTTCTGAACAGCCGCAATGCTAACCAAGTCGAATGTGCACTAATACCTCGAACGAGCAATCGCGCTAATGAAGTATACTTCAAATAAAAATGTCTCAGTTCGCATACACAGAAGAAGACTGGCAAGTACACGTAGAAACACGCCACTGAGTCAAATTTAATATGAACTAAATGTTAAGTTCTAACATGTGGTCGATGAGCTCATCTGGTTGAGATGCTGTGCCATGGAATAGAGGTCCTGGGTTCAAAACCAGTTGCCTGCTTTTTTTTTCTTTTCAAAACACTAAAAATTAGCTAACGATGCTTTTTAGCGCATGGCTCATTTACAGATCATATTTTAATTTATTTGGTAGCTTTTCCAGTGTTTTTGAATGATCCTTGGCTGTTTTTGATGATGACAAGCTCTTCTTGAACAGTTTAAAGAATTTTCATGAACTTCAGGCAGCTTACCTGAACCTTCGACCAGCTCATTTTGGCCTGCCCTATATAGTTCAGGTGGAGCACCTGAATTTTCAGGCAATTCTCCTCAACCTTTTCTAAGAGTGTCAAATCATGCGCAGGCACTTAGCACTACTGTGCCAACATGAATGCATTTTGTTTATATTATTGTGCATATATGTAAACATTATATATGTATATATATATTATGTATATATGCAATAAGTATGGTCTATACAAAGGGCAGACTATTTTGGATTTTATCCTAGACAAACATGTTTGGCTCTAGCAAACAGTTGTGCTTTTTTACCAGAGACTGATTGTATATGTAGGAAGAATCTGAGTCATTTGTCTGACACCCTTTTCAGTATCTGGGTTGATACATCATCACAGGCATCAGGATTTGTTCAGCTGTTGTAACAGACTTCCCAGATACACACTATGAATGATTCTGATTGTGTATGGAAGGCACTCCTTATGAAAGACGGCTGACACGCAGGTCTTGCATCTGGCACATGCTGTGCTTGTGTGGCAAATCCGCAGCGGGTGTTGAATCCGGGTCACAGAGGTGAGAGGCCGACGTGTAGGCCACTGGACCTCCCATCGCCTTCACTCTGGAGAGTCCAGATGCATTCTAAGACAGCGTTCATATTCTGTACAGTGAATTCCAGATATAATTAGCAGCGGCTTATTTATCAGTCAGTCAGATTAGCATGTCTGACAGGTCTTTTCTGTGGGTGCCACTAGTAGAGTGGGAGTTTGAGTCCTTGTCCGATTGAATATAGTTACAGTTCTGCTTACAGGCAAATTGTTTTATGATCCATTGTGAAAGCTAATGACCATGAAATGTGGTTGATGTCTGTTTATACTCGATGGCCCTGGACTCCTGAAGCTTTATAGACAGACCCTGATGTGGTCATATACTTCGCACACACTAGATAATTGGTGAATGTTTGGTCAAGCGTTTTCAAGTGGTGCTATCTGTGGAGAGTTGAGGTAGAGAATACACTGGAAGCGAATTATTTGTTTTAGGTGAGGACAAGTTTTACTGCTGTTTTGACTTCCTCTTCAGTGCCCTGTTACTGTCCTCTCCATTTTGAGAGAGCAATAAGACAACAAACAGCTGAGGATTGATAGGAAGGGTCCATAGCAGACTTCTCTGTCTGCCGACCAACACATGTTCTGACCCTAACATCACGTACTGCTGTGTGAATTCATCCCCGGTTATTGATGAATAACTCTGACCCTTTGGTTCATATACGATGTACATCACTTACTCTACTCAAGCATACAGAAATGGCATGTTAATTTTCACTGAAGGAACATTGTCCACTATTATGGTTTACGCAAAGTTGTGTCTTTACCCCCTTTTAGTTAACTTGGCTTGCGTAAAATTTGTCATGGACGGTTCGTCGGAGTTCTTTCAACTCCTTTTTTGGTACGCTCTCGTCGACCTACAAGACTGAAATTTTGCAAGCATTTCAGGCTTGCATGACGATGCAATGTATAATATTTTTACGGACATAACTTGAAAATCTAGAAAAGAATGAAAAAAATCCAAAAAATTAAATATTGTTTAACCACTCGAATGAGTCCTCCTTGTCGAGCTCCACTCCGGCAAGTTTACATCATCAATGATATGTAATGAAAATGTGTTGAGGAAATCTACCAGATAAAAGAGGGTCCCAAAAAACCCTTGTTTTTACTTTAACTTGTTTTCCTTTATGACCATTCAGAGGCGACCATTTGAACTGTTGAGCTGCAGGCTATCGACATTTCCAAGTGTAGCCTCCGCTTCCAGTCCATTTGGGATTTACGGCCATATCTATGACTACAACATTTTTAAAGTGTGGCCAGACCCTCAAACATTGCTCTATCTAACTCAGCTCTTTGAGCAATCTGTGTCCAATAAGTTGTACAATTTTTTACCAGTCATCCTGTCCAAACCTTATTCAGACATGGTATAAACTGATCGACAAAGAGATTTTTTTTTTATAGAAGGCAACTTTTATCTTTAATGTGCAATTTTGTTGCTTGAAACATCGCTGCAGACTGTTGGTCCAAAGTGTAGGCGTATACATTGCATGACAGCCAGTTACACTATTGAATTGGATTAGTTGAAAGAGCACATAAACACTGAAGGCCAGGCTATTTAGTAAAACCCCAACCAAAGATTTCGTGTGTATTTGTATGTTTGTGTATTGGGCATCAAGTCAGCTTCGGTGTGCATGTAGGTCTTTATCCAAAGACAGTATAGACACCCAGGTTGCAATGCAGCCTAGTTCAACTGTTAACAATGCGATCAATGTCGATTTCAAGTAGGCTTATACAGAATATACTCAGAAAGTCGAACCCATGCCTCGGAGTTGAAATTCCTTAAATTTTTACTTACTGGAGAAATTTATGACAATTCCTCATGTCTTCTGGGGAGGGGGATTTCAGAGCACGGTCATGCACTTCCGCAAATGAATCTCAATTTGTTCTGTTATCAATTTATGTGAAGGCCACTCCGTTTAAGATCTCTCAGCTTTTTCGAACTGACCCTACTCTGCAGTTCTAAGAAATGACTTGTATTTGATTTACGTTGTCGTGCAGTCTGAGTGGTTTTCAATCAGACCAGATTAGGCCTAGCGGAGCGTCGCCAGTGCCTTTAAGTCCTTTGTAGGTATCCCGCCGCCGCCTTGTTCGAAAAAGAGCCCACGTAATGGGTCGTCTGTTGCTGGGACTGTCGACCGAAGAGCACCTGCCAGTTATAATCCCGTGATTAATTGGTCAGTGTTGCGTCGTAAGGAAAATCGCGTCGGAGATGGCGGCGGCCGCGCGAGCAGCGAACGGAACCGAAGAAAATTGTTCATGCTGTAGCGGAAATGCCGCGTAGGATTTTGTCCTCGGGTCGCGGCTGAGTGTAAGCTGGACGGCGCGCCGACAGACAGACAGATCAGATCCGTGAACCTGTGGCAATGTGTCTTGCTGAAGCAATTGCAGTTGACAGCCGCTGGGCAGATTTGTCATCACAGGTATATCCTGCTTTGCAGCAAATCTGTCTTTGGTTGGACAATTCCTCCACTGCTGCAGCACTGTGTTTATTTCCTGCACAACTATTCTCTCGGCGTCCAGTGTCTAATGGGTGGGAAATCACACAGCGTGAAATGTATGGTTATTCTTGTGCAAAGCTTTCGGGCATTCTTCATGACGTATAATAACACTGCTCATTTTCTTTCCTATGTGATTTACATGATTTAATAATTTAATTTGGCTAATACGCTATAGGAACTGGGACAGAAAAGAAGATTTAGGAGCCAGGATAATGTTTCCCTTCCTTCTTGCATGGAAGTCTTTATCTGGTTGGTCCAGATCTGGATTGGTTGTACTAAGAAAGCCTAATATCATTCTGCTAATTTATTCAAATCCACGGATTTTTATAATTACATTATCATAATGTCTATGACATACACTGACTTCGAGTGAAATCGCAATCAAAATTCCCAGTGCATTGAAAAAGCCAGGCTAGGACTAGTATGAGAGGTGAAAGAGATGGGTCTGGAGTTTAGGACTGATTGACGTCAATGAATTGACAGAACTAACTGAATTGAGTAGGAAATTAAAAAGCTTCGGTCCAGTGACCGATATAGCTCAAAAGCCATACACTGCGAGTGTTCGCGTGCGGCACATCAAGAGTCGCAACATGCATTGATCGAGTGCAATATCTATTTGTATGACGATCAGCATGGAACAAAGATACAGTGCAGACACATTAACGCGAAGACATTGGGACGGGCTATCCAGAAAACGTGCTTTATACTTTATAGGCCCCTTGGACCCATGTGTAAAATTAACCTGTGTGAAATGTCTTAAATATTGTATAATTAAATCCATACTCCATGCCACACACTTATTTGCTGTCAGTTATATTCATTCAGTTTAAATAAAAAATATTTTGTGTGTGGAGTTGATTTCTTTTAAAAGCCCAACAATCAAAGTTAGGACTTGATGACACTAAATAAAATTTATAAATAAATTTCATGTTATCATAAATATGCAGAGAAGAATGTTTTAGAAATTATTAGCACAGGCAACAAACACAACATCATATTGTCTTCAACTGCCCTTTAGCCGAGGACAATCAACACTGAGAACCATTTCTTTCCCTTCTGCCTCTGGTTCTTGTCTCTTACATTAACTGATTGAGCCGTGATTCAATCCATGACTTCATAATAATCCTTGTGATCTTGGGCTCTTCCCGAGCTCCAGATCCAGAAGTTTTACCTTGGATGATGTTTGTCTCTAGGCAATCTCCGCTCCTTTTTATAGCACATCCTTTGCTTGGTTACTCTTGGTTACTCTACAGCCCACCCTTTCTCTGCAGCCCCCTATCTCCTCTCTCTGCAGCCCCATCTCCTCTGCAGCCCACCCTCTCTCAACATCCTCCTTAGTCTGTACAACCCCCTCTCTATCCAGCCCCATATGGTTTCTATGCAGCCTCATTTCCTCTGCTTGCAGTTTTAAAGATTCTGAGTGGGGCACATTTGTCTACATGGCAGTCCGTGATGCTTGATGAATCTGTAGCAGACATTTCATTTCAATTTTTTCATTATTCTTTGTCTTTTCATCTTTCTTTATGTGCAGCTTTCGCAACATGCAGTGCCAATGGTTGTACAAGAGCTTTCTATGCGCCTTGATTTTTCCGTACCATTTCTGGTGCTGCTCCAATAGCATTGTCCTTTGGACAGTTTGGGCAAAATCTCTTTTCAGCATTCAGAACTCTCAGCGATGGGTGTGTGATAGGTTAACCAATATATTAAAGTGTGTTGACTTACTGGCTGATCTCTTTCTGGCTGACTATTTTTTGTGCAGTGCTGCATATGGTCATATATGAACAGGTAACTTATGCTCAACATCGTGACCAGGCTTTGCATGTGAGAAATGCAGTCAACAGCCTGCTTATAAAGAGCAAGTGAATGTTGATGGACTGTTCATGCTGTGCATCTTTTGCCTGAGTATTCTAAGATTTGTGGCTTGATCTTGTGCTTCCCTTCCTCGTCTGTCACCTGTCCTTGTTCCGAATACTTTCTGAGGATTGGCTTGTCCTGTTGAAACTTAAGAACTTGTTGTGTTGAATAGGGTGTAAAAACGCTTGAGAAGCTGGTAACTTTCAGTTATGAACCATGGATATTGATGATAGTAGAGTCTATTGGTATTGAAAGGGTTTATTGTTTTGTAAAAACAATGTTATACATTAGATGTTTTGATTCTGAAGATTATGATATTCGCCTATGTGGATTTTCTTGAAGTAAACCAACATCATGATGTCTGATAATTATTAAATGTAGTCTGTCTATGACCTTGCAGAATATATTATTAGATTATGTGAAGTCATCAATCATCATCATGCAAAATATCTTCTAAGATAAGGATGAGTGCACTGTTTAGAATAGACTGTATACTCCAGTAGGTGTTGAATGGGTGTCCCCTCGATAATCCCAAGGTTCGATAGTCTGAAGCTTCTATGCTCTGACATTAATTTTACTTGAAGCTTGATTAATTGATGAAAAGAATGTGTAAAACTAGGAGCTGGATTGATATGAAAAGAATCATGCCTAAATGGAAGCTGGATGATTGAAAAGAGAATGGTTCAATCCAGCCTCTAGCCAAACATAATTCTTTTCATCAATCCAGATACCATTGATACCGCAATCATATCACCTATCGACCGGACACCATGCAATCTTCGGACTATCGAACCTTTGGACTATTGAACCTTCGGACTATAGACACAGAACCGTTGAATGAATGCTTTAAATACATCTGCTCCATGATTTTGAGTTGCTCAGTTGAGAAAGAATTACCCCGAAGTCGTACATTGTGGTGCTCTCCGACATGGTCTCGTGTTTTTTGGTTGCCCCTTCGTTATGCAGAGCACCTCGTCGGTTCCTATAAGTTGTCTATGTGGCACAACATCGAAGAACTGCATTAGGCCTTTTGTCTTTGATGCATTAGGCCTTTTGTCTTTGATCTGCCGTTTTAGATTCCTCGTCGCTTTATTAGTTCACCTAATCTGCTAACCTTAGCACTGGTTCATCATGGGTGGCGAAGTGTCCGGGGGTGGGGTAGGGGTAGCCTGACCCTTTCATTTTGTTTGGTGATGCGAAGACGGCCAGCGGTTGGTTAGTGGAAAGCATTTACATGTTAATTAAGAGAGAGCCTGGCATCGTGGGCGAAATGACCGCTGACAGTGTGTGTGGCAGATGCCATAAAAGGCACCGTCGTCTGTCGCCGTCGACGACGCAAGAAACCATCAACATCTAATAGGATTATTGACACCAGCTGTCCGCCGTTGTGCCCATCGCTTCCTCCTTTCCGATGCTGAGTGCATCTCTGACCTCGCTACCCTATAAGACATGCAGCTCGATTGGATCACAAACTGTTTACCTACATACTTATTTATTTTCTTAGGGTTTTATGGCATCGGAATCAAACGCCAAGAGACCAGTCGATGACACTACAAAAGTTGTAATAAGCAGGTAAGTAATCTTTGTTAACGTGATGCGAATTTTCACACTTCACGACAGCAATGCGTTCTATAGTGAAAAAGTAGCATAATGCCAGTCGGGAATAGCTGATGCAATATAAATATATACTATATATAGTTTTATAAATCTAAATTAACATACAGTTGTACCTGTTGAACTAACAACATAATACTCTACCTAGGCCTACATTTTGGAATTCAAACTAACGTGTAGGTATTGTAGCAATTCTGAAAACTAGCACTGTTAAACATTCGGTATTTGTAGTGAACATTTGTAGATGAAGGATTTTTATGCTGCAGTATATGAAAGTAGAGCTATTCATGTGTGCCCTTAAATCGGGTTGTACATGGAGGCGCTTGGGTGCCTTCCTGGATGGATTTTGCTCATTAATTCATGTTTTATTCATTCATTTAATTTATTTCATGCCTTACAGAATATCTACTGAGAAGGGCATAGTAGGTCAGGCATTAGATCTGCTTCAGCAAGCAGTTTTACAAGCCATGCAACCACTCATGAACCTTTTTCAGATACAATGGAAAGAAGAAAGAGAGCAGTGTTTGAGGGCTGGCCAATCCTTTTCAACCAACATGAAAGTGCTTTCATTTACTTCATTTGTGTATTATTGCCAGTACCACTCAGGTACTTGGTTAGAACGCCATCCCATACTCATATGTGAAAGAGAGCGTGCCGATCACGGTTCGCTTCCCGATGCTGGCTTATTTAAGTCATTCAAATCTTGGGTAGCACAATCCATGTATGAGGTTTCTTAAATGGTGTTGCGCCCATTTTCAAAAATCAAACGGTGTTGAAGGAACTCCTCTGTAAAATCTTTTAAAATTTGCAGAATCGAGGCTATATACGGTCGGTATAGAAAACTGTGTACATTTACATTTACCTATGGTAGGTACCAGAGATTTTTGTGTGTAAAAACGAATCGATTAGATTTTTTATCGAATTCTAATAAATAAAGAAACCAATTCTAATTCCAATTGATTGGCTGCAAGATATTCTAGGTCTAATTGCTTATAAAATTTGAGTAGCTAATTGCTAATTGCTATAGAATTGAACAGTACTTTAATCAATTGGGTTATGATCAATTAGCTAATCAATTAGACAAAGGGCTATTAAATTTGTATTTGATTAACCATTTTCATTTCTGTGAATATGAGAAGTTAAATGATTTGCGTTTGAACTTGCAGAAGTTGCAGACTACTCCTTTATGACTTCATGTGATGTTTTCAAACACTTCTGATGGAGTCAATGTGTGGGAATCTTAAGTAAACTCTCAAAGCATATTTATTTAGCACCATCTATGATACTTTTATCTCAATCAGCAAAGTCATAATAATGAAGATAAGGATGGTAATGGTGACAAAGATGATGCTCGGAAATTATCTATGTCTTGAGAGCTAAAATGATGGTTCTTCCTCCAAGAAAATTACAATGGATATTGTTTATTCTGGGTATGACAAATGTGGGAAGAGCATGGTACTCTTCAGTCCAGAGAGTTGCAGTAGAGGTACTCCTTGTACGTCCAAAAATTATGCTTTCCTCTTTGTCCTTGTCCTCCTCATCTTCCCCATCCTCCTCTTCTTTCTCCTCCTCCTCTTCTTCCTCTTCTAGTTCTTCTTCCTCTTGTCCTTCTTCTTCTCCTCCTCCTCCTTCTTCTTCTTCTCCTCCTCCTCCTCCTCCTTCTTCTCCTCCTCCTCTTCCTCCTCCTCCTCCTCCTCCTCCTTCTTCTTCTTTGAAACTAACCCATATACTTTTTCAGTAGCCTGTGGAATTCATTCAGCTCTGTGGTCTTCCTCTGGTATTTCTGATCTTATCATATGTGTTGTGGGTGCTCCATGGGACATTGGTTCACATTAAAAGACTTAGATGAAACCAGCTGACGGACCGGGTCACGGATCAAATGCACCGGCCGCGACACTTTTGAATCTAATCGAATTGTAGGTGCATTTGGCAAAAAGCTTTTCCGTGTCTGGGCCGTGAGCGTGGCTTGTGGTCGGTGTAATTAGTTAAGTCATTCAACTCGTCGTAAAGCTAATGGATTTTTCAGATCATTCACCTACTCGGAAGGCCTAGGGAATACAGAAGAGGAAGAACTTTCAGTGTTCGTCATGAGAGTGGAGCAAAGTAATCCGATTAGTTGGGGAGTTTGCGCAGACGGATTCTAAGATTCATTTGAACGAACAACGGATCGGAAAAGTATTGTAAATTGAGGGCTAAACCTTTGCCTTGTCATAAAACCCGTCGTTATTGTTTTGGTCAAGAAGTTATCCGCGGAAGCAGAGTACCAGAAGGGGTGGGTTCAGGTCTCTTTAAACTGGGTTTCATGGCACAATGATGAATGGGAAAATGCAACTCACTTGGGATTACAGTGTTGCTTGGAAGATTAATTGTCTTGAGCTTGCAGGAGAAGGGTGATTTGTTTCAATGGATCGTGAATTCCTGTGGTGTTTGGTTGACCTGTTTTGACATTTGAGAAGGAAGTTGGGAATTAGAAAACGTGAAGGCAATTTTGATTTCTGTACGTTTGGGACTATAAGGAATGAATACATATTTTTATCTTTGGCTCAAGAGCAAGTTAAGGCACAAATGCTTAATTTTCTTATCATTGAACAATGAACAATCAATTATGTCAAGTATAATGAATTGCATCTTGACTCGAAAACCTGACTTTAGACCGTTAGCAAAAAACAAAATTCTCTCTAAGTACTCCATGATTAAATAATTCCTCCAATTGAAACTTCCTTCGACGATAGGAGCACTCCACAGCGTTATTTCCATTGTTCGTGCAAAGTTTAATTGATCTTATAGCTTTCAGCAGTTACATTTACTCAATTATTAATTGCTGACTTCAATTGCGTTTCATATGGAGATTGTGCATGTTGAAAGAGTTTAAGACACAAGACATTGTGATGTTTTCATCCCCAACTTTTGACTGCTGAAATTGACATGCAGGGATTCAGTGTTCCGATAGGATATTGCCAGCGATCCATACTGGCAATCACGGTCATCTGGAATTGCCTTCGATCTGCACGCTGACCGAATCATCAACTGTCGACCGCCAGAAACGATTTCGTAATTGTGTCCTCGTCCGCGCAAGAGTCGTTCTGACTGAATCTTGGTGCAAAGGATCGTTGTATTGTGCTCGAGTTTTCTGCGCTGCTAGCGCTTTGTATATCAGATAGTGTTATCGCGGCTTTTGCGATTGTCTTGACTTTTTATGGCGCTTTAACCCTTCGTCATTGCGTTGCTTTCTGGTCTGTCTCCATGGATGCTTCCAGAAGTGGCTCGTGTTTCCTGTTGTGGAGGAGGCTGTCACTTTGCGGAATACAGCGTGCACACAATGTGCCAGAGGGATTTGTTCTGAATCAATCAATCAATCAATTTTCGTTTATTGCAGTAGGCTGATGAGTACACAACTTCTACGTTATCACATATTCTTAATGATGTGTTTAAAGATTATATTATATTCAGACAATGTTCTAAAACATTATTAATAATAATGATTATTATTATTATTGGGCCATTAGTGTTGTAATCGAGGAAAAAAATCAATATATGTTTTTACACTCTAGCTATGAAGTTACAGTCATCTTTGTTACCGAGAGAAAACCGATGGGATGTTGCATAGCGAGTAACTATAGTAGAACGGATCAGAGGAAGAACAGTGGTTAGAGAGCATGATGTTGATTGGAAGAATTGTCGCTGATCAGACGTTGTTTGTCCATCTCTTTCGATACGAGTACATGTAAGCAGGGCTTAGGCCCTTTTAGGCTTCTCCCTTTGAGCTATTCATTCTCTTGTATATTATGTGTAATTTTTAGAGCATAACCAAGTAGACAATTTCTACTCCGAGTACCGAATCCGAGTATTCGGATGCACTATTTGCCGGATCCGAGTACGAACCGAATAGTAGCGGCAAATCTGGCCAGCGAGTACTATCCGTAGGCAAAGCGTAGTTAACCTGCCACATGCACAGCCACGGAGAACTATCTATTGTCAATGCAGTCTATAGCAATATCCTTCATATAGCATATCGTCGCACTCTAGGCTATAGCAATATATTTATTATTTTATAACTTTACTTGTGAAAAAAATGTAAAATCTTGTTATAAAATTTGAAATATGAAGTTTTCAGCGACGTCTTTGCTCTCTCATGTTTACCGGAAAGTGGGTGGAGCCAATTCAAGCGGAAAAATTACTGATTTGGTTTCTACCTCGGAAATACAACCAAAAGAAATTAAAATATATAAATTAACATAAATTTTTTAAAGAAAATTCTATGGAATGTTAAGTTCTTGTTTAATTTTAATCAATAACTTATAAGTCAATCCGTTTGTCCTAAATTTATTTTATGAAAAAATAATTATTATTTCTTTAAAAAAACTATTTTATCCAAAAAGTTATTTTTAGCTATTTGCGGGTGTAATATTGGCCGAGGCGAATACTTCCAAATAGTCCAATATTCGAATGTCCCAGGTGATTTCCGGTTATGCCCTAGTAATTTTATTTTGATTTCTCTTGGATTCAATAAATACTTGAATTGAATTGAATTGAATGTCCGATGCATTCTCTACCTGAAGATACAGAAATCTTCTGCGTTTCATATGCCTCATCAGCTGCAGGATCCAGACCGTCTCTTCAAGCTGATGAGACATACATGAGGTAATGAGGTATGCAATGACTGTAGATTGCACAGTCTCATACAATGCTGCTGTCATACATAGGTCCACGTAATTTAGGTTCATTCAGTGCATGCTTTGAAGAGGAGCAAGCTGCAAGTGTCTTGTCATTAGGTAACCCTAAGAACCCTAATTGATACCACTCGTTTGACTTCAGGTAATATCGGTGGAGTAGTGGGAGCTATATCCGCCTCTCCGAGATACAACTATCTCGAGATACAACTATCTTGTGCTCCTTGTTGTGGATAAGAAACATCCAAGTCCAAAATGCTGTCAAACCTTTGACAACAGTGTCAGGTGTGATGAGCCAACTGACAAATATGTATTATCTACATAATATGAGTGGAAGATTGAAGCTGTATTTATAAGGAAGGTCAAATGCGACTACACACATAGAAGGTAGGACCCACAGCTGACCCTGCAGGATACGGCCAACAATCTAGAATGTACAACACTGTTCCTTGTTGAGGTACTAGCACGGAGTACCAGAAGTTTGCCACTAGCAGATGAGGGAAAGGCTCGACGGCCTGGTCTACTAATAGCGGACGACAGAGTTCACACAGATATGCGGAAGCGCCACCAAGAAAGCATCACCACACCAGCACAGCTATCTTATTAAGAGATATACTGCATGACTGGAAGCCAGCGCAGTGTCATGCCTATAGGCTGAGTAAGAGGCCTTTTGGGGATGTACCAAATAAGACGAGCAGCAGAGCAGAGAACCTGGTTGATGCGGGCGATTAATGCAAGCCATCTCCAAGGTAACTCCGTTGATGCCAGTGGCGTGACCTCTTTCAAGAAACAGTTGATCAATCAATTGTAAACTGAGTTGGGAATGTCCAAAATTGTGAGCTTTTCGGTAAGTGACGAATTGTGGACAGTCAAAAGCCTTTGAGAAATCCATGGAGACGACTACCACCTACCTGATCATTAGTGGTTTCAAGCAAAGTTGTAATGTTTTGCAGTAATGTTATAATGTCTGCAGTGGCAGATCCCAAAGGACGGAAGCAAAATTGATATTCTGTCTTGTCCAAACAGCCTGGAGACTCAAATTATGCATGGTATAAGAGAGATTTAGCTATAAATCACTCCATAATCCTTGAGAGATTGACACAACTGAAATAGATCTGTATTCAGCCGAAACTATTTGACTAGTCACCTTCGGTACTGAACGAATTATTTCTGTTTTCCATTGTTCAGGAATATGACATAAGTAGATGGATTGGTTATTATATAGAGTTGTGAAAGAATATGAAAATGTTATCGGTACCAGAAGATGCAAGAACCATAAGGGCGTGCAATCAGCCCCCTCCGCTGTACAATGTAAGCGATCCAGCTTGTCACACACATTTTGATTTGTGAATGGGTGGTAATTCTCGTTTGCAGTGTTTTTTATTTTTGAGAATAATATTTGGAATCATTGAAGATGGCAGCATATTGTTTGCTAAGTTCTACTGCAGTTATACCAGTTGTAGCTGGCAAGCTACAACTGGATTTCTGGGTTAGCTGCTTGACTTTTTATCATATGCTTCTAGTTCCACAGCATGGATCAAAGTTCTGAAGTTCTTTTTTGTGTGATTGAGATTTATTTCCTTGAGCAGATCTTGGCCAGAACTTGTATGTTACTTTGAGAATTGTTGTGCATCCAGCCCTTAAAATTCCATGTGACCATTGCCTTTTTCAGCTTCAGAATGCCTTCTTATAGTAAAGTGTTCATGCAACGCTAAGTTCTTTGTCTTCTCTTACATAATTTTGGTTTAGTTTGATAGTTGCCAAAAATTTCTTTTAATTACTGGATCATACTTTTGAACCACTGCATTAGCAAAAGCTAGAATTTATGAGCAGTTACAATGCATTATCACATCATTACAAACTAATTAATTATTTTACTATGGAAACTAATGTAGAATGATAACTTTTTAGTGTGATTTATAAAGGGATTTTTGTTGTGAGTCTTATTTCAACATTGAGGAGTTTTCTGTATATGTTGTGCTATAAAGGAATATTTAACTACATTATCCTGTTTTTGTCTCACCTATAGATTATATGCATTGCTAGGCTCAGTTTGGTTCATGGCTGACCAAATCTCACTGGCAAAGTTTTAAAATTTTCTTTACTTCATTTATCTCCTTTTACTTTCCAATAACTTTGTGGTCCTCCAGGCTATTGGCTGTGGCTAGTGGGTGACTTGCCACTAAGTTATGGCTCTCAATTATCTGAAGTTGTCTTCACCTGATGGATTTATATCTTCCCTGGTAGAATTATTTCCTCTCAGGTATCCTATTGATATATGTTGTTATTTTCTTACATAATTGTTTATTCCCTTCCGGAAGTTTATCGTCTCAATCTCTGAATTTGGTGCTGACTTTGGCTGCTCTGCAGTGTTTAAGTCAATCACCGTGCTGTTGATGATGAAATCTTTCCATGGTAAATAGTTGCATTTTTAATATGGTTTGTGATTGAGTTTTGATTGGGAAGATAAGGATTTAGTCAGGGATGTCAAGAACAGCTATAGCTGCATTTAGTTAGAGTGTTCACAGAGTAAACTCTTGCTAATTTCTACACCAATGCTCGCAGTGCCAATGGTGTCAGATCCTGAGCCTGGAGCATTGAGGAGGGTGACGTTAACGATCCAGGCAGCTGAATAATATCTTTAAACACTGGAAATTACTCTTGCTAATGTACATTGGAATTTCTCTTTAATTGTATCATGTGAAATTGATAATTCATGGAAAAACTATGTATTGCATGAGCAGGATGAAAATGCTAGAATGTAAATTATGAAAAGTTCCTTATTCAATATAAGGCAACAGGGCAGTGTTGGAGATAGCTCCATTTTGTTCTCCAACATCATGTACCATGGCCATAAATACAGGTCTGTTTGGTTTGAATTAATTTATAATGCTTGAAAATCTCTCAAAATATCTTTCCACCAGGGCAGTGGGGACTTTTTGTGATGCTGATCTGGAGGATGAGGACAACAATAGATACTTGTGTGTTCCTGTCTAGCAGTCGTTCTATGCATTTCAAATCTTGATGGCCCATGGTTTTTGAGAGGTCCGAGCATGCATGGTACGTGTCGGGTCCAAAGCGACAGCCCTGGCTAGGCTGCTTGGATGGGCTTCACAACCCTAGGCGAACGTAAGAGGTTGGGAGCAATTCTTAGACGTCTGATAAGAAGATAAAATTACATCCCTGAATAAACTCGTACCTTGTCACAGCTATGCAGGCTGACTATAAGGGTCGCCATTTCTCGTCCGTCGCCGAGCAGTTCTCATCGCTTCTAACGAATCGTTCACTTTGCTGACGTCGACTGTCGTTCGTCGAACCACAGAAGCAGATGTAGGGTTTCCGTTGCTGTCGTATTACTAAGCAGACATCGGTTGCAGACATCGGTTTCAGACTTCTCTGACGAACTCTCTGTATCTTAACAAAAACTTTTTACTGCTGTGTTCATGCTTCCATCTATGGCATTCACAAGGGAAGAGGCAGAACCAACTGAAACCGAATCACTCACAGAGCAGACTAATCGGCGCAGAGCCGTACCAGCGGAACCGAACAGAGGATAACCGAACCAACTGAACCGAACAGAGCGGAACCGAACTTTTTATTTTGTTTGACATCATCATAATCATCGTCATCATCGTCATCATCATCGTCAGGCCAGTGAGACAGCGTTGCCTCTTTGAAGGTGCATGTAGCGGCCAATCCTGAACCTTCTTTGAATAGAACATATGCTAGTGTGGGCAGAGATGTTACCGAAAAGCATTATAAGTCGAAAGTAGGAGCAGTGATGCGGGTGTTAGCCAACGTATACAACTGGGTTGGAAATTCACACTTTCCTGCGAATTTATGACTAGACGGGGACTGCAGCACATACACAGACAGAATATAAATAGAACAGACAGGCAGACAGACAGACGCACATAATGTAGACATGTGGTCGGCCCTAGCAGAAACAGGTGTCCAGCGGCATCTATCCTCACTAAATGGGATCTCGACTAGACTGGGCCGCATGCACGCAGCCAGGCAGGTATCGTTGTTGGCAGTCAGTCCGTCAGTCTTGCAGGCGTGTATGCGCCTCAAGCCAGGGCATTAGCTGACCAGCCGCAGAAGCGTATTTACTGCCCGACAGAAGGAACCGTCCACGTTTAGTAGGCAGCAAACGATAAACAGTCGACTGCTGCCGCTCGCGCCTTGTCATCGCTGTCAAACCCGTACGGTGGGCTGGCTTTAGGTCTGCTTCCCTCTACCCTCTCCCATCGCTTCAGGCCGTATCCGTCCGGGCCGAGGTGACCCTACACGTGCGCCAGTTACTGTGATTGCGGCACTAGGCTAAGCAAACGTCCTGCTGCTGCTAATTGCCTCGTTTGCGACACCGTGTCCGAGTTATCCGAAGAAGCCGTGCTGTGACACTCGCGGTTGCAGCGGCTGGCGGAAGTGGTAAGGAGTCGGAAAGGCAGTACGGAACAACGAGGACGACTAGTCCGAGAGTTACTTTGATGGGCGGAGACGAAGGTCGGTGGATAGGATGAGTTCCAGTACGGCCCAATCGGCAGGTTCAACGGCAACCGTTATCGAGTAAGTCCTTCCTGTCTATCCTTCTATCCGCTGCAGAACTCCTTGTGTCTGTTTATTATTGTTTGATAGCATTTAGTTTTAATTTTTTGCCTGTTTTGTGATTCCTTGTATCTTTTATTGTTGCATTATGATGGTTAAATCTGGTTAAATTTGTTACTTCTGTTCACTGACGAATTCACACATTTTAAATATAAATTTATTTGTATTTTTTGGTTTAGTCTTTTATAAATGTAGTTGTTACCGTAAAATTGAAAAATTTCTGTTATATTTAACTTTTTTTTCTTTGGATGTGTATTGTGCATGATTATGGAGGGGTTGACATGATGGTTAGTCATTAGACTAATAATAATAATGATAATGATAATCATAATCATAATAATCATAATATTCATAATCATGATGCCGATTTATAATGCGCCGTAAACGTGGCTCTAATCACTACAAGGGCGCCGTACAACCTAAAACGAAAGTCAGCAGAAAGGATATTAAGCCTTGTATACTAGTGATCACAGGTCTTAAACAATTACATTTCTGATGGTTGATCAGCTGGGTTGAAGGAGAGGACTGCAACTCAGAAATATGCCAAGACTAAGAAAATTAAAATGAAGTCACTAATTATATATATAAGTGTCACCCTATAATTATTCCTCTGTCTCTTTGACAATGACTGATTAGTTGGTCTGATATGTCTGACTTATTGGTGGAGTCCTATGAACAGATTCAAGTCACAGTACTCTAAGAGGATCACTGTGTATCTTGCCTAAACACACACACGCACACGCGCGCATGCATACACATACGCACACACACACGCACACACAACACAAGCAGAATTCCAAATTTTAAACAACTCAATTGCTTAGTTTTCTTAATTGTATTAATGCCGCACTAGTGCAATTAACATCTAAGAATTGTTATGTTTTTCATTCTTCCAGATAGAGCCTAACAGATGTTTGTTAGATAACTTAGCCATTGTGCATTTCAGTTCTTTCTCAGTTATTAGTGACACCAACTGTTGAAGCTCCTCATAGAGCAAGCTCATCTTAGTCCATCTCCTTTTCAGTTCAGTCACCTAATGCGGACTAAGTATAAATAATTGTTGGTGAAATATGTCGCCTCACGTCTCATAAGCACATTCCAGTCATATGTAATGATAGGATTATTAATAATCCGTCCGACGGGCCATGTGCTAGGGCTGCACTTGTGAAAGTGTATCTCGTTTCCAGCAGGACTAAACAACTTCTAAACAAAAGCAGTCTGACAACAAACTCATTCACAGGGAAATTTGGTAGGCCTAACCTAACCGGGTAATAATGACAGTTTTCTGCCCTGAGACTATACTGTAGCAGTGAGCTGAGTACATTGGGCTTTGACTCCAGATGACTTATGTCTATGAATGTTCTAAGTATATTGTTGTCTGCTGATAGAGTGCACTACTACACTTGCTTTGTTATCAGTAATATGTTACTGTAAAAAGATTGATTGTATTGGTGGCTTAACTGGCATTAGATGAGAAATGACAATTAATTGCCAAACCATTTCAGCATAAATTAAGTAGATTCTAGAGTCCTTGTGTTTGCATTTGAGCCGAAACTCCATAAGGACCCACAATCGATAACTCTATTCTCTTTTATATTGGTAGTGGTTGTATTAAATTGGACACAGTAGCGGGTTCGTTGAGTGCTCGCCTAATGGCGAGCGCAACAAGTATGATTTCGAGCCTCCTCAATGGATATCGTTAATGTGTATAAACTATGCCTTGAGCAAGTCCTTACTTACAATTGCTTGGTCATTAGATTAGATGGAGGAAATTGATAAGGCTGTTCTGCTGATTAATTCTTCATACTCGTTTTTCATAGGGTCGATTATTAGAACAATCAGAATGATTGGTATGGTAGAAATAATCCATGTCGATGTAATAAAACTTTTAATTTTTTCCAGTTTTTGAAATTACATTAACTAATTTTTCTTCGAAATTGCTAAGTTTTGTTTGTGGTATTGACATTTGACAGTCTCACCACCATTCATATCATGGCGAGTACAAGCAGCAAAGCAAGTGCTTGCATTCCAATTGTAGGCTTATGTTTTTGAATCAAATCATTTTGACTAAACAAATAGGCACTATCTATATAATTATAGGCAGGGGTCAAGATCAAGAGTGTCAAGCAGTCAGACGGCTAAGGTCGATGGTGCTTAGAGTTGAAACAGCATGGGAGATAGGGGGAATAGGAGGAATCAGAATGAAAAACTTATGGGGAGATAAGAAGACTGGAAGAGGTGAGGTTTGGTGAGTGGAGGTTTGGTGAGTGCATAGAATGGATCAGAGGTTCATAAGTATAGGTTGAGTCTTGGATGGATTCAGGCAGAGAAGATCTGAGGTTATCCAAGATGAGACTTAGAGAATATGACCTATGGAGTTGTTGGAGAATCTGCTTGGCAAGAAAGAGATGAATAACTGAGTCAGCTGCTGAGGATGCTTCAAATGATGAGTGAACTGACAGTGGAAGTGAAGAGGATGAGAGCAGAACCTTGCAGAGTACCCACAAAAGAACAGTGTCAGTAAAACCCAACCTAGTAGACCGTCTTTGGAGTAATATGTTGTGCTTGATGGTGTCAAATGCTGCAGAAATATCCAGGAGGCAGAGTCAGAAGACTTGTTGATGAAAGAGATGTCAGAAAAAGTTTATTGTAGGCCTGTAGGTTACGAACCAGACTGGTGTGGATTAATCCTTTATTGACGAGCGTGCAATAAAATGTATGGAAAACCTACGCAGCTTATCATTAAGGGTTTAATTAGTGAGTTGGAAGTCATGTAGTCATTGGTCTGGGACAGGACCATGTGTTCGGTTAGTTTAGAATTGAAGGGCAGGTTAAATAGTTAGAAAGGATTTCTTTATCCAGTGACGTTTTCTTGATTAGTGTGGTGACTAAAGAATGTTTGAAAGTAGAGAGTAGAGGAAGTTGCCAGTAGATAAAGAGATAAACAGAGAGGTTTATTATTTTGGCAGTGATGGGAACAAGGATATATGCAGTCTTTTAATAAGGAGGTGAATTTAGGATCAAACTCGCGCTGTTTGTTAGGAAGAGATTGTTATATATTGGCTATTTCTGTTTCTGACGTGGGTTCGAGGCGGATAATGATGATTGATAGAGGTGGGGAAGGAGAAGAGTCATGAGGGAGGGAGCATCTGGAAGTGAATGGATTGTGTATTTGCCATATTACTTTGTGACTTACCTTACTTACGAAATGTGTGAACAGTTTTCCACAATGATTTCCTTGCTGATTTAAAAAGTGAAAGTGCACGGAGCAGGTCGCCATCTTCACGTGTTCTCTCACGGAAACCCGAGGCCCACAGGATTACATCTATCGTATCCCTTGGCGCTGCGTGTGGAAATTGGGTCGGCTTGGAGGTGATATGTTATGGCACGGTTCGTAGAGGATCAGAAACAGAGCAGTCCCTACTCCGACCCCCTAGGCTCCTCACTGTTTTCCATTGCATCCTTATACAACATCGCTCGGAGTTGGATGAAGGGAGTAGCTATGGAACTGGTGCACAGAGACAGAGACAGAGAGAGAGAGAGAGAGAAAGAGAGACAGAGACAGAGAGAGAGAGAGAGAAAATGCCATATAGTATACTTCGGGGCAGATGGATGTGTATCGTAAATAAACTCAGCTGGCAGTTTTATGTCTATTAAGTGGGGTTTATAGGTCCGCTCCTCAGTGCATTATAGACAACGGTTGTTTGCCATACTCAATTCTGGATTTGAGAAGGCCTGGGTAGCATTTAGACTTGCATGCGTTGTCGTCGTCATCGGTGGCACTGGCGAGGGCAGTCCTCCTCATCGGTATTCTGTACATTGTTTCAGGATTGATCGGTGCAGATCAAGAGCACAGTACCCGATTCGTAGCACCGTGCAATATTTACATTTTTTGGTCCTATAAGCACTTGTGCCACATACATGCATTATTCTGCTATGTATCGTTTGTGATTATTCGATATGGATTATGTAGCTGCTAATGCATGAAGGTTGTTTCAAAGTTGGTGTTTGTTCAGAAGAATTCTACATTCCCCAAGTCATCATGTGACCTCGAAGTTTCTGGGGTTTGATTTGATCACCACCTTAGATTAATGCGAGCGAGGTCTTGTTTGTGGAGTATGCAATGTTTTGACCCCTCTGCGTTGCAACGGAAGCACACTTTCGATTATACACTAAAACTTTCTTACAACTCTCCTTATAACTCTACTTATAACTCGCCTCATAACCCTCCTTATAGCTCTCCTTATAACATTCCTTATAACTCTCCTTATAACATTCCTTATAACTCTCCTTATAACATTCCTTATAACTCTCTTATATCTCTCCTTATAACTCTACTTATAACTCGCCTCATAACCCTTTTTATAGCTCTCCTTATAACATTCCTTATAACTCTCCTTATAACATTCCTTATAACTCTCCTTATAACATTCCTTATAACTCTCCTTATAACATTCCTTATAACTCTCCTTATAACATTCCTTATAATTCTCTTATATCTCTCCTTATAACTCTACTTATAACTCTCCTAATATAACTCTTCTTATATCTCTCCTTATAACCCTCCTTAAAACGGTGGCCGAATACGGCGGGCCTGCTCAGTGTGAGCTGAGCGAGCGGATTGAACCCTCATTCAGGGAGTCACTGTGTAGGACCTTGAGCAAGTCCTTTGCGAACTATTGCTCTGCAGTACAACTGCAATTGCGCTGACGAGGCGTGTGCACTTCTGAGCAAAAATTGTTGGAAGGGCGATATCAAATTTCAGAATAAATAAATAAACTCTATGCGCCTTTGTGGCATAAATTCATATATAGTGAAATCAGAGACGTGTATCTAAAATTTAGCAAATCATAAGAAAATAAACTCATTTTAACATAATTCTATTACAAAAATGCTCTGGATACAGCTTGCAAAGATGGGATTTTGACAAGTTTTGGGTGTAATGCAATTATGTCTAAATTCCAAATTATGCACTACGTGCTCTGTAAACTGCTCTTTTGAATGAGCAAATTTGGTCACATGACCGTAGTGACGTCTTGTTAAGAGATTCTGTGACACGCCTGGAAAGCTTAGCTTCACTTCCGTAGATGTGGGACGTGATGTTTAACTGGTTAGCACTCGCCTTTTAAATTTAATGTGAAAAGTACGGGTTCAACCTTCATGGTCTATGAGGGGCACTCTGGCATCTGTGGTGTCTGCCTTTAGGTGACATTGCTGTATGTGATTCAGTCATTGAATCGAGTTGCCCCTAATCAGGTATAATATTTGGGAGGAAGCGTTGAGGACAAACAGTGATGGGGAAATTCACGCTGGCGCAGAAACAAACGCTTGGCTGTATAAACAGCGGTCAATGGCAGATTGTGTTTTCTTAGATGATATATGGAGTGTGAATACAAAGCTAGCACCTCGCCATTCATCATTGTCCCGTCTATATGCATGCAGTTAGGAATGTGTGGCCGCAGTGAATGGATGAATCATTCTGGGGATAAAAGTTTTCCCACTCATCTTTCGGTTTCTTGTTAGGTGGGCCGCGATGTGTGGTGCACGCAAATGTTGGTTGCGTTTGCCGTTTACCTTCTCTGCCTGTGAGGCTGAAATATCTTGCTACAACATGTTTCTTTATGGCAGCCGTTTAGCCTCAATGCGGCTCCGTTTACCGTAAACTCACTCACCTTGACTTGTGCTGAGTTGATTCAACCATTGAATCGTTTTACCACGGATTGTCTTAGTTGTTTTACCTTGTCTCAGGTTTACTTACCATAGTTATGCTGATATTTAGACATTGCTGCCTTTAATGGTGCTGCCAACTAATCTAATCTTCTGCTGACCTGCTTCATTATTCAACAGATATCGGTTAATGTTCGCTTTGATGTGAAATTGGATCAGCAATTGTTCATAATGCATTGGAAAGTCCAATCCCGATACAAGATAGTAGAGGTCGGGACTGAAACAAGAAAAGTCCAAGCAGTAGATAAACACCCTGAAAATCTATTTTTAGGGTAGACTTGGCTGATAAAGCAAACAAGTAATTCCACTTCCTCAAGATCAGCAATACAGGAGGCCCATAAGCTTTGTACAGCTGTACTGAGTTGTTTTGGAGCATATCTTAAAGGACACTACAAAAATGTTGCCAAAAGAGGTGATTAAAAAATTTGATATGTACATTGTTTCTGCAAAGGAAAGCGATATTGTATTTTATCACTGTTTCTGAGAACACCTGATTTAATGGATAACACACTGGGGCGCAGAGCTGAGAAACCTAGTTTAAATCAAATTATATGTGTAGTGTAGTGGGCGCCTTGCATGGCTGCTAACATCATTCGTTCATACTATGTCTAAAAAATGTTTGAAAGGTACTGCATTGTTGTCTGTTTGAAATTTAAAAAAAATTATTATTATTGTTATTATTATTACTATGTGAATGTGTGAACAGTGTGATCATGATTTCAGTTGAAATTACTATTGGGTTGTAATTGTCAATCGCAGATTTATATTGCGCCACTTCTGGAGAACTGATAAAAGTGCACTGACCTGATAACAATAACACCAGAAGCTAATAGAATAGTTTTCAGATGCTTTCGAATTAGAGGTAGATAAATGCGTTGAACCACATCCAAACTTCTTTGCTCTACAGCAAAACAACAAGGAGGCCACGTGTATTGCAGTAGAGCAACGAAATGAAAGAGATGGAAGATATTGAGAGGCATTGCAACATACATGTATGCTAGAAGGAGGAGCTGCAGTCGATTTAAATGGGTTTGTCTATGTATCAGCTGCTGCTCTAAAGTATTAGGCGATTAGCTAACTTATACTTGCGTAAATAATGGAGACAGGCCAGGTTGGGAGAGAGAGAGAGGAGGGACAGAACGGCAGGCCAGGGTGAGAGAGAGGAGGGACAGAACCGCAGACCAGGTTGGTAGAGAGAAGGGACAGAACGGCAGACCAGGGTGGGAGAGAGGAGGGACAGAACGGCAGACCAGGGTGAGAGAGAGGAGGAACAGAACAGAACAGAAGGCCAGGGTGGGAAAGAGGAGGGACAGAACGACAGACAAGAGTGGCAGAGAGGAGGGACAGAATGACAGACAGACGCAGACAGACGAAACAAAGAAGAGGAATGAGTGGCCTTCATGGCCATCCATGTATGTTTGAACAGAGAGCCGGACAATGGCCTGTTGTTGGTCAGTTGACCGTAAAGATAGAGTGGACAGAGCATCTGTTGGACTAGTCTGCCTTCGTTTCTCTTCAACTCTTTTTAAATTAAACGCCAAATGACATTTTGGCTCAGAGACTCGGATCCATAAATTGTTTTGGTGGTAAAGAGGGTTCACTGATTCCCACTCAAATGTGTTCAGGGACTCAGGGTTGGCGTCTGTCAAGATACGCAAGGTTCAGCTTTTCAAGGGCATCTCAAAATTTCCCTGAAAGTAACCAGGTAAAAATGTCACAATAAAAAGGCCACATTTATGCATGTGCCTGACTAACGGACAATATGAGTTGATGAGTAGGGATGAACCAAGTTTGAATTACTTGATGAGTCCGAGTACCGAGTATTGCCAGTTTAATTTTGCCGAGTCTGGCTCAGAGTTTCGAATATTTAAAATGTCTCATTCTCCTGATTTTTATTTTGGCAATTTGCACAATTTTTATGGATTTTTTCTTTCGTCTTAGTTTACTCTAGGAAATTGTAACTAGTAAACACTAATAATAACCGTACACAACAGTATTTAGATTTTTAATTTGGTTGATTGTCGTTTTGTAGATAAAATAACAGTATTTGTGGTTTTAGTTAGGTCGATTGTTGTTTTGTTAATAAAAAATCCAATTTTCGTTTCAGAAAACAGAAAATTGGAAAGATTAATACTCGGACCCATTGTTTGTCCAAGCAAGTATTGCCAAGTGCTACAATACTTGAGCCGAGCTGAGTTCCAAACGGAGTTTCGGTTGATCCCTGCTGATGAGCACATTTGCCACCTTAGTCATAAATGTTGTCCATTATTAGTAAAAAATAGTGATAATTGATAAAATTATGATGATCTTGGGCATCACATCATCCTTCAACTCCTCATCATAGTTGATCTCTTTCCCTATGTGCCTCTCCATCCTCATTATTTTCCTCTTCCTTCACCTACCTACACTTTGCCCTGGTTGCTACTATTTCCTCCTTCCACCATCATTCCCCCCTCCTTCTACTCCGACTCTCTGTCTGCTGGTCCTTCTCCTGACCTCTCGTCTTCCTTACCTCATCCGCTTCTTCTTCCTCCTCCCTCTCCTGGCTGCTGCTGTTGCTGCACCTCTTCCTCCTTCTGTGTTTGTTATGTACCATTGTTTTTGGTTGATTTCGAGCCCATTGCCTCCTGTATTAGGGGGTAGCCTTACAGAATCATGAGCCACTGTACACCACAACCAGATAATTATATACAGGCACCTGCCAAACATCCACAGATAATTTTTTATTTGACTGCTCTTATCAGTTTTTGCAGACAACTTATACTCCTTCAGGCTTGAATTAATCCCTCACATGGGAGGGGTCAGCCACTCGAATCCTTCTTCTCCATTTGACTCTGTCTCACATGTCTTCATTTTTCAATGTTAAGAGTCTTCAGGTCCTTTTGTATCATATCTTCCCATCTCTCTTTCTGATACAAAAGGACCCAAAGACTCTAAAATGGAAAAATAAAGACACGTGCGACAGAGTCAAATGGAGAAGAAGGATCCGATGTATACCATATAGTTATATAGAAATTATATGTATACACATTTATATATGCATATATATATATATATGCATATATATATATATATGCATATATATATATGCCCGTTTATGGGCCTCATATATTTATGCATAGACCAGTTTAACCACAATCTAATAAACAAACCTAATGCTTGAAATTATGCAGGAACATGCAAATGCACTAATTTATATAACAGGTTTCAGATATACTTAGATATGCTATATTGCTAGAGAATCTATAGTTGGGAAGAAATTTCTATGCTATCTGTAATGAAACCAATGGTTTCATTTAGCCTTAGTTTGCAAGGGGTTAATGGCATATTATGATATGGGCTCATAATTACTCCAGTTATTACTTCAGTTGATGATGTTGCCTTGTCCACTGATCCAGCCAGCCAGCATCCCATGTATGCAAGATAACTGCTGCTGCTGCTGCAGGGCCAACCGGCTGCATGCAGTGGAACAGGGTGCATGAGGTGGGAACATCTGCTTTGAACTTCAGCTGGATATCTCTGAATTGATTCCCTGGAGATAATGGCGATGATCAGTAAGCATCTAGTTGAATTGGCATGACTACATCATTTATATAAGCCACTAGGATCAGAAAAACGATAAAGGATTCACCATCCAATGAGTGCGATGTACGGTCGGTCCGGTTGTCGTGATATTATGTAACATTAGGTTATTCTACATATTGTTGAGTCTTGGTGATATAAAGTTCTGTGCAATATGAAATAAGGTTCATTGTAATGCTACATGCATTGCAAAGAACCTCCTCACTTTTATTTACACCAATGGTTAATGGACCAGGTATTTTGATTTAATTTGTATTTATGTAATGTGACCTCATTGTGATGTAAGGTAAGGCAATCTTAATACTTGCAGGATGAAGTCACTTTAATGTAAGGTTATTGCTTTGGAAGGTAATGTATTGCCAATTATAAGAAACCCTTTGTTTACATTTAAATGTTGACTTTATCTGCCTGTATACCTGCCCTTCCCATGTATGTAGTTCTACATGTCTATGTCTTCTACATTTCCTGTTAAGAACCTGAAAGAGATGGTGAAGTACAACAATCTAACGAATCTGAAGAATGTGATTTTAGATTGCCTCCACTGAGCCGTATTTCTCAGTGGGAGATTATTTCATCAAGGTGGTAGAATGTGTATCTAGGTGAAAGTGGAACCTGATACGTTGGTTTTCCTTAACTCTTCTTCCATCATATAGATCAACTGAGAATTCAATGGTATAGAATACAACGGTCGGTGAAAGTGTTCAAATGATTTCCGTCGACGTTAGCAGCCTTTGTTGCCGTAAGACGTCGTTAAACGGTGGCTTTAATAACTTGCAAAACCCCAGATTTTCACCTTGGACCATAGTAGTCACAATACTCGATGAGGACACATAGGCTCAAATAAATAAGGGAATAATCTTGACTGATGCTAGAGAATGCGCCAATGTATGACTTTAAGTAATGCATCGAGAGCCCGGAGTTGCTGAAATATCGTTATAAAGAGCAATTAGTTTAAATGATAACCGTCAAGGAACTGAACAGAGGCACGCCGGAATTTTTTTATCAAGGCATATCCAGTTCAGTCACGTAAGTGACCAGCGCAGAGGGAAATTTATGCCCCAAATAAATACTCGGCAGGGCGAAATTCTGGCAGCCTTATGGCAGGGCAACGACCAGGGCAAAGACTTTTTTTTACCAGGGTACAGGGCATTTGCCCTGGCTTTCCATACTGTAGTGCCGCCATTGGAACTACAGTCTGTATGATGGTGACAGTTTTATTTGACGATGACGTCATATCGATGATGACTGGTGTCAAACGATCGGTCCAAATGACACTTTGTTGTACTAGGCGCAATATGAGAGAATCCGAAACAATGGGTCTATACAGTTCCGTGTCTAGACTGTGTAAGAAGATCTTGGGATTACCCAGGGTTTCCCAGAGGAACGCCGTAGGGTTAGGGGATATGAGACAAGTGACAAACGGAGAGGGAGGGACGCGTCTTCTGGTGGATGGGGCTAATGAGATGAGATGAATAATCAAATGATTGTCCTCTTGAGTGGCAACCGGTTGACCTGAAGGGGCAGACGGCTTACCAGTAATCAGAGAAGTCTGTCACACGGGGTCGGTTTGTTTGACCCCGCCCGACATGGAGACGTCGCAATAGGCACCTGTTCCCAAGAGTAACCAGGCAAAACAGGTGCACGATGGTTGAAGCTGAATGAATTGGCAAGCAAAGGATTCTATATTCCGCCTGGCTTGGTCAGCCAATTAACTCCTTTTAAATGTGTTAAAGTTTTGGCATATAATTACATACATGTATATAATTTATGTATATTTGTATGCCTTTAATTTATAGCAGAACAAGGCATATCATCCTCATCATGAACGCGTCATTAAATAAACTTATTACACACATATAGCACAACTATTTCAGATATATTGGTGCATAATAAGATAACCCTTGAATTATCCTTGATATATAGATATAAATAAATTATATTGTACATGAATGTGCACAGATGCATGATTTCACAGCCTAGTATAACTTGTATTTCTTAATTTCTTATACTGTAACAGATGAACTGGTGTTTGAAATATGAGTGTACAATTTTGTGCACACATACGGCTTAATGTTTAATGTTTATGTATATATGATTATATATATATATACATAAACATTAATATATATATATATAATCATATATACATAAACATTAATATATATAAATATATATATAATTTTAATTTTTGCTGTTTACAGCCTTGTTATTTAATGATGAAGCATCAGTTTAAGGCAGTTGTTTTGAGATACTTTGAGGGTTTGTTGTATTTTTTATGCTATGACGCAAATACTATACAACAGAATATCCCCAAGTTCACAACATTAAAACCGTACTAATCAGAATTTCAAACTCAAGTAAATATTCGACCTGTGATGCTATGCAAGGTAGGACAATCGTTAGCATTCCTTGCAGTGTATAACTATATGATCAAGATCAAGCATGATCAAAGTTTGAACCTTGGGTAGTTAAGTGATTTGCAACTGCAGTCTAAGGTCTGGACAAGCTTCCACACAGAACTGTGCACGTGTGAACAAATTGTGCTGCATAAGATGCCAACTTCTGGATATTTTGGGAATTCTGGATGAGGTTGTAGTAGTTTAAGTGTGAAAATGCTGTGTGATTGCAAAGTCATTAGCATATCACCGTCCTCCTTTATTTGGGCATGGAACTGGCAGTCAGTCTAGCACTGCCAGAGTAGAAGAATTGGTGGAGTTACTGCTGGACTAGGTTAGTGTTTCTAAGTCGTAGGTCATAAAAGGCTGGATGTGGATGAGGAAGAGCCCCATTGTGATCCTGTATGAGGATCCTGCATGGGGATGGGAATCATGGGATATGAGGAACCTTTCATAATCGCCGTGGGTTCCAGTCACCTGCTGTAGGCCACATTATGGTGCTTTGAAGTTTTGTCAAATAGGAGCATGAATAGCAATAGTTTCCTATATGTACTAAATTGTTACCCCATAAACGCAGTGCTGGATTGCAGCAGACATTCATGTGGCTAGCATCACTCCCAGACAAAACAGTGGGATGGATGACAAAGGTAGTTCCTTGTAGCCCACTGTCAGCCTGTTTTAACCAGCTGCTACTAAAGTTTACTTGCACTGCTTCTGGCTCAATTAACAGCACAGTCTTTGCTTTATTATGGGACTATTTATCGTTTGTTTGGTGTCTATTCGCTCAGGCGACCTCTTTTCCCATGCAGATGACTTTTGACAGTGTAGAAACGCAGACAGCTACTGGTGAGCAGGGCGTCCAAACTCAGAAGGGAATATAAAAAGGCAGTGATAAATACCAAGGAAAGAAAACAAAAGGTGTGGAAATGTGGAGGTGCATATAATAAGACAATTGAAGAGGAAGAACACCTGTGGTGGATAAGGGGATGAATGATATTGCGGGGAAAGTGTTTACTGTTAACTTTTATGCATGGTTTAGCGTTTGATTGACCATAGAAAATCTTTGACATTGACTTCATGTGCCATTTGCACTATCTTCAACAATGCAATAAATTATGCCAATAATAGTTCTTTTTAGCCTTTGAGCCATCTACTTGACTCGGCCTACCATTCAATTAAGTTTGAATGCATGTCACAAACACTTAATAGCTGGTTGTGCTTATAGATATACAAAGAGAGCTTTTTAAATAAGTAAGGATGAACCGAAACTCGGTTTGGAACTTGGCTCGGTCCGAGTTTTGAGTTTCGTAGTACTTGGCATTACTTAAACTCAGGACAACCAATGGGTCCGAGTATCAATCTTTACGACTTTCTGTTTTGTTTTGTTAATTTATAAAACGACAATCAATCTAACTAAAATACAAATGCTGTTATTTTTATTTACAAAATGACAATCGACTTAATACGAAACCCATATACTGTTAGTATTGGTGCTTACTAGTTACAACTTCCAAGTGTATACTAAGACAAAACAAAAATTCATAAAAGTTGTGCAAACGCCAAACTAAAAATCAAGAGACTGAGACTTTTTTTAATATTCGAAATTTTGACTCGGCAAAATTTAACTCGTAATACTCAGTACTCAGCAAGAAATTCAAACTTGGTTCTTCCATATGAATAATCAGAATAAATTAAAAGGAGGATTGCTGAAATGGAAGGAAGAGGAAGGATGGAGGATAAGGAGGTTGCTGAGGAGAATTGAAGAGCAAAGAACGAAAACGGGCGTAAAAGAAGAAAAACGCAAAGGAGGAGGGAGGAGGATGTTTAGACAGATGGGAAGATTGAAATAAGATTAAGTTTTATTATCAATTTTGTATTTAACGAGATTATTTGTCTGGGAATAAGTGGAATAAACGATTGAGCTACATGAATGTAAGCTAATTTTTAAAGGCGGTGAATGAGGTACTCTGCTATAGTTGATCGCAGTGTGGTAGATAACTATGAGCTGAGCTAAGGAGAACAGCTATATACAAAGCTTAATCATAAGGTCAATGCCAACAATCTGTTCCTTCAAACAACAACTTTAGACTTTCTATAATTATCATGAATCCATTGTCCCATACTTCCAACTTCAACTGTCCTTGTCTCCTCCCAATTTAGCAGGATATTCTTGAGGTATGGAATGGAGCTAATGGAGAGAAATGAAGAACCAAGGTTTCCTGTAGCTATGCCCACAAGTAGATTTGGAGAGCAGTTCGGTTGTGGTGTTGGATTTAACTGGCCCTAGACCCATTAACATGGAGCTGTATGACTAATGTATTATAGGCTGACACTGAATCCATGAAACACGGAAGAATTTATGCAAAATGTAAGTGTTGTCAGCTTTAAGGAGAATCGCCTTTGACCCCATGCCAGGGGCATTAATCTGAAATGCACATGGGGCTTTGCTCGCAGGCCCCAATATGGACTGTTACTTCCCACTCTTCATGTACCAGGCTCACTCAATGTTTACGGATTGGTGCCTTTGCCCACACATGAAGTAGCTGAAAAGGGAAGAGGCTGGAAAGAGGGCAACAGGGTACAAGCACTCTAGAGTAGGTTGTTCAACATTCCTCTGATCAATTTTTGCATGAGTATAAGTTTGTGAAAGGAATTGAATCATGTGGTGTGTGTCTATGTTTTCAAGTAGCTGTGTGTGTGTGTGGATGTATGGGTGTGTGTGTGTATGGGTGTGTTTGCGTCACTGTGGGTGTGACTCTGTGTGTACATGTGAGTGTTTACTGTAACTGAAGTTGGATCGGGTTAAACTGGGAGCAGGATATATAGGTTGACTTGTGTACGTCTGTTGACTCGTTGGGGGCCATCGTGTTTCATGTGACGGTGTCTGCAGCAGCTCAGCTGAGAGCAAGTGTTGATGCAGCCAGAATCCCTGTCGAAAATGTACGACGACGATGTCTAATGTTCCAGGAGTAGAAGTAATTAACCAAGTCATTTGGGTACATTAGACAATGGTCTGTGATTGTTATTTCTGGTCATCTGTAGCTGAGCTGAGATGACCAAATATCCCTGGGACACTTAAATTTGACTCCACACTAACCTGCCTATATAATTATGGCACAGTCTTCTAAAAGTATTGAAAGCCACCACCGCCTACACTCTGGTAGTGCCAGTCCCAAACCTGGAGAAAGGAGGAGGGAAACGCTAACCATTGTTTTTAGACCTTTTAAAAGTATTAACAGATATTCCAATAAGACCTTTGGGGGTCAGAAGTTGACTCGCTTATATATGCATGTCCCAAAACGTTCATCCACAAGTCTCAGACGAGACCAAGACTTAAAACCAACAGGATGAAGCAGAGATGTTTGTCCTTCAAGGTGAGAGCAATATGAGACCAGGGCCCAGATATTGCTAAATTTGTCTTTTTGTCAACTATCAGCCGTTTTCTTACATTTTTAATGTAGGCCTACAGTTGAAGATTCTTCACTTTGTGCTATTTCACATAATAAACTAGGCTAAAGTAGAAGTCGATTAAAAGATATAATGTTACAAACTTAAAGGCCTATTAAACGAGATCATAATTATATTTAAAATTAAGTAAATTAGTCAGGAATGCACTATTCACTGCATGGCATCAACATATTCTTCCCCATTTAGTGCAAATCCATCTGACAATTGGGCACAATTCGTAAATTATTTAATACATGTTATCATTTATTGGTGTGAACAGATTGTTCCAAACATGTCTATTTCTTCACAAAAATGAAATTAAAGCATTGTCTGCTTTGCACCATATCACTTTTTATGCTGATTTCATTTTAACAACAGACAGTTAAAGGAATGCAAAAAGGTGTAGAGGTTAACCTATCGTAGCATCAGTGGCTTCTACCGCCCTCCCCCTGCTCCACCCTGGAATGGGAGAACAATCTCTGGTGACTTATAAGAGACTCAGAGGTCTCTCAAAACTGTAGATTAATATACACATTATATCCCCACTGCTAGTAACCTTGGGAGGTTGTTCTCCTTCCCCTACTCTCATTGGTAGTCGCCTCTGGGATCCATATTGATAAATGTAACTGATTCTATTGGTGTAGATAGGCATTTGGTACCAGACAGTTTTTATAGCCTTGTTGCAATCAATCATGACACTGATGTTCATGAGCACAGATGATGCCAGGTTCCACATGTGAAACAGATAGAAGTATTATTAGGTTATACTGGAAAGAGTGGGTTAGGCTGCTCTAAATCTTATTGTTAAGACTTGTCATTCCGAATTAGAGTGCTGCTGCTCCTTCAATGAGCTGGAGATTTGCTTTTGGGCACCTATTATATTATGAGAGTCAAACTCTGTGACCTAAGCAGAAAGTTTTTGTGGTGGATTTGATATGCACAACAGCAAACTGCAGTATAGTTTTGATGAATTGACTATCCTTTTGACAGGCTGAGAGACGATTTATTTATGGGCACATAGTTTATATGCAGGGCAGTAAAAATAGTTTTTGCACGTTTTTCAACTTGTCACAAATATCAAGTCTTGGTACATTCCAAAACATCAGCATGCAAGACCGAGATTAGACCAAATTAAGATTGATATGTTAGATTTGTCCAAAGCAAGACATTAGGTAAGCCTACATCTCAAGACTGAAATGTCTAACTTGATTATTAATTGTTTTTGCCCAAATTCGTGTTATAGTGCTCAGCACGTGGCAATAAACAGAGTGCTGTAATAACTGTAAATGCGGGGAAATGGATTTCTTTATCAGAAAATCTTATGTAAGTTTTATCTATGGAATGTGCACAAGGACATCACCCCACCCTGGGAGAGAATTTCATCAGTCTGCACAGTGTAGTCAAAGGCTGTTCGGATCATATTCTTCATGTTTTATGGTGAGACAGAGGGAAGAAAGGGCACTTACTTTGCCTGATTGAGAGGGAGGCTGAGAGGAGGGAGACTTGTGAGCACCAAGGCATCCGCCGTTAAATAGAGAGGGATGGACGAAGACATTCACTCTGCGTGTAAATCAGTTTTATTTTAGTATCATGCTTTGGAAACCGCTTCAGTCTAGCGTCTCGAATCCCAGATTTTCCCTTCTCATTAGTTTACTTATCCCCGACGCTTCCATTAACCTGTCTTTGTTCGGGCCGCATCCTCTTTATGGAACCGGTGGGAGGGCGTTTCCATGACGACACGGTCCTTGGCGATATGCGGCTACCGTGCGATCGTGATGCCGTATTATCGTCGTCGCAGTACGGGGACGTCTTTGCCCGAACACAATACCTGATCATTATCTTTTGAACATGCTCAGCGCCACTGTGGTGCCTTTACACTGCTTCTCGTGCCACTCCTAGTCGGACTCGGAGAGCGTTGAATGGAGGCATCCGGACATTTCTAAGAGCCGTCTCTGTCGCACGTTTCGCAACGATCTGGTCCGGACAAAAACAACCTCTCCGGCGTAATCGTCAAACGACGCCGATGCTTTCTCTATGAACTTCTGCGAGACGCTTTCTGAAGGAGTACGCCGGGCTTCGATGAATCCGATGCAGTAGTCGGAACCAAGTTGCCTCGTGAAGTGAGAAACTTCGGCACAGCGGAGAGTCTATCAATCTTGCCGAGTTCTGCTAATGCGGGACGTTTTGTTCGGAATGAGTTGGGGCGTTGAGAATTGTCTGCAGTTGCTGCTGATTAATTCCTGTTATGGTGCTCGTAAAAGTCTGCCATTATATTGTATCCTCTGAGGCTTGAGTTCGGCTGTGATGATTCAGTGGGAGAAGATTTGAGCTTCCGTGTTGATAACATGATACTACTAGAGAGCTGTTGCGTTGATTCATTAACCTGCGTTATATTATAGATTCTTTGTTCTTTGTTGTCTGTTGTTTTTCTGTTGCATTAGTTTGTGCCTCTCTCACTGTTTTGTAGGCAATGCTGCTTTCATCTGATCAGGTCTATACAACGGTTCCGTTTGTTATTCCTGTCCTTTCATCTCTTTGTTTTGAATCTGAGTATTAGTCATCATGTAATCTTTACAAGAAGCTGTACTGGCCATTTGTAAGGAAATATATATTTTCTACTTGTTTTATTGTTATTTTTCTGGTTGTTGGACAAGGTTGTTGATAACTGTCAAAACAGCAACAGTTTGGGGAACGGATAATTGCCTCCCCGGAGAATTGCCCCTCCCAACTAGGAGAATTTCCCCCATCCACGGTTAGACCATCAGCTCGCCCAAAGCATACTTAACATGTTAGAGCGGTCAGGCTCAGCCCCTAACATTCAGTGTGCGCTGAGCGAGCGGGTTCGACCTTCGTCCGGGGCATCACTGTGTAGGGACCTTGAGCAAGTCCTTCGCGCACAATTGCTCTGCAGTACAACTGCAATTGCGCTGCGAGGTGTGTGTATGCACTTCTGAGCAAAAAATGTTGGATGAAGAGTGGTATCAAATTTCAGTTATAAAATAAACTAAATACATACATAGATGCATGCATGCATGCATGCATACTTACATGCATACTTAGATGCACAGTTATGTGCACAATTACATGCATAATTATGTGCATACTTACGCGCATACTTCCGTGCATACTTTCATGAATGCTCACATGCATGGGATGCATGCATACTTACATGCATTCTAATATGCATGTATGCATGCATACATACATATATATATATATATATATATGCCTAGATTACACACATAATTATTCAACTTTTATATGGGGCAATTGTCCAGGGGTGGCAAATGTCCTACCTAAAATCGGGGGGGGGGCAATTGTCCGGTGGGGCAATTGTCCTACACTCACAGTTTGACCTATATCTTTTGCATGGATGAAAAAATAGATGAGCTCTGGCACTGGATGTAAATTGTATCTTGCACTAGGAACACTACTGAATGGCCGCAGCTTTGAGTGACACTATATAAATTAATAAATACACTACAATATGAATGATCTTCATTGTCCTGGGCCATCTGTAAAGTCGAGTTCCCTTCTCAGTGTCAGTCCAAGTGACGTTATGCCCTCATTTGTATTATCTATCGAGGCAGCAGTAGTCTTGGTGGGCCTTTTTCCCATCAAATCTTGCATGTAGTGCATTGTGTGGAATTCTGTCAACTGGTATTCTCTTGACAGGTCCAAATAGTCTTCGATGAACAATTTTGTCCAGCAGAGTTGTTCGGACACCCAATGATTGTCTTATGTTTTATTCCTTTCTCTTGTTTCAACTAAGGAATGCAATTATGTTTGTAATAAAGTCCAATCAAACACTGAGCCCTGGGAATCTCTGCCAATCGAACAGCTGTGAGCTCGTTAGAGAACCATGTAAGAAATTGTATCTCTGAAACTGAACTTCTGATTCCGAAAATCAAAGAACACGCCCTGACCTTGATAATTACCGAAAAATCACTTGGAAATGATCCAGATGTGTTTGTGAGGGAGTGTTACTATTTGTTTACACGGGTCCGTTTGCCACTCTGTAATTATTTCTGCAGGTTCTGTTGTGTATGTGTGCGTTACTCTGTGCCTGTGCTTGCTTCATGGACCTCTGGGGTCAATGGGTTGCTCGTTTGTGTGCTGACTTAAGGAGTCTGCTCCTGCGTATAACTCTCCACTTAGGCGTTGTCCCTCTTTGAAATTGGAGAGGAGATTAAACCAACACCTTGATAGAAATCGTCTGTTTTTCAATTACAGGCTATTACTGACCCAGTTCAAAGGCCCATATCCTAGACTAGGATAATGCCTGTTTGCCCCTACACATGGATATCCTTCTGGCATGCATAGTGAGAATTCTAATACAGCGGATTTAGAATGCAGACTCCTTGTAACCACCCGATTATAATGGGTTACTTGATATGGCTTGCAAAGCTAGTTAAGGAAACGTTATTATGGAGATTCTGGGCTGGAGTGTACATAAATCATTCATTTGAGGATTAAAATTTAGTGTCTGTCTGCTTACCCTGGGTGGTTGGTAGTAAACAAGCAGATATGGTTGCCGAAGAATAACCCTGGCTAGGTTAACCAATTAACTTGTATATATGGAATGTAATTAAATATTATGTCTGAGGCCTTGATATATAGAGGACTGCCTTTAGACATCACAAAACTTTTGATGGGTCAATCAGAGCACTATCAAGTACAATTAGGAAGCACAAAAATCAAGCACAAATTCTGGCGATGTTGTCTTCTTCTCTTCTTTTGTGATCTTGATCCACTGTCATTCTCCACTTTCATCTTGCACCTCCTCCACCTCCGAGGAGGAGGTGGAGGAGGTCTTCCTGTTCTCTTACTCCGTCTGATGTCACTTTGTCTGGTACTCGTTTCACCTCCTCTTCTGCCTCTAGAGTTAGTTTGCTGGTCTGTCAGTAGGTTTGATTTGTCGGAGGAGGTCGTGGTTTCAAATTTCCGTCAGGGCAGAATTTTGTCAAGATTTAGTCTTCACTTGCAACCTGTAGCAAACTTAGTCGGGTGGACGTGTAGTCATGATGACTACATTGACCATAAACTGTCAGTGAGGAGAAACCGAGACGGTCATCAATTTCATCAAGTCACCAGTTTTGTCTCTTCCATGACTTTCGCATCCTTATCCATTCTCTGCTGCTTCCTCGACTCCCTTCGTCTACCCATCCTACACTCTCGAACCTCAAAAGCTCCACCCCATCGGTATCAGCTCTCCGAAATATTAGAATCGCATTCTAATATTTAGAATCGCGCCGCAGCAGTGTTGTCGTTCGCTTACCTAGAATGTCTTCAGTCCTTAGTCGTTTGTCCTAACTTATACACAACCCGTCCGTCGGCTCGTTCGCCCGTTGTTGCGTTCATGTATCTGTCCATTAGCCCGCCCTGTGCAACCTTCTCTTCGTCCACCCGACCCTTTGTTCGTTCTTTCGTCTGTTCTTTCGTTCGTTCTTTCGTTCGTTCTTTCGTCCGTTCTTTCGTTCGTTCTTTCGTTCGTTCTTTCGTTCGTTCTTTCGTTCGTTCTTTCGTCTGTTCTTTCGTCCGTTCTTTCGTTCGTTCTTACGTTCGTTCTTTCGTTCGTTCTTTCGTCCGTTCTTTCGTCCGTTCTTTCGTCCGCTCAGCAGTTCTTCCATCTGTTCGTTTGTCTGTACGTACACGTATACACGTACGTTGTACGTTCGTTCGTTCGTGCGTGTAGGGTCTACTGATGACTTCTGTCATTGCCATTTGCAAGTAGCATCATCATTCAGTGCTGACGTGACGGCGAAATCACCTGAAGCTTCGGCGACAATTAATTTTAGTCTTACCTGTGGAGTTTCGTTTAATTTGCTTAGATCTTCATCATTATGATCGGCTGATTGATCTCGTTCTCCAGTTTGCTCCAGATTGTACAAGTCGTTGTAAGCAGTCCACATCAACGAGTGTAAGACAAAAAAAAACCCGGACAAACCTCCCACTCCCCCAACAATAACCACCCAGACAAGATCCCCAGTTTTATGTAGGACATTAGCCTCCCGGAAAAACCTCCATTTTGGGGTTTTGGTACGTCCAATAATATACCAGACATTGGTTACGAATAAATTCAAAAGGTGGCTTTGAGCTGAATTTGCCGAACAAACAGATACCACCTTGCCGTATATGCAAACGAATAATAATGTCCTTGTCAACTAAATGTTTTGATCTAATTCTGCAAAACCTATATCATACCTGCAAATCAAATATACCAAAGAGAGAGTCATAATGTTGTAGACCAATTGACTAAGCACAAATGGTCTATGAATGACGCACAGCAATGCATTCAGCGCACATAATTAGATACTAACATCAAAATGACCAAGGAACTATAGAGATGTACATTTGGGCCTATATGTTTCGCCTGAACCTCCATATTTGATATTTAGCTATTGGACGACGATACCCGAGTTGAGCGGTCGCATGTAAAACGGGAAGTACTGTCCAGGTAGAGTTACATAGATAGAACTATAAGAAGACCTCAAATCAGTAGTCACATCGAACACATTCGCATTAGACGAAGGCTCTGTACAAGTAAAAAACATTTTATTCTTAAGGGGTGTCCTACTTTGGGGGGATTTTGTCCAGGGGTTTTTGTCGGGGGGTGGTTTGTGTCCGTTCGCCACTTCAACCAAGAGCAATATAAATAAATATTGAAAACTTGGTAGTGCTAATGAGGATTAAGGCATAACCGGATATCGCCTCGGACATTTGCATCGGCCGAATATTGGACTATTCGGAAGTATTCACCTCGGCAAATATTAGGCCTACACACGCAAATAGCTAAAAATTACTTTAAAATATCCCCTTAAAATATTTTTTTTGGATAAAATAATATTTTTTCATCAAATAAATTTAAGACTAACGAATTTACTTATAAGATATTGGTCAATTAAACAAGAACTTCACATTACATTGAATTTTCTTTAAAATAATGATTTTAATTTGTATATTTTTATTTCTTTTGGTTGCATTCCCCAGGTGGCAACTAAATCAGTAATTTTCCAGCTTGGATTGGCTCCACCCACTTTCCAGTTAACATTAGAGAGTAAAGACGTTGTTGGTAACTTCAGATTTGAAATTTTATAACATGGTCTTAGATTTTTTTCACAAATAAAGTTATTAAATAATAAATATATTTTTATAGCCTAGAGTGCAACGATATGCTATATGAAGGATATTGCTATACAGGCATCCACATATGGGAGGGGGTCTGGAGGTAAATGCCTCCAACTTTCATTATTTCAGGTATGGGGATAAGTTATTTAGTCTTAGTCATATCTTGCCTTGCTAACACTGGCGACTTGGGGGTTTGCCTCCATCACTTAGGGGGATTGATTCCCCTGTTGCTATAAACTTTGCATTGACTATAGTTGGTTCTCCATAGTTGTGCATGTGGCAGGTTAACTACGGATGGTACTCGCTGAGTCGCTGGCCAGATTGCCGCTACTATTCGGTTCGTACCCGGATCCGGCAAATGGTGCATCCAAATACTCGGATTTGGTACTCAGTGGAAATTGTCTACTGGGTTATACCCTAATGAGGATGATGGTGATAACGAGGTGGTGATGGTGATGATGATGGTGGTGGTCATGGCTACAGGGGCAGATACAGTGGAATTGTGGTGACAGCTCTGAGAATAATTAACGGCAAAGATGAATGGCAAAAAAATAATTGATGATGATGATCATGATGATGACAATTACGATTATGATTGCGATATAATGAAAAAGTCCAGTACTGTGATCTGTTCCTATTGGATATATTGAAATGATTGATAGCAGGTTTGCACATGCTAAGTGGACTTCCAGTGGACGAGTTGTTTATGCACTCATCCTTTTAACTCACGTTCAGATCAAATCACCTTACGTGCGCAATGATCGCAACAAATAAACGAGTAGGCCTACAGATAATTGAGCGGATTTATGAAGCTTTTGTAGATTTTGTGGTCTAACTTAGGACCCAATTATTAATGTCTTGCACATTTTTCGGATGACCTTTGACCCCGACAGTACTTGTGACCGGCCTTTTCCAGGGAGGTTTGAATCTCCAGTTTGGCAGCAAGAAAAATCCTTAGGATGATGGAGTGATATTTTATGCATATATACACATCGTTCCACCAGTCTCGTTTGATGGTGGAGTTGTTGTGTCATATTGAGAGGGTAGGATACAAGCCCCTGGACATAAACCCCTCGAATTTTGCATGGGACATAATCCACCCCAGAAAAAAACGAGACTTTGTAAAACACATATACTATAATATTGTGTTAATATTTTCTTCTTTAGATATATATATATACATATATATATATAATTATTTCATGTGAATTAATTAGGCAATTCAATTAGGCCGCTGGTGATTTATGTCCTAGCCTGGACACTTTTGTCACAGGAGGTTTACATTTGGGGGCTATGTCCAGGGGTTTATGTCCGTCTACCTCAGCCGACCATATGGATGTATAAATTAAGCTTTAAGCAAGTAGTGCCTTGGATATTTAAATGGATGCCGGATTCAGGATTGACCTTTAAGTAGCTTTTATGTTGCATGAAATTGAGTTTAATCCAAGTGAAGCATTCCATCCCACCTGTGTCCTGTAGGTGTCCTGTAGTTGTAATGTGGTTGTCCTGGAATCCTCCTATGTTTGTCCTGTGGTTGTCCTGTGGTTGTTCAGTGGTTGTCATGATGTTGTTGTTGTGTCTGGACTTTGACCATGACCTACTCATCACCATACCGAATATCTCAGGTGAGAGATTAAGGTTCTCAGTCTACATCATGTGGAGCTGATTGTTGCCAAAGCCATGTGACCCATCATTAAATGAAGGCTATCTTTTGGGGGTTGTTTGCTTTAGTTGTGTGTTCCCCTCAGATATCCTCTCAATATCCCAATCAAGCAAGCATCTGATGGCTATTTTGATATAATAATTGCAAAACAACATTTGTATAGCGCCATAACACACCCAAGGCTGATGGTTAATTTGGTTATCGTACATGAATTTAAAACATCAAGGGCAGTCCTATGATACTTTAAAAGATGGATCTATACACCAGAGATGGCAAATTCTTGGCATGGTCCGGTGATGACTGTTCCACTGAGCTTGTTATAAATGACATGTATTTAACCTACCTTGCCTCGCCTTGTCTGTAAGCCTCAATTTGCCTCGCCTTGTCTGTAAACCTGAGTTTGTCTTGCTTGTATGTTAACCAGAGTTTACCTTGCCTTGTCTATGAACTTCAGTTTGCCTTGCCTTGTCTATAAACCTCGGTTTACCTTGTCTGTTAACCTGAGTTTGCCTTGCCTTGTCTGTTCACCTCAGTTTGCCTTGCTTGGTCTGTAAACCTCGGTTTGCCTTGTTTTGAAACCTCAGTTTGCCTTGCCTTATCTGTTAATCTCGGTTTACCTTGTCTGTAAACCTCAGTTTGCCTGGCCTTGTCTGTAAGCCTCAGTTTGCCTTGCCTTGTTTGTAAACCTCGGTTTGCTTTGTCTTATCTGTAAACCTCGGTTTGCCTTGTCCATAAACCTCAGTTTTCCTTGTCTGTTAACGTCAGTTTGCCTTGCCTTGTCTGTTAACGTCAGGTTGCCTTGCCTTGTCTGTTAACCTCACCTTGCCTTGCCTTGCCTGTAGACAAACAGTTTGCCTTGTCTTGCCTTGTCCGTAAACCTCGGTTTGTCTTGTCCGTAAACCGAGGTTTGCCTTGTCTGTAAACCTCAGCTTGCCTTTCCTTGTTTTAGCAGCCTTGACGTAAGGTACAGAATAAACAAGTGCCTCAATTATAGTAGGTCTGGTAATACTGGCCATTGGTTGGCTAATACAGCCTCATACGTGCTCAGTCCACCTATCCATCCGTCCGTCCGTCCTTCCGTCTGCCCGCCCTTTCATCCATCGATCCATTCATGCGATAACCTGCATCCTCTTCATAAAGCTAATTAACTGCGCGACGTCGACATCGGAAATTGCCAAAGACATCTAAGCTCGTGTCTGCCTCGATGGTAGGTACCTTCTCGGTTCAGCGTACAGCTCACACACTATTACAGCCTGAGCAAGACACTCCTATAAATAACTGGCAATTTAGATTTGTACACCGAGACCGAATTGTTGAGGGAATCCTCAGATCCGCCTCACCCGAAATTCCTCCTAAATGAGGTTGGACCTTTTAATGAGTTGCCTGATGGTTTTATAGGTCTTTCTTGCGCTGCTGAGGTTGAGGATGCGGATGGCGATGCCTCTGGGATGCCTTTTCGTAATGACCAGCCTGTCGGCTCCATCTGTTATCTTACGCCGCTTTCTTAGAGATGCCTAGTCATCCGCTCTCAGTGATGGCAGAAGTGGTGTAACCTTTAGGATGGGGTCAACGGAACGATGCTCTTAATTTTTGCCATGTGTTGCTTTGACAGGACTGAGAACTCAGAAGTCTGTCAGTAAGTTTGCTTAGAAGAGATGTCTTATAGAAGCAGCTGTTTATGTTGATCAATTGCTCATAGATAGCTTCTGGCTGACAGTTAAGCATCACAGGAAATGCGGCGAAGTATCAGACATCAGAGACGCCTGATAAGTAGGAAAATGCCCATTTCAGTGATATGGTGGAGGGTCTGAAGTGCACAGTTATGCTTTCATATCATGCAGATGCAGAGTAAAGTGGTGCCGCAAAGTGAGATGATAATTATATATAAATATATATAAGGAATATAAGCCTTTATTGAATGACAATGAAAAATTCTTTAAATGCTCTTGCATTCATTCATTCATTTCGATAATTTATATAGCACCCCTTCAAGAAACCTTACTCAGATGTGCTCTCAGCCAGGCTGCTGTCAGACAAAGATGAGTTGAGGATATGATAGAAGGATGTTAGATTGTTATTTGTTTGCCTATCAGGAGATTAGTGGCTAGAGGGGTGAATTGTCAACTGAAAGGTCAGAGGGGTTCAAATATCTGCCAGGATGGATCCAAAATTTCAGCCTTACAAGCACCGCTTTCCAACTCAGTTATAATGAGTCACTGACCAGTGACCAACTGTACAAAACATGGATGTCAAGGGAGAAGACTTGACACACACCGTTCTTATTTGCTGAGGGGGGGGGGTTAAGATGGTGAAGTCGCTTGCATTTTGTACCCATGGCTGGGGCTCTCTTCATTAGCTGAAAGGACCTGGATGTTGCTCTTTTTCAAGATGCTCACTGGCTGCTTTGTGTGATTCCAAGAATACTGATGTGATTTGGTCTGCCTTCTATGGATTAACATCTATAAACAGAAACCACTTACATTGTCAGCAGCTATTAGCAGCTTTGGATAGATGTTTTGTCTCTCCTAGGGCCAAGCGGGATTTGACAAGGCTGACTGGTGTTATGCATGTATGTATGTGCGACACTGTGCGTGTATGGTTTTGTGACAAAATGGCAGATTGAGCGCTTGGAGACAGTCCTATCTGAAATGCAGGATCTTGCAGGATCTTTTCTGTCTGTTCTGACTCATGCCATAATTCATACTCTGCTAAAGAAACCTTCTCACGACCTAGGTGACCCTTCTAATTGCAGGACCATCTAAACTCTGAATTTTTATATGCACACATGCAATCTCACCCATATTCCAGGTAGCTATTGCCTCCCCCTCCTTCAGACTGTTTTAAATGTGGGTTTCAGGTTACTGGTCCTCCTGCTCTTAATTGGTTTACTTGTGTCTGTCCTGGAACAGAGTCAACATAATGGCAATTATTTGTCCAAAGCCTTGCTTACATGTAGTAGCACCTCGTAGTGTTTTATGCTTGACCCTCTTCTGTGAAAATGTGAACAGCACCACTAGGCAAACAGATTGGCAATCATTCGCTAGGCAAAGTGGCCCATTGGTTAGAGTGGTCGGCCAGTAACACTCAGTGCGTGAGCAGGTTCGACCCTCGTCCAGGGTGTCACTGTGTTGGGACCTTGGAAATCCTGTGCACTTCTTAGCAAAAGATGTTGGAAGAAGGGCGATATCAAATTTCAGAATAAATATCATTTGCTTGGGGATGATAGCTAGTTAGATACTCTGTGTAACATTTCATTTGACGTTTATCTTGTAATTCATCTGTGCAGCTGTTGTCATCTGCCTTCGAGAAGGTGTAGACTTGGGTGACGGCCAATAAACTCCTACTTAGAAGAAGTAGTGCTGCCCCTTCCTTATTCCTTAGCTAGTCTTGAGACGGCCATGGGTATGAATGTTAGCAACTTCATTTTCTTAGCCTCAGCATACACAGGCGGGTGACCAGGTCTCTCCATCCCATGATAAAAACTGAATTTATGGTGCTAGGCATTCTACAGCTGCTGAATAGTTAAATAATTGAAACTGAAGATGCACTTTTTTGAGTTGGCTCTGCCTGCATGGATATTGTCTTTAACTCTACTTCGTCACTTGCTGACTGTGTCAATGTATTTGTAACTTGACAAACTTAGGTTTTTGTGACATGCACAGAAGTTGGCATTGTGTCCCTATGTCTGCTAGGATCTCTCTGGCAACTGCGTTGGTTTCCAGTTACTTGGAGTACTGTACCGTGCTTCTGTCTGGTGTTACTATAGATTTGATTTGCAGTGGATTCAGAGGGTACAGAACTCCTGGCTAGAATTGTAACTAATACAGAAAGATTATACTCCACGACTGAAATCATTGCAATCACCACATTCTCAGGATAGGAAGAATTTATTGCAGCTCTTGGTTTTATAGACCTGTCCACTCTTGCAAAGCATAGTTTGTAAAATCCATCCTTATTGCTCAGTTGTATCACTGTTGTACAAGGTCATCTGATGCCTTTCTCTGTTCATATCTAGAACTTGAACTGTGCTGATGGGTAAATGAGATCTTTCAGTTGCTGGACCTAAAACTTATAATTTCTATTCGTCTGTTCATTTTGCTCGTTGCTTTATATCAATTCTTTCTTAGATTAAAACTTATCTTTTTCAATTTGCTTATCCACAGTAGGCTGTCTTTCTGTCTTAGCAGTTTAACTTCAGGCTGTTGACCCACTTAGTACTTGGGTTGCACGGGGGTGGGGGAGGAGGGCATTATCGATTGCTGAAGCATCAGACATCAATGCTATTAAACAATTAAATTACATGAATTGTTATAATATGCTTATCATAAGTTACTTATAGAATAAAGATAGCATGTGTGCATATTCAGCTGCTTCCACTAAGCCTTTCCTACTTGTTCGGATGCATTATGGATGTCAGTGCAGATGGCATGGACGCATCCGCAGTGTATAAATCCCATGTAATCAGTTGAATCTGCAATATCCTGGTTTTCTGGTCGGCGTCACAGCCTCCACTCGAGCTCTTTCGCGACCGTTGCCGCCACCGACCAAGTGTCCGTTGGCGCTGGACGCAATGTCCATCGGTTTTTGGTTGTCTGTGCCAATCGTAGTTTATTAGAGCTGCCGAGACTATCGCCATGCATGCACTGGTGCATAAATTTCCTCCACGGATCGTTTTTCATGGCTGCCTGTAGGGATGGATCCTTACTGCTTTTTGGAAGTACAGTAATGATGGTCAGTGGCTTTATAGTGAAGAAGCATTTAGAGAAAATTTCAATCCATCATGCTTTGTGGGGTGAATTGGTATCTTCCTCTGAATTCAATGAAGGACTGGTCGGTCTTCTAATGTTGTCCGATCATCACATTTCTGATCTGTGTTGGGTGATTGTTGCATTTGCCTGCTGTCTGGATGCTAGCTTGTATAACATGTATGCCAATGTCTGTTGCACTGTGTTGCTTTCTGTTGCCCTGAACTGTGTTATGCCTTCCCATTTTCCAATTTGTACGATATACAATACACTGTGTGCAAGTTTGTATTGATATTGCCCTTATTTCAAAGTTTGGAAGTGCTTGCATGACCATACAACAGACTGTCGACAGCATTGAGCAATGGTGAGTGAAGGAATTGCTCAAGGTTGTCTGAATTTTGATTTGTATGCATCTCATCTATCACTAATGAGTGACTTATGGGTGACAGCCTGAGTGGAGGATCACACCCATAGTAGAGTGCGGTACCCATAGTAGAGTACGGTACTCGTAGTAGAGTACGGTACTCATAGTAGAGTACGGTACTCATAGTAGAGTACAGTACCCATAGTAGAGTGCGATACCCGTAGTAGAGTACGGTACTGATGGTAGAGCATGGTACCCGTAGTAGAGTATGGTACTCATGGTAGAGTACAGTACCCGTAGTGGAGTACGGTACCCATTGTTCGCGGTGTTATCGTTTTGAGTTATGATTTTCCACTGTCTTGACAGCAGTTTCTTGTTCTGCACTGAAAACATTCTGACTTTCTGGCATACAGCAACTGCCAGGGACCATTCATTATATGTACTGGTTCAAGTATGCACTTGGCGGCGGCCACACTAGGCACCATTGTGTCCAGTGGTCGGATGGTCATATCAGGACAGATGACTCCCTCTGCCTGCCTGCCTGCCTGCCTGCCTGCCTGCCTGCCTGCCTGCCTGCCTGCCTGCCTGCCTGCCTGCCTGCCTGCCTGCCTGCCTGCCTGCCTGCCTGCCTGCCTGCCTGCCTGCCTGCCTGCCTGCCTGCCTGCCTGCCTGCCTGCCTGCCTGCCTGCCTGCCTGCCTGCCTGCCTGCCTGCCTGCCTGCCTGCCTGCCTGCCTGCCTGCCTGCCTGCCTGCCTGCCTGCCTGCCTGCCTGCCTGCCTGCCTGCCTGCCTGCCTGCCTGCCTGCCTGCCTGCCTGCCTGCCTGCCTGCCTGCCTGCCTGCCTGCCTGCCTGCCTGCCTGCCTGCCTGCCTGCCTGCCTGCCTGCCTGCCTGCCTGCCTGCCTGCCTGCCTGCCTGCCTGCCTGCCTGCCTGCCTGCCTGCCTGCCTGCCTGCCTGCCTGCCTGCCTGCCTGCCTGCCTGCCTGCCTGCCTGCCTGCCTGTCTGTCTGTCTGTATGCAGCAGTTGTCCTGGCTGACTTGAGATTTTAACAGTGTTCTGCAGCAGATTTTGTGTGATTGGCCAAAGACCAAGAATTGTAATGAGAGAACTTCTCTTTCGTCTCATTCTGTAGTCTAAGATAGTTGTTGTTGTTGTTTGCTGTCAGTGTGTTTGTCTCTCGTTGACCATTAGTTTACTTTGTCATACAAAGCATCGTTTACTGGTGTCACTTCAACCAGGACTCACGCGTGTGACTTATCTCTCCTTCCGTCTGATACTCGTTGGTCTGATAGTTTCCTATTTCCTATTTCCTCGGTCGGCTGGGCGGCGTGGTTGATCCGTCGGCAGAAGTACATGTATATAGTAGAGCTATTTCGAAGTGCCTGTCGAGATAAACCCCGGGCTGGTTACCGGGAAAAGGACAGACGAAGGGAATGCAATGAGTGGCTGGGCTGATTGGTATATGGATGGCGACGTTAAGAAGTTAAGGCAGTAGCCGGGTGGCGGCTGAAATTGTTATTTCTACACACGGACATTTGCTTAAGCATTCGCTGACAACTTGATTTGCTGAGTACTTTGGTTTCTGCCTATAGGGCCTACTTTGTAGGGAGCTGCTTGAACGGTAAGTTGTAGAAACGAAGGACTTAGTAGGAACTTAGTGGCATTGTCATTAGCATTAGTTTGGCATGGATAGGTGCTAAATAACAATACCTTTCCGACTGAATGAATTACCATGTAGAGTTTTTATGTACTGTGAGAGTGTTGTGAAGTCGTTCAATTCATAAGAACTGTCTGAAAAGGCAATGCATTTGTTGGGATTCTGTTGATTGTGATGCTTTTCACCAGTCTTGGAAAGATCGCTTAAGTGCTGGGTCTCGTCTCTGATACTGTCTTTGACTAGAAGCATGCGATCTTATCTTTCCAAAGAGTATGCAATATAAGGAAATGGTTGTCCTGATAAGGCAGTCATTTGTTTATTATGATGTACCTTTTATAAAATAATGTCCCTTTTCAGAAGAAAAGTTTTATTACTGAAACATGTTCTGAATACAAAATATGTAGATTTTGTTAATATCCTTTGGTGAGGGGGAAGGAGGAGAGTAATCTGTCTCACAGAATAAAAGAAACAAGATTATCTGTCGATTGGGGGAGACCGAGAAGTATGATGATGATGATGGATGATGGTTTTGGGGTTGCTACAAGGCCCATCCATTTCTGTCATCTTTATGAATGCACAATTTGTTATATCCTTCTATTTTGGCACATGTACACAGGAGTGCAGTGATTGCTTTTCTTCATTTTATATCCAGTCTAAACAAATGAGTTTTAAGTAAATCTTGATGTTTGCAGCTTAGGGAAACTACCCAACCTAACATAGTCATGTCAGAGTTATATCGGGTTGCTTGTTGGTGGTGTGTATGAACTAGCCGGGGTTCAGATTGTCACATTTTATTTGAAGTTTTGAACTGGGGGAGGGGTTGACAATTTCTCAATATGGGATGTCCCTGCAAGAATTTACTAGGTGCCACGAACCAGTTCATATATGCTAAAATGTAGTTAGCATGGTCATTCTTGATCCTTAGCTGTCTAAAAAATTCATCAATGAAAAATGTTTATTGGAAAACTACTATAGACTAGAGTCTATTTTCAGTAGATTTATAGCTTTTGCAAAAGATCATGACATAGCAAAGGTATGTCTGGTGTGAAACTGAGAAAAGAAAAGCAACAAAATAATGGTTTTCATAAATTAGGAATATGAAATCATTGAGTCACTGGAAGGTGAGATGGGGGAGAATTGAACCTAATGCCCAAATAAACTTTAATGGCTGAGGTTTGAAAAATGAATTGGGTTAAGCCCTCCCAAGTCCCAACCCTGAACAATTTAATCCCTGGAACTAGTACACTTGGTTAAGTGGAAGTGTGTGTTGTAGTCTATTCTGTTTGTTGTTTGGTGTTGTTTCCTTAGTTCTCAATAATGTCTAAATGTGGGTCATCAATTATTTCAAAGCATGTAATTTTTTGCACAGTAGCCGATTGGTGAAAATGCTCACCTTGCAATGCAGAAATAGAGTAGGGTGCAAGTTAGAACTGCACTTGAGATGTTTGCTGTGATGGGACGTTAAGCAAATCCTTCGCTCACTATTGCTCAACGCCATTGATAAACACTTATTGATTTCATTGTGGCGCTTAACCCTTAAACGATGAGCTGCTTTTATTTTCCATACATTTTAGCACATGCTCGTTGTTAAAGGGTTAATAAGTGCATGATAATAAAAACAATAATAATAATATCACAGTAACTTTGGTTTGCCTTTTCCAGAGTGGGTGAGAAGTAGGCATCTGTTATAGATGTCATTAACTGTCTCCAAACCATTTTTAATATATGAAGGATTATATAGACCACGTTTGGTTAAAAAATAGCATCATGTAATGAAGGGTATAGATGGACTGCATGCTCAGTCTCTTTAAATGATGTCCGTAAACAGCAGACACTAAGGTAGCCAGAACAATAATTGTTGACATTACAGTATGTCACACTAATGCACAGTCAGACTTTTGAAGTCATCATTCAAATTATCTGCTTTTAAACAGTTTCTGAATCAGTTAATGTCTGACAGCAGGTGACATAGCTTGTGCTTTGTGTTAACACGTGTTTCTTAAGGACTACTGTTGTCACACTAGCCAGACATTACTCTGTAAGTGGACAACAGAGGCTGCTCTTAACATACATTACTTGAAATTGCACACTGTAGAGACTGCTCGTAGCCTACGTTACTCTAGTGTTGCACCAGGTTCCTATTTGTTGTCTACAGTGTTCTGCTTATGGCCAAGAGTTGCATGTTTTGAACGACGATTTTATAATATGAGCCTATTGTGCTGTTTTCAGCAGTTAGTTGACACATTTTCGTGAAGAAATCTCCTACTGCGCTTATGTTATACGCCTTGAAACCGCACCGTCTTGATTTGCGTCTCTCATCTCGCCAACCTCTTTGTCGGCCGCATCCCCAGGGAGCATCTCCGTCTCTTCCAGCCACGGTCTGGGCGGCACTGATTTATAAATTATTGTTGAACGGTTGCACGGATTTTGGGCACCCAAATGCAGCAGGCGGTGTGGTTGGACCCGATGGAATGTCGTTAGGTTTTTATAGCAGGATTTACTGGGCCCCACCGTCTTAATTTCTTGGATTATTGCTGTACGGCCAAAGGGCGAATATCCATCCCTTTATAGTTTCGTTAAGTCATCGTGGAGATAGACTGCATTCGGTGTTCGTTACGATGCATTCGTCTATTGCAAAAACTGAGAAACTTTGACGCGTATGAGAATTTAATTTAGTTCTGTCTGCTGTCGCTAGAGCCGAAGGCACGCACTGCAGGGAAATTGGGAGATGCAAGGGAACGGAGTTGGACGGACGGACGAACGAATGTCCGACTAGTCATAAAGTTTGTTACAGGTTCATTAGAAGCAAGATTGAAAACCTAACGAGGAATTGCCGGAGAGGATTTTGCGTGGAATTACCAATGTCAGTGGCGCTGCGTTGCGGCGTACATAACGAGTTTAGAGGTAACTGGGTAACGCGGTGGGTGTGGAGATTATGGCCTCCGGGAAGCCCTGCCTCGTGTCCAATTATGGATTAAATGCGCTGTGCTCGACGGATTTGTGATTTCGTAATAGATTTGTCAGATGAGCGAATACGTCGAGAAAATGCCGCGAATATTGACAATATTTCAGAATGAGCTGACCAACGGAGGAAGAGTAGGAGGAGGAGGACGGGCAGTCGGGCATATATAGTAGTGCCCATCCCGACTGTATTTGCTGTCTGTGGCAGAGGGGGAGATTATGGAAGGTGGTCGTTGTGATGGCTAATAGCTTTTTCATAGACGACGGCCCCAAAGCATGCAGAAGACAGCAGCACCAGCAGCACACACTGTGTGTGTAGGGTCCGTGCAAGAGCGAGAAGGCAAAACTGTCAGACAAAGGCAATCGAGGATCTGGCATAAACCGTTGTAAAGCAGAGTCTAGGTTCCGCCAGGGTGGAATGGATCTGCTTCGTCTTTCGGAATCGACAGCGATATGTGGATGATGCGTGAATGGAATGCCGCATCACTTCGTCTTTTGGAGCATTCAGGTATGCACGGTTCATGTTCGGCAACAGTGATGTGGATGTTCAGAGTGGGCATGATCATTTTATTTGGTTTACTTAAAGGTGTATGAATGTCAATTTTTGACCATTGTTTGAACAGTGATTGTTCTATTGATTGTTGAAGAAAACTGATTAACACTAAGCCTGAGACACACTGTGTTGGCTCAGTGTGTTGAGAAGAAATGGACATGAAGATAATGAGATAGAAAGAGGGATCATTTACAAGCAGCTGTGAGTGAGTAGGCTTTGGTCACTGTCAAGGAATATAATATCTGCTGACAGGGATATAATTATGTCTGTTTCGATTTTTAACAATTGTGTATGCTTCAGCGATACATTAATATTATACACTTTGAGAGTATGGTCTTCACAGAGCAATTTAGTCATAATATTAATATGATATATTATCTATGGCACTGTTGAACCCATTATCACAATGTGTACAAGGCATCAACGGATGATTCTTTAAGTTAAGCTGTAGCACAAAATCGGCATCTGTGGATGAAGAAGTGAGTAAGTAAGTAAGAAGTTATTAAAGCAGTTATTATGCCATTGTAAATTCTCTATGGCACATAGAAATTGAATTTAAAATAACACATGAAAGCAATTATGATGTATGGTAATAATGTCTTACAGCAATAAAGATGTATAGTATTAGCATTGTATAGTTATAAAAATAAGTAATTAACGATGTATATTAATGATGATGTATTGCGAGTATAATGTACAGTAATAATGATGTATTGTAATAATAATGTATTGTAGTAATAATGTAAAGTAATAATAATGAGAAGTAGAGATAAATGTATAGTCATGTGCTGTTGATAGCCAATGGATCAGTGGAATGAAAAGTCAAGCTATGGCTAGTTGTAACAGATAAGTCTTATGATTTTACTTCCTAGATTTTTATGATAAGGTAATATTATATATCTTTACTACACTTATCTGCCAGTGTTCTGGGAGAAAAGGTATTACAAACACATAGTACAACAGTTGATGCAGTATTTGAGGAAATTGACAGAATTGATAGGCAGTGGACCTGTGACAAATTGCCAATAATGTTCTTTTTCACCAGACAGTCACGAACTGTATGCCATATACTATAGTGTCTTGTATTAGGAACCATTACCTCGATGGTTGTACAGTATTATTTTTAAAAATTAGCATTGAAAGTCTCAGAATAAGACGACTCAGACAAGTAAATATTTTGGATGGCGTGAAATAATTTAGTGCATCTGTAGATTCATTACCTGACCCTGTATTAGAGGACATGCGAGAACAACAACTGCCTTTCTTTTGACCATCGAACACTGGCATTATGTCAAATTCAATTTTCGTATCTCTATGCTTATTACTTTTGTGCCAGAGAAGAAATATGGTGTCATTAGTATTTTATGCATTTTAGTGCTAGACAAGAAATATGTTGGAATCAATACTTTGTATTTTAGTTGAGAGAGAATTATATGAGTGATATGGGAAAGGTTGTCATGGTTGTTATTATTGTGTGGGATCTGTGTAATGAGACAGTTCCATCATTTTCTTTTTGGGATAAGAATAGGGGGAGACAGTTTTCTGATTGACTTTCTAATTCATTGCTGACCAGATAATGGTGTCTCTTCTGTTGTGACGTCATTATGGTGTCCCCTCCGCGTTCTTTGCAGCACCTCAGACTAAAGCTCTGTCTGATTTTTTATAGTTTTCGTTCGAATATTTGTGTTCCGTGACATGTTATAGTGTCATTATTGTATTGTGTTAATAACATTTATTCTGTTTTCATACATTGTGTTGCCCTAATGTGCTACTCTAAAGCTAAGCACAAAACCTACAACTAATTCGCGAGTGCTGCGTCATATCAGAAGGGTTGTCCAAAGACCGATAACCATAGGAGGTCCGAGTCCAATTGCCTGAGATACCAACAAGAAGAGGCAGAGCTGTTGTTACTGGGGTGGAGGGTTTGGTTGAGGATGAAAAAGCTTGATAAGTTGAGAATTAGATAGATTAGAGTAGGAATCCTTTAGGTGAGGCGAGACTTCAACTTAGAGTGGAAGTCCTGTGGGTGATGAATAGAGGAGGAGCCTGAGGCAGAGGACGGCGGAGGACAGCGTGGGTGAACTACTGATCATGTGGGTCTGTTCTGCCTCTGTATATATTACATTGCGCTGTGCCTTATTTTATTGTCCAAATTTATACAGCGCTACCTTGGGGAAAACAACTGGCAAGCAATCTGTGTGCTTCTTGTTATTCCTGACAAAAACCGAGTTACATCAGTTGGTTAGAGTTGCCATAGTGGCTGATTCAGAGGCAGCGGTGCTCGGAATATCCAATAACGAGTGTTCATGTCTGACTCACAATACCGTGTTGACCCAGAAAGGCGGGAAGCTGCGGCGGCGGCGCCCGGCCGTAATTGATACGGACGTGATTGAGGCTGCACGCTTTGTACCTGCCCAGGACGCGGAACTCGCCCGATAAGGAATTATCACCCGGCAGTTTTAAGCAGATTATGTTATCTTAAGTGCAAATTCATTCCAGCGCTTGACTTATGTGATTAAACGACCTAACTCAGTGCAAATTTGTCATAGAAATTGTGCCGTGCCCCGGTGGTCTGTTTTATGACTCGGTTGCCCTCCCCTAACCCCCCCCCCGTCTATTTCGACCTGGAACGAAGGAAACACTTAGTCGACAGACTTGCATGTTGCTGATGCTTTTACCTCTCAGATCTACATCGACACATCGAAGCCTAGTACTTAAAACTAAATTGGTTATTCATTTGTCAACCATGTGAACTATTCCGATTGCTGGAGTTGTGGTTGTCATGTTTGTTCATCAGAGTCTTAGTCCTTCCAGCCCTGTACCATACCTAGGCTGCATGCAATTAACCAGTGATTGGCTCAATTTACATTTTGTCACCTTGTCTTATCTTGTCTAAAGTTATGTACCGACTGTTCAAAAGTAGTCAAATTAGGACGTTTTGCTGAAGCCCATGTAGATGTACACGGTTATATTGTGGCCGTATAGCCTCGACCCTGCTCATTTTCCATGAATTGGTCTTGTGAGATCCTTTACCAACGCTGCCCGTCTGAGTGGACGCGACGCCACTTGAGGTCTCTGTGCATGGACTTCGTTAGCACGAAATTGAAATCTCTAAAATAGACCACAGTGTACCATGAAACGCAGCCTGCGCTCTAACGAATGCTTACTAGTGAACTGGTCAAAGAGATAATTGCTGTGTATTATAATTGCTGCGAATATTGTGCTCTACACGGTTGGTTGGCAGTGTACACGTCGGTCCATCTTGCCACGTCCGTCGATGTGAATCTCTTTCCCCATCATCTCGAAGGTAGGTGCTTGGTGCGTGGTGTACTGAGGACAGGACGTGAGCCGTGACCTGGCTGCAGCTGAGTCCCTGTCCTCCTCCCATGAACGGCAGCGGCGGCGCTGACGACGCCAATATCCGAATAAATGAAGCCCGGCTGATAGATGCTTGTCATTACCTGGCAATCAGAGCTGCTGAGGCAGAGCGTGCGCCTGTGCCATTAGGATGCCACTGTGTCATCAAACTACACTCTTCAACTGCTGTCTGACGGCACCAGACACCAATGTCGTCGTCAGACGGTTGTTATTAACTAAGCACAAGTGTCTGAGATCATGCACTAGTCTCAGAACCATCATCAGGCCACAGTAACTTATGGCCACACCGCGTTCCAACGTCACCGGACAGTGTGACTATGGGAGTCTTCTGAGGGAGGAGGCTTAGGGAGGAGTTGCCTATAGTAAATTGTTGCACACTCCATCTCTTCCTGGTCACAGATTGGGTCAATTATATAAGGAAGGGAAGGAATGGCAATGAGGGTTGGTTTCTCAAGCAGCGGTGGACATCTGTCTTGAAGGTTACTCAATGCAAGACTAATGGACAAATGACAATGACCAAGATGCAGAATGAAAGAAAAATTAACGTAGCACACACGGTCCTGGATCTCAGGCTGCTTGTATTATTAGTTATGTTATTCGTTAGCAACATCATTTTGTTAACTTAGTAGTCATGTTACAATAATAATAATTGTTAAATTCTATTTTATTACAATATTATTGTTATTATTATTATTATTATTTTTATTACTATGAATAAAATTTCTCTATAGTGCTTCTCAATTTCTCTCAAGATTTTTACTCAGAAATGCTAGTGCTAGTCTGCATGATATTAAAGTCATTACGATCAAATAGTCAGTTTATAAAAATAAAGGTGATAATAATAATAATTATTATTATTATTATTATGTTATAACAAATATTATGATTATTTTATAAAACAATTTTATATAGTGCCCCTTCAAGTTTGCCTGCTCAGGAGTGCTGCCAGTTCAACCCCGGTCAAACAGGACTGTCTTAAGAGTGGTAGAGAGCCCATTCCATGTTGCAGGACCAGCCATAATGAAATAATAAAAGTGTTGTCGTGACACTAAACATATATGGAACTCCTAATCATAGTTTTTTTGACAAAATGGTTAGAAGCCTAGTTCAGTTCATGATACACAGTGCTTTGCAATAAAATTGTCAATGAAATGTAAGTGTTGTTTTAGACTTAGTGTAGAAAACCTCTAATGACTGCCTGGGTGTGGGCAAGTATCAGCTTGACCTTATGATGCAGAGGCTTTTGATGATCTTCCTTGATGGCTTGCATGCTAACTGCTAACAATCATAATAACTGTTTAAGTGTCCAGGGAGTTTCTGTTGGCCATAAAGTACATGTATGAGTGTATGGCGACGTTTGTGTGTGTATGACTGCGTGATGTCTCTTGTTCTTTAAGTTTCTTGTTCATATAATTTTATATCAATTGGTTTGTCTTGTGTTGAAGTTGCACCTTAACTCTCATGTGTTCAGACGTTTTTCCAGGTCTGTGTCAAGAAGTTGTTTCTTAACCATTTAAAGATGAGAGAGAGAGAGAGACAGACAGACAGACAGACAGACAGACAGACAGACAGAGAGAACTAAAAGGGACTGGAAACCAGTGCAGCTCGTCGTCGTTAAAGGATTAAGCATGGTTTGAATATCATTAATCTTTGGAGATTATTTCGTTATTTGAGTTGATTGTCCTACAACTACAACCAGATGGATAGACTGGTTCCCAGCTGGATGTTGCTGTTATGTCAATGTAGACTTGGTTAAATTTCAATGTATCTATGCTTTGTAAATGTCACTTGATTGCTGTAACCTTACTTATATTGATAGCAAAGGTTATGTCAATGTGTCTTTACTTGTATCTTCGTATCCGTGCTTGTTTTTGTGCTTGTTTTTGCGTATATAATTATGTCAATGAAGCCTTGCTTGTGTTAATGGTGTGTTGATCAATGTGTTGATGTAAACCCTATTGTAGCATGTGTCTGTGTCTCAGTGTTGCCGAGTTTGTCTTGAAACTGATGATTGTAGTTGATCATATTTCACACATTTAAGTGATTGCGGGTAGCCTACGATGACATTTGAAAATCGCTTCTAACTTCTCCATCTGGTGGGAGCGGTGGTGCTCGAGGGGCTTTCCATCTGTTCCAGCTGCCAGCTTACGATATCTCTGGCCAGCTCGAGGTCAGCCAACGTCGACTCCTCCTATCTGATCCACCAGCCGCCTTTCCTTAGGTCTGATTCACTGATCAGGTCCCTTTGCAAATTGAGCCTCTTTAGGCCAAGGCACCGACGGACGCACCGTTTGTAAATGTGATCGGAATTGAGAGGAAAAGATTACTGGCAGAAGCAGGAATCGGATGTGGTGGGAGGTGATTGGCGTGCATGGGCGTGGTTTATAATGGAAATGGATGGGGTTGGGTGGTTTTATGCTATCTTCCTCTGCTATTTTGTAGCAGGTGTCAGTTTAGAACACAATGAAATCAAGTGTTGTTTGTTTGCTTTATCATTATGCAATTGCATCCAGATCCATTTCAAGGATACGTGTAATGCTGGGTTGGTTTTGCTTGGTTTAACCCTGCAGGATACAATATATAAATGTATCATCATCATGTGTTATAATGACGTTAGAAAGAAGCTTTCAATTGATGTTTAAAAAAATTCAGAAATTATGAAGGAAGGACGTAAATGGGTGATTGTGAGGTTAACAATGGTTCATCACCATTATCAGTGCTTGATGCCAGCTATTTGTCAAGTGCTCCCCTACAATAATTATATATATATATATAATTATTGTAGGGGATATGTATATATATATATATAGCTTCAATTTAAGCAAGCGAAGTTAAAAGTGTTATTTATTCAGCAACCTGTAAAACCTAATTTAGTTATCCTGGTAACCAAGCCGTTAAGAACTTTGGATTTGCCCTTTGAAGTATTACAGTTCCTGTATTTGTATCTGGCAACAATCAAATTACAAGGTTTTGAAAGGTCCTAAAGGCTGAAACAGGATCGAGGCACATAGTTCATAGAAACGTTTTCATGCATGTGTCTAGAAATGTGTGTTTGTATTGGGCTGACGGATGAACAGAGTAAAGGCGCTGCCTTTGTGCTATGCTTGCTATCTGCTGAAATATATGGTTGTGAGGCTCCCAGGAGACTGATCTGCTTGACCACGCACCAGCGCATGCAAATATCACATCGCTTGCGAGCATACTGGCAAATTTTCCTTCCAAAGCAGTGTCGAAGCTCCATTTTTAGCTATGATCATTACTATTTCTGGTATAGCTGCATGCTTCCATCTTACATTCAAGAGAATGAGACGTGTGCTTGGTAATGTAAGTGCAGGATGGATGATTGAAATGGGGAGCTGGAGATGTTTGTGTTAACGTGTTTGTTTGTCCTGTTTTACCATGTGTTCACCATGCTGAAAATATCCGGTTTGGCTGGCCATAATAGTAGCAAGATTGATGCCCACTATGTTTCTAAATCAGGGCATAAATCACTCCTTATATCACCAGCAAGCCTCTAGAGACGTATAAAAATGACTGCATAATTTGTGTATATGCAATATAAGGTAAAGTAATTATTGATCATAGAATTTACACTTTGTACAGTATTATTGTCTTCATCGCTATGGTAAGGTATGGTTGGTACATGGCATGAATGGTATGGTATGGCTAGGGTTGAAGGACATCATTTGCAAATATATATCTATATATAATATATATATTTATTTATCTATATATATACAGCATCGTTAGACAATGGACTATCCTGTCAGTTTGGGAGACACAATGGGATTTGAACCATTGGTGCAGAAATGAGTGGTCAGAATATTATGGACCAATGCCCTAAGATACTTTAAATGCAGATCATTTGGCATTATGTAGAGGGGCTGTCATGGTACCTAAAGTATACACAGGATCATTATTTATTGCTTTCATCCCTGGATTGTTAAGAACTGAGTTTTTAATATGTTATCCTTGTTTATCCTGAGTTTAGTTGACTCATTTTGCCGAGTTGTCTTCTTCACATATTGAAATTTGGGCTTATAACTACTCTTTTATGGTGCTTGGCAACTGCTTAAATTATGCCACTGTTGTTCTTTAGATGCCTACGTATTTTCGGTGGGTCACCCCTCATTATAATGGGTGTAGTGGCAGGATAGGATGACAGGCCCTGCCCCTGGGGTCCCATTGCAGATCCCATTGAGACCTAAGTCTCTGCTGACCTGGAAAGTTGTATCTTTTATGTGTAAAGGATGTTTTATACTCTCAAACTACTGCCTGCCAACAACAGCACAGGGCACCAGCGTGACAAATTATATAATATGCATGTGTCAGTTCGTGTCTCGGCGCCTTTGAAGCAGAGGGCCGCCTGATTGTTTAGGTATAATACGTGCATACTGTGCAAGTGTGCATGCGTGTCATATGTCTTATAGAAATAGATTACACTCAGCATGGAGTATGTCCTGTAGGAATTGAAACGTGACAGACTGACAGTTATATATTGTTTGGAATCTAAGTTTCAATTTAATTAATAGAGTTATCATAGCATTAACTGATGGCATGCCATTTAAAATACACATTGTGTTTTACAATGCCTTCAGATATTATTATTAATCGATAACATCTATTTCGCGCAGGTGTGTAATGCACAAGACATCAACCGTAATTATGTCAATATCCAGGAGTCTGTCCATTGGAACAGAGAGAGACAACCTTAGGTGGATAAGCAATTTGAAATTGGTTAAGTCTGAAGTTGTGAATGAGATTACATTAGCACATGAGCATAACAAACTGATAGTTCCCAAATCTAGGTCCAGCAATTGGAAAGAATTATTCACAAAGATTGTCATCTCCAATCTGATCTGGTTGACTAGAAGTCTGGGAATAAGGGCTGATTTTAGGTATTTAAGTGGCTGACATAAGTTCACAATTTTTTAAACTATGAGCCCCTATTTGAAGCTAAGCCTTTGCTGAACAGGAGGTCAGCATAGAGGTTAATGCACAGGTGTTATATCTTTTTTATATTCGTTATGACAAAGATCAGGTCAAAGATGTCTGAACTCTTGAATGTTTTGGCATGCTTGAGTTTGTGAATCAAACTGGGAGCAAATTAGAGTTGTCAGCCACTGGATCTGCTAGATAATTCCAAAAGATATGGTGACATAATGCTTAATTCGGCATATGTCTCAAATGTACATATGCGATGACTTACAAATACTATTTAGATCGGTGTTTCATCATCACCATCATCAGCAGCAACAGCAGCATTGTCATCGGTTCCTGAAATATATTCGGAAATCAAGTTGATTTCCGAATATATTTCGGTGTACAATAAAAAAATTAGTACAAGTTCTCCCATTCAGACAGATGCCGCTGCTTTCAAATTATTAAGTTACTGTGGTATGTAAGTTGTATACGTTCAGTGTTGATGAGTTAAGGAGGAGTTGAGTGGCTGCTATCAAAGACTGAACCTCCTCAAAAACTAATCCAATGGCAGTTGGCAGCTGCCTGGTGCTTGGAGAAAGACTTTGTTATTTCAGACGGAAGGCAGCTTGGCTGATGTTTTATGCCGGGATTTGGAAATGTTTCCACTCTCAGTCTAAGTCGCTCTAGAATGCTGTGTTTGACCATTGCAGCCATACGGGCGACACCTTGTGCGACAAAACGACGACGACGTCTATTCTACAGCTGAGTTATTACCATACGCATGAATAATTCACGAATAGAAATCGATGTGGAAATCATGAAATGAATTATGTTTCGTTTCGATGGCAGTGCCGCATACACTGAGTCAGCTGAAAAAAGCCCTGCTACTGCATTCGACTGGTGTTCGTGTGCGCGTTGTGTTAAAAAAATAAAACCTCTGACGGTCCAGGATAAACCGGTAGCTGGAAAAGCCAACCGATTGACCGACAGATGACCGACCAAGTAACCCCCCCGACCCAGTGAACTACGGATCGCCTGAACGACAGACCCATACATAGACAGATCAACTGACTGCCCAGCTGAGCACTGGAGGGCGCTGAGTCTGGCATAGTTGGCGAGTAAAACACAAAGAGAGCACATGGAGTAGAAAAGAGCATGGTAGGGGTGAATAAGAGAGCACAGTAAGCATAAGTGAGCACAATCGCACACAGAAGAGCACACTGAGCAGAAGAGTGTGTGTACTACAGAGAGAGATCAGAGGAGAGCACAGTGAGAAGAATTGAGCAGAAGAGAGCACAGTGAGTGCAGGAGAGTTCAGTGAGCACAAGAGAGCACAGTGACCAGAAAAGAGCACTGGGCCACAGAGGAGCACAATGCATACCTACCTGAACTTTCTGTTGTAAATGCTCCGAAAGTCTCATTTCATTTTCGTAGGTGGTGCTGCAGATGTTTTGGACCTATTGACACATTTTATAATTGTTTTAAAACAGTCTTAGGACGGTCAAACATCTAGTTGTAATTAATAGCCTAACCTCTGTCACTCGTGGGTGTTTAATCACTTCAATGCAAAGGACATCCACCAACCGATGGCGCTTTGTGGACTATAACGTTAAATTGCTGGTTTTTTGTAGTGCAATAATGGAAACCATACTGTCATTACATTGTGTTACAGCAGGCAGAGCTCTGTAAATTGTCTGGCGATGATCGTGGTGTCTGTAGTTAGCAGAAATTACCCATGAGAGTGATGACTTTGGCAATGACGCCAACCGACGACAATCTAGGCATTTGTCAGTCGTTTCATAAATCTGGGCGACATTGGGAATCCGTGTATGCATGTGTAACCAACAGGTTTCTCCTATAAGCCATTTCTTGTGATGATGCTTACGTTTGATCACATCCGGTTGCTCGCTCTTCCGGCCGCGCATGCGCGTCACTTCACCGTTAGAATACCAATGAACTCATAATCCACGTTGCGACCTTGTTTGGTTGACTGTACTGCCCGAGTTTGGCGAGGGGATTATCGTCGTATGCCCTCGCTTCCCGCGCCGTGTGTACCGCCGGCGGAACCAGAGCAAATTACTGTAGCAGAAATCTTGTTAGTTGTGCCGAATCGAATGTCGTCATGAAAATGTAAGTAGGCAGGATTTCCGGTTCGCTGTAAACCGTTACAGATGTCGCGCGTAAACGAAGATGAATAGGGCGCCTGTGTTGCCAGCAGCGACAAATTCAAGTCGGTTGGAAGTCAGTCTTGGGCTATGTCTGAGGTCGTAATTTTTTTATGAACTTTCTCCAGTTGGCCACTGGATTTACGGATTCAACATCTGTAGCATGGAGACCGAAAATTGGAAGTCGGATCAAAAGGTCACGAGCCAAACGACCAATCGGCTTAGTTACCCGTATGTTGGATCTTTGGAGGCAACAACTGAATTCATTCAATGAATTATTAAGGATATCTCTGTTTTGGTAAACAAACAATTATGCACAATAATTCAGTTAATAAGTTATTTGGAACCGGTTGCTATGGATTGTCAGACTTACCGCCCCTAGGGGTTGCTGGCTGCTCGGGGACGCCTTCCGAGGTTACATTGGATAATCCTACTTCCGGTCCTACTCCATAGCCTACGGGCCATTTTCCCTGCAGTCGCTGACTACGTCTTAAGCGTGGAGTCAGGGCTTCTAGCCCATATGCTCCTGTCGGCTCTATCTGAGCTCCATGCATAGTGAGGGCCCCAGTGTGCACCACAGGATTACCTTGTGCCAGATTGGACATAATATCCGTGACCTCGGGGCTGATCATCAACAGAGCAGATGAAGCACCTGGGCTGGAATGGTCCTTAGGAGCAGACTGATTTATATTCCTCTCCATAGGGCTCCTCACTATGACCACTTAATAATTTTAAAGTCAAACCACAATCAAGCAATCTTTATTTACTGCAATTAATCCTCAGCTGCCTGCTGCAGGTTTACATTCATTAATCACAATTATACAGCAAACAAACAAAATTTCTAATTTACCAAAATCAAACAAACCCCTAAAACTGCAATAATTGTATAGTTATGTAATGTCAGAATTTATCCAACTTTCTTAGCTACTCTGTTCTTCTATTCTTCCTAAAACAGGGCTATACAAATGTACACCAGCCGGATGCCGTCAGTTACAATGCATTCGCGCTGTCGCCAGCTCTGGCCAAAAGTTAATCACTCTTATTTTTGTGCGCATTCGAAGTTTTCAGACTGCACTTGAACCACACAAGTCGTAATACTTCTCTTTTTAATTTCGCTAAGTTTCCTACACGGAAACTACTCGCGAATATGACTTTTTATGAACTTTACCGACTCGTCAACCTCCAACCGTCTAGAACGACCGAAGAACTTCGACAACTAAAATGGCCGCTCACGCGTCACCTACGCAATAGAAAAATAGGTGGCACCTCAAGCGACTACATAAGGAGCCTTAGCTGCAGGGCCCCATTAGGCTCAGCAGTGAAAGCTCGAGGGAGATCGTTGCACAGGGTCATTAGCGCAATAGATTGGTTGAAATTGAGACAGGACGGATTCAGAAGGCTTTAGAGCTCTCCTGACTTATTTAGGAAGAGGTCATGACCAAAGTGGTAGCCTCAGAGGTAGTCCTCAGTTAGAGTCCTTCTGACGCATGTAGGAAGAGGTCATGACCAAAGTGGTAGCCTCAATGATCGATCCACCCAACAGTGTGAATCTGAAATGAATGCCACAAGTGACGATCTAAGTCAGCTGCTGTGAACTGCACTCTGCTTCAGATCAGCGCTTTAGATTATACTTGGAGTTTATGATTACAAACTTCTAAATTGAGTGCCCGTCTGGATAACACTTATTTAAACAAGTCCAGAGCTTCATTCTTAGTATTATGTTTCATATACCTTTAGTATTCAATACTATTCATAGCATAGCCTTATGTTCCAGATGCCTCAGTCATGGTTTTGTATTGGTTATGCCCCTTTGATAGCATTGACTAATGTTCCAGATGCCCCAACCCTAGTATTATGTTTCATATGTCCCATTCCATAAGGCATATGTTCAATATGTGCTCCACGTGTAGACTGAGGTGCTGCATTGGCTCCAAATGACTGAAGAACGTATGGCTATAGTAACGTCTTTAATAGATACAAAAAATAACACTTGTTTAACACTGTTACCACGAGCTGCATTGATTTATCATTTATTGCACTCTCATCATTTTAGTGTTGCTATGAGAAATCTGGCTGAGAAATCCTTGATACTCTAGGTTTCAGCGGACGTGCATCTCTTTACCGGACACAATAATGGCCTCTGCCTGCACATATAGGCATATTATGCATAGATACACACATATATGTATACATTATACACACGTACACACACACACACACACACATATATATATATATAATTATACGTATATGTACAATGCTATGCATATATAATTAGGTATAAAACATGTGATTTTAAAGAGGATATCTGGACACCTTCTGTCGTCGTCGGTTATGTTGCTGATTTTTGAAGGGCTTTCATGAGACCATGGCTCAGTGGCTGAGACGTGTGGGAATGTCTGCCATTGGGGTATACTGCCTAATGGGGTTGGAAGGTTGTGTGAGCCCATATGATTTATTTCTCGATCTGATCGTGGCCAATTTGTAGGCAGGGCACTGGACCAGAAATATTGCTTCTGATTACCGTCCTCGGCCCGTCAGAATCCAGCTGATGAAGTAGAGAGGTGGAGAACGGTGGGATGAATGAGGGGCACGAGGAGATGTTGCCAAGAATTTGCCTTGGTGTGAGTTGAAGGCGAGCGGCTGTCTGCCTCCCTGCCTGGCCAATTATGCGAGAGTTCAGTTAATTTGTTTTTGCAAATTTGATCCAACTATGACCGTGTGTTGTGTTATATTTTCGTTTTCTTTCATGCTGTTGCCATTGTTTGCTGTGTTGTTCTTGCTATTCTTATGTTCTGCTTCCTCAATTCTTTGTTGATTTCGTTTTTGTTCGTCTCCTCCTTCTTCTTCTCTTCTTCCTCCTCCTCCTCCTCCTCCTCCTCCTCTTCAACATCAGTGTCTGCTTGTGTGTATGCATGCATGTACGCTTGTAAGTATATAGTATGATGATGATGACTTACTTCTCTGCCCAAGGGCAGGTTTATTGGCTTTGGGTGACCCGCGTTGAGCCTCCTCCCAGACAATAATATGGGGAGCAACTTGTACAAGGTCTCTATGCAGTGACTTGAAGTGTACTTGAACCTGCAACCCTTCGGTTGCATGGCTCAGATAATACCGCTGTGCCACTGCGTACCATTATATAGTATAGATCTGTAAATTAATGTCCTTAATAGAATCCTAGATTACACATTCAAACCCTATGCTACAGTGGGGCTACTACAGGTACCCCACCTGCATCTGACATGATGAAGTGTTAGAAGGTTTCTAGACATGTACGCCTGCTACCATTCCTGTGCAGTACCTCACAAAAACGCTGTTGGCACAATGTAAATGATGTCACATGTCATTAAGGAAATACAGACCAATGAGAGAAGAGTCTCCACTTTTGAGCTCCCATGGCACATCGAGAGGGAAAAGACCAGCTAACGACGAATTCCCATCGAGGGTTGACTGTAGACACCATGCTGAAGTTCCTAGACTACATAGCCTGGAAGAAGAGGAATGCGGGCGACAAATAACGAGGCCTGGAACACGGACCCAAACAAAGAACAGAAGCTCGCTTAGTGTAGGAGATGATGTGTTCTCCGTCGCCCAGGAGGTCTGTGCAGACGACAAGAGTGGGTTTAATTAATTCTACGTTGACCTGTTTTCTAATTGGAGGAATATTCCGACTCCGGTAGGGCCTCTTGTCAACAGTCCCAGTCAATTGCCTTTTGTATATGCTAGTTACTCCGGTCTGCTGATCAGGTTACCTAATTGTTGTTGAGTTTGTTAAGGACAACACTCCTTCTGCAGGCAAATGATTTGCACTTCTATTCTGCTGTTTTCTATTTCTTGTTTTAAATGTTTTTACTCTGTGATACAAAGCAATGTAATGTAATGGAGCACTTACATAGCGCCACTTGATTCAGAGTTTCAAAGTAGCTTCATAAGGGTACAATGCCTACAAATACAGAGAGAGAGAGAGATATTTAAAAAAATTCTGTTCACTTTTTTCAGTTTAGATCTTGATCTAGCACCCCTTCAAGTTTATCTACTGAGGAGCGCAGCCGACCCAACCCCCGCTAAAGATAACAACTGCTCGGCTGCTCACAGAGATAACTGGATATTGGTGATTTTAATGGTTCCTGAAAAGCGCTTAATTGGCTGGCAATAACCAGGAGTGTGTGTGCTTTACATGGAGAGATGTCCGTTGCCCCAGGCTAGATCATTCTGACAGGCATTGATTTGCCTCCGGATAAGAACAGCAAATAGGTACCAACATAGTGTTGATCCGTCTGCTGTATTAGACAACACCCTGGCCGTTTTCAGCCCCGCCTTACAGAAACAGGTGCACTCTTCCTCATTATAGAATGTAGTAATAAGGCCAGACCTTGGCTTAGTAGGGCAAAGACATTTTGTGTGGGTTACTGTTAAATGCCATGTGAACAGTTGTATGAAAGTGATTTATGTTTTGTGCATTTGGTTTGCAAGCGGAGTAGGCTATGAGCTAACCCTTTATTCTACTCCAGACCAGATGTCCAAGTTCGACTGGGGCTTCAGAACATCTTCAGACCACTAAATCTTTGCTCAAGATTGTTTTGAAACAAGACCACCTTTGTTTATTAAGTGTGTATACTTTCACACTGCACCCTTGTTTATGAAGTGTTTTATACGGAGTCACCTGCTCTTTCCAATGTTTATTAAGTGCATGGAGAGATACTTTTGCATTCCACATTGTTTGTGAAGTATGCAATACTTCTGCCCTCTTATCTTGCCTGTAAAGCATTGGAGAGAAATTGTGTCTTGCAAAGTTTGTATATTTTATAGGCCAAGAAACATGATACGTCTACTGCTTGCAATCTGCTTCCTTGTGCCGACAAGCACATCTAACAGGCTTCCACGTATCTCATCGAGCTTCCATTCGTTCACACAGTTGCAACATCTAGCAATTGAACCCAGTACCGGAATAGTATATGTTGGGGCAACCAACCGACTCTACCAGTTGGATGCTGAACTGCGCTCTATGCTTGAGGTCAGGACAGGTCCTGTCCTTGATGATCCGCGATGTACTGAGGCGTTCGGTGAAAACCTATGCAACGGCGGAAGTGCTGCAAAGTTTGAGGCGTCATCAACCAACAACGTGAATAAAGTGCTTGTGGTTGACGTCACCAACCGCCAACTTGTCATCTGCGGCAGTGTGTTTCAGGGCATTTGTCAGACTCGAGCGTTGACCAACATTTCTGTCGTGCACGAGCATTACATGCGCGGAAACACTGATTACTTCATCGCTGCCAATGATCCCCATTCTTCAACAGTGGCATTTTCGGGACCTGGCCCTGGAAACCGCGATGTCTTGTACGTTGCCACGACGTACACTGGTACGACTTCCTCTGGAACCGTCCGTCAGACCATCCCCACCGTCAGCAGTAGAAACCTGGCAGGATCGAATGCCTTCCGGTTTGCCTACATGGATGGTTTAACTGGAGGGACGCTGGTCAGGCTTCGGCGTGAGGCAATCGAAAAATATCCCATATCGTATGTCGCGGGGTTCAGCGTCGACGGTTTCAGTTACTTCCTGTCGAACCAGCCGGAAACATTTTCCCTCGAAAGTTCCGGGTTCCTGCCGATCGTTTCAAGCAACCTGGCATCGAAGATCGTCCAAGTGTGTCAGAACGATCACAACTTTTACTCGTACGTCGAAATGCCGCTGCGATGTCGCTCGGCCAACACGGACTACGGCTTCGTACGTCTGGCGACTGTCCTGCAACCGGGTCTGGCATTGGCAAACCGTCTGCGTATCAGTACGAGCGATTACATTCTGCTGGCCACTTTTTCTGACTCACTGGATGCCGTGTCGGCTCAGTCGGCCGTCTGCTTGTACAGATTTGTTGACATTCGAATGAAATTCACCGAAAACATTCGCAAGTGTTTTACAGGGAACCAGAGAATTGTGGGATCGCAGTTCAGCAACAGACTGTGTGTGCCTCTGGTAAGTGAAAGTTCTGCAGCATATGGATTGAATTAATTATTGAAATGAATGACTTAGCACTTTAGGTTGGTTGAGCTCCAAGCTTGTGACACAGGGATACGATGTTGGGGATTCGAACACAGTAGCCGTCAGTCTGTAAGATGCACAATTCTTTAATGTCATTGATTACTGCCATGTCGTTCCGTGGTGGTGTTGTGTGCATTGGGATCCAAGTCATTGCAACGCAAGCAAATGATGGGCCATTGCGTCTATCTGATTTAGCGTTGTAGCTATTTGAGCTTTCAACATGTCATTCCTTTGCTTTCAATTTGTCATTCCTTAGCTTTCAACATGTCATTTTTTTAGTATGGCGTAACCGAATAGACAATTTCCACCGAGTACAGAATCCGAGTAATTGGATGCACTATTTGCCGGATCCGGGTACGAACCGAGTAGTAATGGCAAATCTGGCCAGCGACTCGCAGCGAGTACCATCTGTAGGCAAAGCGTAGTTAACCTGCCACGTGCACAGCTATAAAGAACTATCTATGGTCAATGCAGAGTCTATAGCAATATCCTTCATATAGTGTCTCGTTGCACTCTAGGCTATAACAATATATTTATTATTTAATAACTTTATTTGTAAAAAAATGTAAAACCTTGTAATATAATTTGAACTATGAAGTTATCAACGACGTCTTTACTCTCTAATGTTTACCGGGAAAGTGGGTGGAGCCAATTCAAGCGGGAAAATTACTGATTTTGTTGCCACCTGGAGAATACAACTGAAAGAAATTAAAATAAATAAATTAACATAATTATTTTAAAGAAAATTCAATGGAATGTTAAGTTCTTGTTTAATATTAATCAACAACTTGTAAGTAAGTCTGTGAGTCATAAATTTGTTTGATGAAAAAATATTATTTTATCAAAAAAATTAGTTTATCAAAGAAATTATTTTTAGCTATTTGCCGAGGCGAATACTTCCAAGTAGTACAATATTCGGCCGATGCGAATGTCCGAGGCGATTTCCGGTTTTGCACTTTTTCTTAGCTTTCAACATGTCATTTCCTTAGCTTTTAACATGTCATTCCTTAGCTTTCAACATGTCATTTCCTTAGCTTTCCTCCTTGATGTTACTCATCGCATCACATCATTATGGTACCTTCCATGTTTTTTATCCTTTGGAATATGGTGACATTTTGTGTCACTTTTTGTTGTTGGATTTCTTCCTTTGTCACAGAAACACCAGCAAAATATTGTATCAGTCTTCCTAATTTCTATGGAATACATGTATTTATATCACGTTTATTATGCATTAATAATATGAAAACATTTTTAGATTGCATTTTGAGCGCCTCGTCCTCCTCCTCAATAAACGCTGCTTGCTCGTCTTACTGAGCTAAGCATCTGGGCATAAACAGAAAATGTGTGTTGAGCTGAATCAGTTGAAACAGTAGGTGTATGCAGACGAAGATTGTCCCAAGAGGAAGAAGGACTGATGGACCAGAAAGCCGGATGAGCTTGCTAGGAACCTGTAAATCTTTGCGAGCAGCAGAGCGTATTAATTGGTGACCAGGCCGACTCATGACTGGAAGACAAAGCTCTTTGATATATGCCGACGCAGTGTCAACCATCCAAGTAGCTGGATCTTGACTGCAATAATAAATATATTTATTTATATATTAGTTCATTCATTCATTCGTTTTGATAATTTGTGCAGTTGTACAATATGTCTATACATATAATATATATATACAAATGTGTGTGCGTGACACGTGTGTTAGTGTGTGTGTGTATGTGTGTGTGTGTGTAGATGTGTGTGTGTGTGTGTGCGTGTGTGTGTATATATATGATTGACATGGTTCTTGTCACTCCTCAGCCTCATGCACCAACTATGACAGCTTTTGAAAGTTCCTTAAATGTACAAATCTTCACTTACCAACATAATTATGTTTTTTGATATACTGAATTGATTGTTATGATTTTAAATTGCCCCACCCCATAGAACAAATTCCTCCTATGATTCAAGCTGTCACCTCCCTGCATCCTTTCACTGCTGAGAGACAGCCTTATTTTCATAGAGTATCTCGCACTTGGGAGCGCCTCTGAGTGAGCTATATAAGTTTGTGAGTACAATATGTAAATACATGCATATAAGTTGTATGATGGATCAGCTCAGGATGGCTTGCAGCCAGCAGCATGACCTTCTACATCCTTGTCTGGCTTTACGACCATTTGGTTCGATTGTGGCTCCTGAGACCCTCTAAAGGGTATTCCGTGCGTAAAATGGAAATTCACGATGTACTGAAATCAGTCAATTTCATTGTCTCAGTATCTGCACATTTTCTGCTCTACTAGTCCTATGGCCAGCCAGCCATCTAATTTGTGCAAAGTCACAAAGACATGTGAATGTGATGCATGGTTGACCAGTCAGTGCCCAGGTGAAGAGCAGTTAGATATGCAGATGTTTGAGAGCCAGCCAGTGATGATGCCTTGGTTGACTGATTGACTGGTTTTGCAGATGGATGTTGGATTGTTGCTGTGTCATCTCTTGATGTCATGTGCATTGTTTTGATCTGATCTTAGAATTGCAGTAGTTTTTCTATATAGCTGTATATGAGTGGCTCTGTGTGAGTGTATGTGTGTGTCTGTTTGGATTGTTTTCCATCCTAACGTCTATCCATCCATTCATCCATCCGTCACTTCGTCCATCCATCCATCAGCCGTCCTCTGTCCAGCCATCCCTTCATCAATTCATCCATCCATCCATCCGTCCATCCATCTGTCCATCCATCTCTGCTGTCCATCCATCCATTACATGACCTGCATCCTCCTTTTGTCCCTCATTCTGACTGCATGCATGCTTGTGGCACACTGCTGACAGCCGCACATGAAATTATATAGTGGCGTTGCCTGCTAAGGTCAGCCTCCTAATAAAACTGTTCATCCTAATAACGGATGGAGAAAAGATTTCTTCCCCAGTAACTGCCGTCTCCTCCTCCACCGTCTCCTCCTCTTCTTCCTCCCATTCCATCTGCCTACTGCTGCTGTGCCACCTGCCATCAATGGTCAGCCCCTTATGTACCCTCCTCAAACGAATGTCTCCTAGCAGCATGCACTAATGTGGTCACTTTCTTTAACTTAGTAGATTATGTTGTCTTGTAGTGTGGCTCTTGAGTTCTTCACCTGTTTATAATTGCCTACAAATATTTGCTTTCATGTGCAGCTGTGTACATTTATTTGTAACTGAGTATGCACTTATATATTTATTTTTTTCACTTTTTCAGCATTTAAAAAGCTTGATGATATCCCTGACTATGCCACAGATGTCGTTTTATACACTGAAAGAGAGTGTGATGTTTGTGAAAATTCTCTCTTGGAAGTTGCGGCCTGGAAAGTAGGAGACAGTGAATGTACCCAGATGATTAGTTCACGGCAACATTATACAGTCATTGGCAACATTATACAGTCATTGGCGGGTCAATCTGTTAGGGTCAAGTTGGGCATCTTGTGGTCAGACTTGTGTTGTCATTGGAAAACATGCTGAAAATCTTACAAATGCCAAAGTAACATTCACAAGCAGAAGTTTTTTTGCATTTTTTCTAATGACGACACTAACCCTTACCCTGACCATAACTGACCCTCACAATGCGTAACCTGAGTCCCTGATCATAACCGACTCTATGTATGACGTTGCATTGGACATCTGGCTACACGTCCTCTTCCAGATGACATCTTCTAGATGCCACATATTTTGTAGTGAATTAGTGAATTAATACTCGTTTATTGCCTGGCAAGTCTTTAATATGTATCTTTGCATAAAAAATTAGCTTGAAACATATGAATAATTATAATTTTTTACAAAGTTTTTGAAATTATGCTTGTATGGTCAATGAGCAGTTTACTATCAGTTGTACACATTATTTGCAAGAGTGCTGTGTGTGGATATAAGTGTCTAATGTCAGTAGGCATTGGTTTTGAGCATCTTGGTGCACTCTGGCGACGGAAGCTGTCGGTCGTCGTCTTTAAGTGACTGATATCTTGTCGCGGCTTTCCCAATATTTCTCGACAAAATTTCATTATGATCCACGGCGTTCGGGAAAGAGGCGAAGGAGACGAAAGCGAAGTCATAACTTCTCATCATATGATGACATTGATGCTGATCAAATCGAATATTATTCAGTCGTCATCATCAACCGGATTGCGTGGCCGTCTTCCGGTCACTGAATTACTTCGCTCTTTGCGTAGCTATGTTGCAATCTGAATGAATGTCATGAGTGATGCGGGAAACTAAGAGGATGCCAATCGTAATGGAGTAGCTGGACGATTAGATTAGGTTGCTATTTCTTCTTATTAACAGTTATGTTGATTTCTGGCTTTCAATTTGTTTTGAACAATTGATTTAAAATACTGCTTTTAATAGACATTGCCTGTGGTAAGCGATACCTTGGTAACCATGCTTTTTGTATAGAGTGCTTTCTTGCCAACTTTTATAAAGAAGTGCCTGCAGGTTTCATAGAAACAAACTTTGCACTTGCTATTCTAGCACAAATGCAGGTTTTCTTGCACAGTTATTTCGAGAAAGCACAGCTTTACCTTCACTGAAGAAATTTTAATTTCTGAAGATGAAACAACACCAACATTGTCCAACTGCAACAGCCAAGACTGTCTAACAACTCCACTTGGAGACATAAGGGAGGAAGATGAGAGTAGGAATCCCTCTGCTTTCTGGAAGGAAATGTGATCTTTGTACGTCAGAATCATACCCATCACAGAAGATAGCTTGTCACAGGTCTTCATGGAATGAATGTTTGTCTCTATGTGGATCGACAAAGAAATCACATGAAAAGATCTGTGGAATGAGAGTGTTCTTGAAATTGAACAAAACATCTTATTGTGACATTAAAATGTTTTCTGGAGCACTGAAATTGATCATTATTTGGAATGATGTAAAACAAGAATTAAAATTATTTGAGAACTAAAGTTTGAATGACTAATTAAATTATCTATAAAGTTAAATTAGAATTTGAAGTAAAATAGGAATTAAAGTTACTTGAGAACTATAATTTGAACGATAACTTAAATTGTTTAAAAGGTAAAATTAGAATCAGAAGTTTAAATTCAGAACACAGAACTTAATTAAAACTGAATTTGCATTTATTTTTTAAAGTTAAATATCACTGTTGTATGGTGATATCTAATTATAATATTGCTATGGTACTGTTATAATAAGGCACCAGGAGTTACTTGTGCAAAGGTGTTTAGATAATTTCAGAGATCTGCTTTGACAGAGTGAGTGAGACAGAGAGGTGATCAAAAGAGTATGTTGAAACAATTCTTGTGTGTTCTTAAGTGGAGATGGAATATTCAAAGTGCATGCTTAAGTAGAGATGGATTATTCAAAGTGCATGCTTAAGTGGAGTTGGTAAATTCAGAGTTTATGCTTGAGTGGAGATGGAATACTGAAAGTGTATTCTTAAATGGAGTTGGTATATTTAAAGTCTATTCTTAAGTGGAGATGGAATATTCAAATTGTATTCTTAAGCGGAGTTGGTATATTCAAAGTTTATTCTTAAGTGGAGATGGAATATTCAAAGCGTATTCTTAAATTACCTGGTAAGTAGTTTGAATTTTCAAGGTGTATTCTAAAGAATTCCTTATTCATTCATTTTTTTTACATTACATTGCTTTGAGTCTTCATTTTGGGTTTGATTCTATATACACCAGGATTCATATAACAATTGTGAATGAGAACACAAGATCTCAACTTTAGTTTCTGATTCCTTATTGCTCATCTAAAATACAGAGTGCACTATAACAAGATAAATTTATTAGTAGTTGTCAAGGCAAATGGTCAGGGCAAATGAGCACAGACGCAACAACCTTGTTTTAGCAACAGATCCGCCCATGATAAAAATGTAAAAAAAAGTTTGTCCAAATATGATGTTGGTGTGATACAACTTTATATTTGCTTTCTCCATATTCAGGTATGCCTTTGCAGAACATTGGTCTGAAATACAATCATGTTTGTGCCTTTTGAGCAGACTGTCTCACATCCCAAAACATGTTCTTCACTTGTTATTGTAAATGAACATTATATAGCATTGCTCAAAGTGAAAGACAATTCAGAGGTAATGTAATGCAATCGAGCATTTATATAGCGCCACTCAAATCAGCAGCACTGTTCTATGCACTAGCCTACTTGATGCTAAATGTCATTTAGATATTTTATACCTTGATTATATATTATTATATTAGTTAGCAAGCGCATGTGTTTTGCACTTCATTCGAATTACTGGTCTTGCATGTATAACAAGTGCCGTGAATAACTAAATAGATCAGTATTATTTTAAGAATCTGAGGAACCAATCCTATGTTAGACTGAAAAATAGAAAAAGCAATAAATAAATAGATAATTATAATATATTTATAATTATAAGAATATGAAGTGCAAAATTTGTAATGTGGTTTCTATCCTGATGTTGTTTTTGTGAAGGCCATGAACATCAATGAATCATACTGTGGAGAGGCAGAGCAGAATGGACCACTTGTTGGATCAGTTCCACTGGAATCATCGCCAATCTTGGAAAGGTCAGACGTTGAGCTAACAGCCGTTGCTGCCACCACCATTGATGACATCACAGTTGCATTCCTTGGCACATCAGAAGGTCATCTGAAAAAGGTCAGTTGCTACCAGATTTAAGTTGTTACTTAGCCATCAGGCCGAATAACATTTTGCTGTTTTAGGGTGCTGTGTCATAAGAAAAAATGATTATTGTTGCCCTCCTCCTTTATCCAGACTTGGGACTGATGCTGTGGCTATTAGTGTTGTGTCTGCAGTAAATATTATTATGGCTTTGATATTTTTTAATGTGTGCAAAGTCGCACAGAAATGTGAATTGTGAGGCATGGTTAACCAGCCAGTGCCCAGAAGAAGAGCAGTTAGATAGGCAGATGTTTGAGAGCCAGTCAATGATGATGTCTTGATTTACTGGTTGACTGGTTTTGCAGCTGGATGTTGGTGTGTTGTCACCTGATGTCTTGCGCATTGTTTTGATCTGATCTTAGAATTGGAGTAGTTTATCTATCTATATCAGTTGATGTTAGTGGGTTTTGCGTTTGTGTGTGTGTGTGTGTCTGTTGGATATGTGTTGATGTCATTGTCAACTGTAGCCTGTTGGGATTTTCATCATTTTATACAAATAGCGTTGTTGTTTAGTTAGCGGCCCGAAAGTGTGATTAGTTTCCGGTTGAAAGGTGCTGGACATCCACCCCGGGAGTAATAACGGATGGGGTGCCGCGACGATCGTATCTTGTGGGGGGAAATGCAATCACCCTGCACTGATGACGATCACGTCGGTGTTGTTGAACCGTGAGGCTAATGTTGACATTATTATATTGCTGTTGTTGTGTTTTGCGCCTCGGCCCTTCAATCACACATACACTCACCGCTATGCTGCTCTACCTGTATCTTACTGACTCACCTGTTCTTTCCTTGAATCGCCTCGTTTGAACGGGATTGCTGTATCCTTGTTTTGCTATGCTCTAACATTCTTCCTTGTCTTTAGTGCAGCTTTTTTATCTTCTTTAGTGCTGTTTTTGTGCAAACAGGTGGTGCTCGAGGGAGACGGATCTGTGAGGGAGTACCTGGATCTCGTGATTGACGAGGCATTGCCTGTCAAAACTGTCAAGTTTAGTGTCAACAACTCTCATCTGTACGTCATGACTCCAAACAAGGTAGGTCATTTGGCAGGTCACTTCTATGAAACGGTTAGGGCTGGAGGTTATGACCCAAGACAAAGTAGGTCTTTCTGAGACTATGATCAAGACAAGGTACCTCATCTAGAAACTACAACCTTAACAGGATAGGACAGCTGGCTGTCTCCTTGGAACAGTCTGCGTGTTTGAAATTCTGGGACAGCTGAGGTCTGTTTATCAGTCTCACACAAGATTGTATTGTATTTCTAGATTTATATAGTGCCTCTCACAGAATAAGATGTGACTCACCATCTCGTCCTACTCAGTTTAATCCTGTGCCTGGTTACCGCAATGTCGTCTTTGCACTTGCCACAGCACAGTATTATTTGTGTTTAGGATTTCATCAATTCTGCTCTGCTGTTCACCTGGTCATGCGATTTAATCACGTTTGACCATTTTACAGCTGAAATGCAATGCCAATTTCAGTGGTTCAGACTAGATAAGCATGTATGGTACAAGCTTTGCCTCCTGGTATATAAATTATCCGGACAACTGTGCACCGTGTTTCTTCGGAGGCAACATCATTTCTCTGTCGGACAACCCTTAAAGGCTGCGACTGTTATCATCAAAGTCCTCTGATGTGACACTATCTATAACTAAAACAAGAGATGAGACCTTTTGGGTTGACAACTCGCGTGTCTGGAACAGTCTTCCCGTACATATTCAGGAGACCTTTATGTTCAAAAATGTGTGCATTTGCATTGATAGCTGGCTGTGCAGGGCATCCTAGAAGTATCTTGCTACTGATAAATGTGATGATGTTATAGGAATTATGGTTATTACAAAGCGGACATTAACATTTTGCCATGTGATGATGAATGTATGATGAGATCGATGATTATGATTGTGATGATATTGATGTTGATGTTTCTCTTCATGTAGATTTCAATGGTGTCTGTGTCAAACTGCGACCAGATGACGAGCTGTGATACATGTCGAGCAGCCAGAGACCCGTACTGCGGATGGTGTTCACTCGAACGAAAGTAAGAACACTGTTTGGTTATGTTCAACTGTTAGTAATTGTAAGCTTATAATTTCTAAGACACTAAGCATGCAGGTGCTGCGTCATGTTAGACAGGTTGTCAAGAGAGTGATGTACACAGTGGATTTCCAAATAGACCAGAGAGAGAAGGCAGAGCAGGTTGGGTTTTTGTTGAGGATGTGAAGGCATAGAAGGTGATAGATCATATGCATGAGTTAGTGTGGGAATTCTTGAAGAGCAGATTTCAGTTTTGAGTGGAAACCTGTGGTGGGATAATTAGAGGAGGAAGATGACAAGTGGTCGGTGGCAGTATTTGGTGGAGGAACTGAGAATTTGCAGATTTCAACGGAAAGTTCATTATGGTGTCAAGGTGAATTGTGGGATATCCATGCATTCATTGCAAGAATTTGTGTAATGTCTCTTCAGGAGGACTACTCAGAGGCACTCCTAACCCCAGTGCAGCCAAATAAAACCATCTTAAGATGAAGGAGGAATGACGAAGATGGGATTTTAGGGAGTGAGTGGGAAGTCAAGAGGAGGCCATCCAAATTGAGGGACCTATCATCGAGAAGGCATAGCTCTGCCTGGTGGAGGTGCAAGCAAGAAGAACATAGAGGAGACCTTGCTCAGCCGAGCGGATGGAGCGAAGCCCTGAGCACTTAGGATGGGCTACTGAGCACGACAACATAGGCAGGAGCTATGCCCAGTAGGCAGAGCCAGACTTAGGCAGCCTAACATGGAACAGTTTTAGATCTTAGACAAGTAGTGACTGGTCCTTAGCCAGAAATATAGAGTAGGGCAATCACACATTCGAACTTTTAAGTCATGACCACTCGATGCTATGAGCGTATGAAGTGACTAGCGACTAAAGTCACAATCGTACAATCGTACGAGTCTAAGGGCAGTGCCCCTCCCACACCGCACTAAATGACCTACGGATTTTATCACATTTGTATCATTTGTGCTTTAGATACACTAATACAACTAACAATCTTTTAATTTCAGATGATGAGATGAATTGATTATATGTTGCATCCCATTTAATACAAACTATTTTTTCGATAATAATGAGCGACACTGTATTTCTTTCAGAAACCCATCCAATCATGTCCATGTAGAGTTTATGCATGTCCAAAATAATTTCCACCTGTCCTTTAGACGGGTGAACACGTGACTGACTGGTCTGCTGGGGACAGGAGAAAGTGAGATGGGTGGAACATCGAGTAGAAAAGTATGATTCCGTGGTGAGGAGTCAGAGAATTTGCTCTAGCTTCGAGTATTGTAGCAAGTTATAGGTTGGCCAAATGGCAGCTGATTGCCTGTCACATATGCCTTACTGCCTTCACATCATATGAAATTACAGTTGTTTGACAGCCGTGTAGCCGATAATGAAATACTGTTGAGTTGCTGGAATGCTGTTTTCATTTTTGTACCCCAGCCAAAAGGTCCTTTGAGTTCAATTTATATATATATATATATATATTATATCTATGTAATTACACTATATATATATATTATAGATATGCAATTATGCATACTCAGTTACTCACAGACACATGTGTAATCATGTATATAATATATACATAGTAAGTGAGTGGACAAACATGCATGTATATGTAAATATATACACACCTATATACCTACATGTACATGTATATATATATATATATATATACACACATGCTTATATATTCATATATGTGTGTGTGCATGTTTGTCCAGTCGCTTACTTTGTAGCGCATTTGAAGTTCCTCATAAGAGCGTTGCCTATGCAACCTAAATGGTGCTAATGTCGCTGAGCACAGAAGGTACTCAGTTAGTGAACACTGCATAGATAACTAGAAGAGTCACCTCCCTCTGGTGCTTCCACACATGCAGAGCCCAGCCACCATCCACAGCCAGTGGCAGAGCTGTTGTTCAGAATTGAGGCACAACATTAAAGATGAGGAATACACATAGACAACAAGCTTTGCAACACACGAAAGCAAGGCAGTTCCTTGAACATGAAGGCATGATGGTGACATCTTGTTGAGTGTTGAGTCTGGACGTCTTTCTGTCAAGAATGGGATTCTTTGGCAACTGGTAGAGTGTCTCTGAAGGAGAAAAATCGACACCAATACATGCACTCTTTCACCTTTCAAACTAGAGCACGATGCTGTGCAGTTAGGAACCCAAGACCCCTCCCTTGAGAGAGGACAAGTCGATTGGCTAAACATGAGACTCTGAAGGATGTGTCCAAAAACTGTCCAAAACACTCACTAATGGCAGATAAAGAAATACGCCTCGAATGTCGACTAAGTCACATTACATGTCTGAGCAAAAAAAATTATTCAGCATAATCCGCTAGGGACAAAGTAATTAATAAAGAATGATATACTAGACAAATATGTTGTCATCCTAGCTACATCAACAACCAAGTCATGATTTCTGGTGTAGATTGAGACATCATGAGATGCATTTGTTAATTGAACAGCAATTACTTCGTCTTACAATGTGCTAGACATATTTTGAATCTTTCAGCATTTGTTAAATAATCTGGTGTAGGAGGCTGAATACACTCCTTAGGAGGCTGAGTACACTCCAGAAAACACTGGGAGCGTTTTATTCTAGTATATAAAGATTGTGGTGGAGTTAATTGATACTAGGGCAAAAACACTCCACCCTGTGAATAAACATTGCCGGAATGTTGTCGTTTGAGATCGGACAAATGGCTTGCAGAATGGATTCTTTCTAGGACACATTGAATGGAAGTTGATTCTTCTAGGCATCAATGGTCCTCTGGTCCCGAGAAGAATCGACTCCCATTCAATTTGGCCTAGTAATAATAGACCCTCTGTTCAATTTTTCCTTGGAAGAATCAATTCTGCAAGTCATGTGGTCCCAGGTTGAATCAAATATCCATTCGATTTGTTCTAGGAGGAATTAACTCCATGAGAGTTTCTAGTCAGCAACTGAAGTGTTTTAGTCCTAGTAACAATACGCTCTCTCAGTCAATTAGTACTGTTAAGAATTAGCTTCACCATCAATATATCCTGGGATAAATTGGTTCCTGAGTGTTTAATGGTGGAGTCTATTCCACCGGAATGCATTTATTGTGAGCACAGCCATGTTAGATGTAAATTCAGGCAAATACTTTTAGCGTAGCCCACCAGTTAAGATGCTTGACATGACGGACCTGACAACATGATTCCTGCCAACTATTTGAAGGAATTTCCTGGGCTTTATTAGGATTCTCTAGTACATTGCAGGTGCTATTAATAGTAGTGTCTGTTTACAGCAGGCAGTTGTGTTGCTAGACCTCTCATAGACAAATTGTCTGACGTCGAAGCTCTTTAAATGCCGTGTCTACAACCAGACAATTTTGTATGATTACTACAAAGAGCCTCATTCTCATATCTGGCTGTAGGTTCCAATTACTGTCCTTCATTACTGGGCCATGATACATTTGTAGGTGACCATTCTGGCTACATTAGGGTCTACTCTGTCCAGTTATTATTTCTAAGTGCTGTAGCTCGCATCTGATATTGAGAATCGAGACATTTTTGTGGAGCTTAGGTTCATTCTGATGTCTTTTAATTTAGGAAATACCTCAGGCACCGGCTGCGACTTAAACCCAGCAGCAGCTCGTGTGGATTATTATCGTTGAGTGCCATAAGGGGATCGGAGACATTGCTGTTAATGTCTAGGCGATATAACACCACGGCGACTAGAATTTCAACCATTAGGATTTGAATTGCAGTAGGTCAGGTTTGAGTAGCAGGCGCAGTTGGCTGCTAATCTTTGCAGCATGTGGGAGATTGGTTTGGTCGTTGTTGTTCCTTGTTGTTCCCCATCATAGTACCTTATATCATCTATATTACCATGCCATGACTTATCCTATTTTGATATCTCATTGTTTTTAAGTCTTGACGTCATTTCTCTTGATCTCTTCTTCCACTTTTCTTACATTACGTTGCCTTCATATGTACCGGAATTTCTTTGGCTGCAGATGCAGCACAAGGTCTTCGTGTTCGTTTGCCAATCGGGATAACTTTTGGTTGTCTACTAATGCATGGGAATGCATCCGCATTCCGACTCAGTTCATCCATATCAGTATCAAGAAAAGTGTTCAGGTAGGTACCGGGTATGTTGCTGAGAGCAGCTGCTGCTCTGTTGACATTCTATCCTAAACAAACGCATGAGCAATTCTGCAATGCTTATGCTGCCATATCTTGTGATCGGTTCTAATGTAAAACCAGTTAACAAATGAAATATTATAATTTAATTTATGCAAGCAAATGATAAATTAGGAGTTAACTTACCTCGTATACTTCTTCTGTTCTTACCATGCTCTGCCTTTAATTGTGATAAATTATCTTATTATTTTTTAACCATGCAGTTTGTCTAATCTTTTCATGCCTTTCCATACTCAATGTTAAAATTCTTACTTTAACATCCCTTGCCTGCTTTGTGTTAATTTACCTGACCGTCCCTTGCTTTTCCTCATTTTAGTGGTCATACTTTACTTAGCTTCTTTGCCTTGCCTAATGTTATATTTGTGAAGCTTTTCTGACCTTGTCTTTGTTTACCTTGTTCTTCCAGGTGGCCATTGGTATAAAGGCGCTTCCAGTGCTGCAGAGTGACGACCAATACCTGTGTGTGTTTGGTTCCAATCTGAGTGTCTCTGTTGGCATTGCATCTCCTAATGAAGTCCGATGCCAAACTCCGAGACTGTCATCCGATGTTGTGCCCTTTAACAAAGGTTACACAAAATTCACATCAGTACAATAGACGATGGTTCTTTAATTAATGGAAAATGGATCCGTGCAAAGGTTGTTTTTAGTAGGTTCTCATGTCTACAGGTTCACTGTCTAGGTCTTATTCAGAACTCTGCGATATTTCATTACTTCTCCCTTTGCTGCTTCATTCCAATGGGAGTTTCAAATATGCTTAGGTTAATTAGCACTCGTGACTGGAATGTTTTTTATATTCTTCAGTTGCTGGCATTGTCTTCAAACCTTTTTTAAATACTTGATCTGCTCTGTTCTAGTTCCTAATTCTGTCTCTCTCCATCTCTGTTCTAGCTTTCCATTTGCCCTTCTTTCTCCCTGTATTCTTGGAGTCCATTCTGTTTTCATCCATCTTTCCTTCTGCTCTGCCTTGCTTCCTTCATGACTCTCCCACTTCTTCACTTCCTTCCTTTTACTCCAATCTGCTTCCTGCTTCTGTCTGTCCTTCCTTTCGTACTCGTCTGTCTAGCCTTCTGTCTTGTTTTTGTCACCCCATCTTGCCTTCCTAATGGCCTTCTATGCATTCTAAGCAATTGGGTCTGCACATGTCATTGACTGGCGTGGTGGTCCATCCGATGGGTAATTGGTATGTTGATGAGCAAGCAGCAGGCAGGCTCCGCCTCCATCGACGAAGCCGGTTGTTCAGTAAGTATGTTGTTGCCAGAAATGAGTGGCAGTGGCTAGAAAACTATCACCTTTACAAAACAACAAATGGCTGGAACTCAGAACTCATCTAGCTGCTAATTACTATTTCAACAACAGTCTGTGTATGCTTTCTCGTCTCTCTGGCTGTTCGGTCTCTGCTGGCTGGCTGTTAAGGATTATTATTACTGATGATGATCACTGTTCAAAATGACCACCAATGGATGTTACATGTATTTTTATTTTCCAATAATTATTAGTTCTAAGCAGAACTCATATTGTATTTTGTTTGACAGGATTACTTCCTTTTAGATGTCTTGCAATCTATAATTGTTCCTGTTTTATGTTAACTGGCAAATTTAATTGAGAGAATTAGCCATATTTTTCACACTGTTTCGTATAATCGTTTTAAAGAGGCTCTCTATGCATTTGTAGCCGTTTATATTCGTCTAATTGAGTGTGCGAGACTTGTTGACAACCAGAGTCTTGTTTTCTTCCAGATCATATCAATATGACTTTATCCATAAGGTCTGTTCATGCAGGAGTGGACTTTGTCGATACAACCATCACTTTCTTTGACTGCAGCCACCACAAATCGTACGTAAGATAACTGGCTTGGCTGTTTCATATTGTGGCATAATTTCTGGAGGCAGCTGTTTTGCAACATATTGGTCTAGCAGGTGCTTTGGTTGCCTTAGGCTCTGCAGAAATTGGATTCTGTTACCCGCTGAGCAGGTGTTGTGTGCTGAATTTGAGCAAGTTGTTCCTGCATAAGTGGCTCGCCAGATGCACAATTATATGATGTTCAAGCTGCATTGTTGTCACGAATTGCCCTTCTACCCTGTATATGTATTGTATATAGTTATTTAGGCATCGACTTGTGTGTGAATGTGCGTGAATGTCTTATATATTTATTAGGTGAATCTATTGGACTCATAGGCCTATATTGCGGACAAACACTGCATTGACCCGTATATGTATACAATACTCAATAGATAATGAAGGTTCGATGGTCATCGATGGCCGTGGGGGTCCAAAAGGGATGGTCGGGTCAAAGGGGAAAGCGAAGGGGGATAAAAGCAACAGGAAGAAGTGAAAGGGGCGGTTCTTTTTCTGTTGGATCGGAGTTCGCTCGACGAGGGTTTCAACGCTTCTCCTGCTGGAAGGACGGATTACAGACGCGAGGGTTCCGTCGCTTCCACGGCTGGAAGGGCGAACAGACGCGAGGGTTTCGTCGCTTCCACTGCTAGAAGGACGAATTCCAGACGCAAGGGTTCCGTTGCTTCCACGGCTGGAAGGGCGAACAGACGCGAGGGTTTCGTCGCTTCCACGGCTGGAAGGGCGAACAGACGCGAGGGTTTCGTCGCTTCCACTGCTAGAAGGGCGAAATACAGACGCGAGGGTTCCGTCGCTTCCACTGCTAGAAGGGCGAAATACAGACGCGAGGGTTCCATCGCTTCCACTGCTAGAAGGGCGACCGGACGCGAGGGCTTCAACGCTCGCTCCCACTGCCAGAATGATGACTACCACTGGACTGTGTTTTTTTCCTTGGCCGAAAAGACGACCAGAGACCAGGACACTCGACGAACACCTGTGACTTGTTAGTGAGGAACAAGTTGTTGTTGGGTTGGGGGGTGGCCTGAGGGAGGGAAGCGGCCATCGAAGCAGGGTAGTCTTAGAGGTTACCATATGTTTTTGTTTGAAGTTCTTATTCACTAGTTTTCTGTTTTGACTATATTTCTTTCTATGATTAAAATCTAACTGTTTATCATCTAACAGAGTGTGCTCCATTAATGTAATACTCTTTAGCATCCAGGCATTTACCTCCTGGAAATAACCTGTCATCTAAAATAATCACGAATTCGTGACAATTGTTAGCGGCATGTTCCGCAATTATTGCAAGATATTCTGCATCAGAGACTTTTAGAAGGTTCGTTGTTTGTTGCCTTGTCAGAGAAATCGAACTAGCAATTAGTTACATCGTTATAAAATGGATCTTCTTCAGAAATACACGTTGAAAGTTAAAACACCAGTGCCGTGTTTAGCCAGCACCAATGAAACGATTATCACCATGCGCACGTAATATTCTTTAGTGAGGCAGTGTGCAGATAATGTTTTACTTTGCTATATTGTGGCCCTAACATGACAAGGTCGAGTAGATACTTAGAAAGATTTTAGTTTATTATTGCAATATTAAACTCTTGCACCTACATGAAGTGTAACTGTAGGCTCTAAACTTCTAATGTGCTACTGTAAAGCTAAGCGCAAGGCATCAGCTTATTATGAGTGCTGTATCCAGTGGAGGTCCCAGTCCAACTGCCAGAGAGACCAGTTGGTGTCGTTGAGTAGGGCTGCCGCGAGTACCCGAGTACTCGCGAGTACACGACTTCAAAAAATACTCGAGTAAATTTTTTTGCTACTTGAGTACCCGTATAATTCCACTTCCAGTCGTTAAATTCCACTTCCGGTTGGAAAATTGCAATTTCCGTTTCTAGTTTTCCAAATTATGGTGAGTTAATTCATTACAAATTGGCAATTGCAGGTTTGCAGGAAAGTTGCAGCCTATATAAGGTCCAGGTCATAGACTTTTATAGTTTCCTTACTTACTATTACTGAATGCTATGTCTACTTACTTAGTCTATGGTAGAAGCCATGGAGCTTGTATTATCAGCCTGTATTAAGCACTTCCGGTATTAACGAGTATTCGAGTACCAGCTAAGCTACTCGACCGGGTACTTGACTCCAAAACTCCAGTAGGAGTGCCTCTGAGTAGATATCTTGAAGGGGAGCTATATCAAGTATTTTTGGTTTATTGATTGATTGAAAACTACTGGATAGCAGCAGCCCTATCATTGAGGACGTGGGATACAGATCACTTGGGAAACTTGGCTGGATAGTACAGTGCTCACAAGTAAAAGGTCATTTGGCTAGGAATATTGTTGGGAGTTGTAGGTTAGCGATAAGACTTTGAATTGAATATGTTGAGGGATTTAAGTGATTTGAGAATGGGAGCGATATGGTGATGCTTGGATGTCCTGGCGACAGTTTGGGCAAGAAAATTCTAGTTGAGTAGTAAGTAGTCTTGTAGACACTTAATTTGGTTTGTTTTGAGGTTGAAGATGAGGGAAATTACAGTAATAAGATTGGAGTGGACATTGGAGGTAGCGGTAGTGGATGCAGTTTTGTAGTCAGGTAAGGGTTGAATGCATAGCAGTCATGAATATGAATGAAGTGATTAGACAAGGATAGATGTGGATTAAAGCCTCAAAGGTAGCGCTGAGGAAGTCGAGGATAATCGTTTCAGATTTGGCAGGGTTGAGGAGACTGAAGGACTTCCGTTTAGAGATTTAATTGAAATTAATGATCGTGCAAAGCGCGTTGTAAGTTGATGACGTTTTACAGGAATCTATATGATGTAATTACTACATTACGTGACCCTGTCTCACGTGCTGCGTCGTATGTGTCGGGTGCAACTGACTGTTGGACATGACCTTAGACATGAGGTACATCCATTCGTCCTTCCGGTGAAGGACAGTAAGAACCTTCTGTCAAAGATTATGTTTAGGAACATTTATTAATTGACCGACTCTCAGGCTGACGTGTGATTCTTAGCCTCTAAAGACATGTCTAACCCTGACATTATGATTATTGCAACCTAATATTACCATACTAATACTAATACTAATACTGCCATATCTTGCATGTGCTATCTATTGTATATTGTTGCATTTTGACAACAATAAAAAAAAATACAATGTCTTGTTTTCAGCTGTTCATCATGTTCACAGTCGAGCTGGGAATGTTTCTGGTGTGTATCACGCAATTCCTGTACACATGCTGATGAAGTCTCAGACTGTCCAGAAATAGTCATCGATGAGCATCATGTAAGATGTGTTGCTATCTATTCTCATCTATTTTCTTATTTTTAAGGTTACAGAGATTTAAGACTCACTGACACACTGCTGCCCATTTATGTTATGTAAGGAAGGGTATAAAGTCTGGTAATTGTTTAGTAATTAACACCTTCAACAGCTGTCACCAAAGACATCTGAATTCCTACAGTTGACAGATCTGTTGGCTCAATAGTCAATCAATCAATCAATCAATGACTCTTGATATAGCACCTCTTCCAGAAATCTACTCAGAGACACCTTCTGTGTTGGCCTATAATGATGTTAAATGTAAGTAGGAACAACTCAGTTAGCAAACTAAGCTCAGTTGCTGTGCACTATGTACTATGCACCTCTGGCTAAGGAGACTGTTCTGTTTGGCTATTTTTGGGCTGGGAGTGCTTCTGAGTAGGTGACCTTGAAGGAGTGCTATATAAAACTGCTGTAATAATAATAATAATAATAGTTACTGTAATAGTAGCCACTATCCAACAAAGATAGTACAACCTTCCTTATTAATATGGTTTTCTTTTGCTTGGATGACATCAGTTGATGTAGCTGAGCAATTCTGTTAATCGGTTTTCTCGATAACATGCCAGTCAACCAATTGTGGCTTGCGAGAGAGATCACAATAAGAATACCTTGGAATAGGTGGGTCAAAACCAGAACTTAGGGCAAAGACGCTGGACGACAGGTGGGGCATAATAGAGCAAGTATGGCCCTGAATAAGACATGGTTGTGAATTGACAGCGCAGAGAGAACCTTGTATCAGCTTTTATACATGTATCTCTGCACTCTGACCATCACAACTGGGATTCGAACCTGTGCAATTTTCATAACCAGACAGGTGTTTCATTATTCCTAAGGACTGCCAGAGAAGAAAACCTTGTGGCATTTGTGACAGTTTTGATTGGCCGGTCCTGTGCGTGATTCTTCTGATAATGTAACAATGGTGAATGGCTGAGAAAGGCGTAAGTTAGGTGTTGCTGAAGAAAGGTGTGAGTTAGGTGTTGCTGAAGAAAGGTGTGAGTTAGGTGTTGATGATGAGGAGGAGGAGGAGAAGGATGCCTCAAGGGCATTGTCATCTCCAGCTGTAGGTGGATGGGTTCTTCTGTGGTGCAATTACTGATTGTAAAGACGTCTGGCTTCTCAGACAAATCTTGATGCATCTTGTCTGTTTGTACTTTAGCTGACACAGTCCTATGACCAATGGTCACATTTCTGGTGGTTGTTGTTAACATAATCGTGTAACAAAAGTGAACTTCTTACATGACATTGATTCATTTTGGTCATTTTGTTTTGCTTGTATGTAGCTGTGTCCTCGACTGCGACATATTAGCAATGCAGAGATCCTCATTCCTGCTAGTATTCCAACGTCAATTCCTCTGGCAGGTGTATTTCTACCAGCTGTACGGGTAAGGTTTATATGATAGTTTACCATGAAATTTCTTTTAATATTTCAATTATTATTATTATTAATCAGCACTTCCAATGCACCAGTGTCTAATGCCAAGTGCATCAATCGATGGTGCATAATTTCAATGAACATATGTAGGCCTACAGTTTATTATTTTCTGAAGGCTTTTGGCTGGTTTTGCATTGTGTTTAATGTAAAAAAGTTAAGCTATAGTCTAATATAACAAGTTGAGGCAATTTCAAGTCTTTGCAAAGACTTTGCATGTGTGTTAACTCAACATTGATGGTCCAGAATATTTATTTGTGTTTTAACATGTACTTATTATGTTGATTGTCATGTGTTGTTGCTATGGAATGTTCCGTTTTAGTCTGCTGAAGGTGGATATGAATGCCTGGTGCATTTGACAGCGCCACCTGTTCGCGTTCCAGCACAGCGCCTGTCCGCATCGTCCGTCAGCTGCGACGTCTATCAGGTGAGGATTGTGATTGCTCTGAGTGTTTTGGACTGATGTGTTACTGAACCATCCTACTTTGGGTTCTTCTTCATCCTTGGTTTGGTTAATTACTTGAACTCGTTTTGCATTTCACTCTCGTTTCTTTTTTCACTTCATCTCAGAGTACTGTTGTACTTGAGTTGGTGTTTTTGACAAATTAAAAACAAGCCATTTAAACAATTTAGCTATTGATTCAATGCTGCTTAAATGTTTCAGTACACTTATTTACCTGAGGAACCAGTCAAGACAGTCAGCTTGGAAGTTGTTTGGAATGGAGGCTATGTGATTGACGACAACTATGGCATCACGGGTATTCTTAAGCAATTCCTTCAAAGGCCTATGTAACATTATAGAAAATCTATAACATTATTCGGTTTATTGCATTATTTAATTTATCCGAATCTTTATTTTCAGAGGGTATTGTATTCTGAGCATCTAGCATGGTTTTCCTAAGTCCATCTTCCATTTTTGACTTGTATGGATTCATTTGAAGTGCTATAGGTAATTAATCTCTGATCTGGGAAAAATATTTTTACAATTTCAGTTTGGGATGTGGTATGAGTATCTCAAGAGTTACACTGGGACTTCCTTAAAGCACAACCTTTGTGAACATTATATCGTTGCATCATCATTTGATGGGGTCTCACTGAAAACTTGAACTATGTCTTGCTATTTTAAAATAATGTGTTTAAGAAGGTTCTGGAAAATCTTCAGTACATTTTGCTTGGTTAGCCTTTGATTGCTGGTTTCCAGTGGTGCAGGAACATGGTTGCTTTAAGAGATGGTTGCTGGCTTAGCTTAGTTCTAACCTCCTTTGCCAGCATCCATAAGAAGCAGGTGAATTTTCATTCTCATAAAACTAATGCACTGTTTAGCCTGGCAAGGCTTGACTTTGAGAAGTTCTTGGAAGGTGATATGCAAATGTTGAGATATGTAATGTACAAGTAACTGCCTGTAAACGGTTATTCTAGATATTGAGTTTGCAAGAAGGACTGTTCTGTATATTCCAGTGACAGTTTTCAAGTGTGACATGATGGCAGACGATTGCAGTACCTGTCTTAGCCTGCAGGAGACGTCTGACTCTGCCAAGTATGGCTGTCAGTGGTGTAGTGACAGATGTCAGACGAATGTCACCTGTGGAAGCCAGGCTACTACCACCTGTCCACTGCCTGACATTCAAGAGGTGACTTTTGATTTTGGTGCTTTATTTTTTTTACACCCACTTGAGGTGATGATGATGATGATGATGATGATGATGATGATGATGATGATGATGATGATGATGATGATGATGATGATGATGATGATGATGATGATGACGACGACGACGACGACGACGACGACGACAAATGTGATAAGGATGATTGTGACATGCACGGGGTAAGGATGATTAGGGTGATGATAAGATATTGATGATGATTACTTTGAATTACAGTGCTTGTAACAATAAACGGACTGAATGAATGAAGTGGTTACTTTCTTTTGGATTAGTAGTGAGCTCATTGATATAATGATTATGATTATGTGGTATAACTGTTAAGTAGCTTGCTGACAATTTGTGCTTCAGGTCTACCCTCTGACGGGTCCACTCGAGGGTGGCACACGACTTACTATTCGGGGCATGAATCTGGGCCGCAATTATGGTCAGGTGCGACATGCTGTGAAGGTGGCTGGCGTACCTTGTGAGGTTCTGCCGTCTGAATATATCATCTCAAGAATGTGAGTACAACCAAGTCCAGTTGGACAAATTATGAATTTTTTTATGCTAAGGATCGTATAATTTGTTAACAAAAACAATGTAATTTGCATAATGAGTATAGGATTATGAATGAAGTAGTGTAAATTGATAATAATTTATTAATAATAATTTATTAATAAAGTTCTATTATTAATGCAATAATGAAATAATTTGTTCATGAGTACATAATTATAAACAAAATAGCATGATATTATATATTAATGAGCATCTTATTGTTCATATAATAATGAAATTTAATTTAGTTTATGAGCATGTTATGGTAGACACAACAATGCCATTTGATGTGAAAGAATGATTACGTCAATGACAATTAACTTCATGATTAGGTTTGGTCTAATCACTGAGTTTAGCCACTGGCTGCTTAATCCTGTGCCACTTTTTTGTTCACCAGGGTTGTTTGTAAGACTGGGCGAGTGACAGAACCAAGGAATGGCAACATCGTGGTGACAGTTGGAGAGGCAACTGTCTCGTGGGAATCGGATTTCATCTATCAGGTGTGAACAGTTATATGGATGTGGAAGTGCAAAAAGTTTGATTGTTCTTGTACCTCATACCAGAGTAGTACTAGATTGTTAGTAGCTGCTCTGAGGCTGAGACAGATACTATCAGTGTCTGTCTGCTGTTCAATTTCTTTGACTTTGTTTTGGGTCGAAATAGAATCTGTTGAACGACTGATCATCCTGTGTCTTTTCAGTCTCTGGGGCTGCAATGGAACTCAGCTGCATTCGGTCCCCAGAGGATTGTATTTTGGAATGCAGTTTTGCTTGGAAGCAGTCGTTGGTCCATGTATTGTATACTGTGACAATAATGATCTAGAGGTTGCCAGATTAGATTACGTTTCTTCATTGACTTGAGCTACTAGTAGGAGCCAAAAAATCCATCCTAGGTTTTTTAACACGTTGACCGCTGAACTTTGTTTGTAAATACACGTGATATGTTACGTGCATACACGTCCCTACCGGTCAACCTGTTAAAGTTTAGCTCATTTATTGTTATCCAATTAGGTTCAACATGAACTCAAAATAAAGTACAAACATATGGCTTCTTAGCAATAGGAGCAAAAAGGAGGAATAGCGAAATACAACTTAACAGGAAGAACGATGGATAATATGGAGGACCCAAGGGAGGAATATCCTGCAAGAGGAAACCCCAAAAAAGATTGCAAAATACTTGTGATCCCTAAATGGGCAGTGAAGAACTTGCTTAGATTAAAAATAATATATATCAGAGAAAGAAGGGAGTAAGTAAGCCTTGTCATAAAAAAATAAAAAAAGAGAGAATAGAGTAAAAAATAACACTCTTAACTTAACTAAGAATCATAAGTGCGCGGCAGAGGAATATGGGGAGATGAGATTATAGTAAGGAAATCAATAAAATTCTGTAAGGAGCATACTATTACTGAGTCTACGTAATTTGTCTTCGGGTAATTTTCTGCCCGGAAATTTCCCCCGAAATCTCCCCCCAGGATATTTTCACCTTGAAATTTTCCCCCAGGAATTTTCTGGGGGGAGATTTCCTGATACCACTAATGCTAATTAATGAAGAAAATAAATACATCCTGGGTACACTCTTTATTGATCGTTAGCAACTTTATTAGCATTGATTTTGGTTGATGGAGTGGTTTTGCAAGAACTGGTTGATAGACAACTAATCAAACAACCTCACTTCCCTTTGTCATGCATTATGTTTCATGCAATAATAAGTATGCATCTGGAATTGATACACTGTCCAATGATATCCATTGATCCTCTGACTTCCTCTTCGTTTTTGTTCTGAAGCAGTGAGCAAAGGAGCTACATGAATCAATTTATTCTTTGACATCATAATACTTGTGCTATACAAATTTCTGATTTTAAGTGTAGTATTAGTATTTGTGTTGCTGGTTTAGAACCCTGCGTTGTTGCGGGTGACTCCTGCCATGGGACCAAAATCTGGTGGGACTCGGTTAACCATCGAGGGCCATGACCTTGATACTGGTGCCAGAATCCAAGTGCTCTTGGACTATGTCAGATGCGAATTGGAAAGGTTACTCTCAGTATTTTCTGCTTGATCTGCTTATTTTAGAAATATCTAGATTACGTGTGGTATGGGTAATTATTGGGTATGGTGAGTTGAGAGGGTAACATATGGGTAAGTTAGCATTGATATTAAGGCCTGGTAATGTAGCCTATGGTGGGTTAAGTTAAGGTAACCTGAACATCATTTTTGTTGGAGATGCATTTAACCCCTCAACGATTGGTTTCCCATACATTTTAATACGTGCTGGTCATCAAAGTGTTAGGGCAAACTGATTAAAGACTTAAAGCACTAACTTCAGAATTGCATCCATGGACAATTTCAATTTCTCTTGATAAACCAGAATTTAAACCCCAATGAAACAACAGTTCATGGCTTGTTAATTTGCATTGAATTACACTTTTTTATTCCTTCATCCATTCTGGGAACTTATATTCATGTAGTGTCGCTTCACAAAACTTATTTGGGGCATGTTGGGTACACTGCCTGCATCTGTCATATTATACTGTGTTGCTTGCAGTGTCAATAAAACAGAGATTATCTGTACTACACCATCGGTTGCGAATGCTGGTATTCTGCCTGTAATGGTCAGCTTCGATGAAATTGTCCGTGACTTGCAGATGGATTTTGAATATTCCGAAGATCCAAGCATCACAAGCGTTCAACCTCTGACTGCTTTCAGAAGGTTTCATTTGTATAAAGTCTTTCCGTATTCTAAAATATGGAATTTTAAGGTTATATTGACTGGGGATTATTATTTCTATTTATTTAAAGCATTTGTACATGCACAGTCAGTAAAGCTTAGACTGAGATATAATAGACTTCTTTCTTATTCTTTGGGTAGTATTTTTGCTAACAAATTTTGAAATTCATTGCCTAATTAATAATTACATTTGAATAGAATTGGTCATAATTTATTTCCTTGTCTGTTTTTTATGTAGTGGAGGGAGAGTTATTACTGTGACAGGAATGACGTTGAACTCTGTTCGCCATCCCATCATGCATCTTAACATTGGAAGTGATGTTTACAGTTCAAAGGTAAACAAAAGGAATTTACTTTTGCAGCCAAATGCGTGAAGGGATTGTTTTAAAGTGCATTTAATCATCCACAAGTTTTTTGCAGAAACACTTGAGAAAATTCTCTTGTTGTTTGAATTTGGAGCAGTAAATTATGAATGTAATATTATTAATGGCTGTTTTGTTCCTTTAGAAATTGAGCAAGCTTTTCTTAAAGTTCACAATTTAACTAAATGTTAACCGATTGAATGATGCATGCGTACATTGCATCTATCTTTCAAGCCGAGACCATGCCTCTATAGTTGTTGAAATAGCTGTGTGATTAACTAATAGTTTCTTTCCTTGGTAATTTAACTGGTATTATGTTACAACTGCCATTTATCTTACATATTCTTAGGTTATTTTGAATCTCCTAAACCTATTTTCTTTTGACTTATCTGGACTCGCTTTATCTCCTGCTATTTTATATTTGTGATATTATTCTTATGTTTTTTACTAAAGACACTAATGAATTGGTCTGTATTTTTTGGACCTATCCTCAATTCTGTTTCCATGTTAAAATGATAGATGTTCTTGTGTCTAAATATTGTGATAATTCTGTTTATACATTAATTTTGTATTTCATTATCATAATGTTTTAGTGTTTGGTGCAAAGTTCCACAGTTATTCACTGCATGTCCCCAACTATTGACCTAACCTCATCGAAATCCACCAGGAGTCGAAGATCAGCTGCAGTTGAGGGTGTCATATCTTTTGCAATGGACAGCGTGGAGACAGTGCAAAATCTGCCACGCTTCTTTCCGACTGTCAAGTCAACGTTTGTAGTTCATCCAGATCCCATCTACAATCCGTTTGATAATGGGAAAAAGATCTACAAGGGCGAGGCGCTCATACTAAATGTGAGTTCTTACTCAGACAAACTGCTCATTCTTGCAAAAGGGCTAAATATTGTTAAATGATAATTGTGGTAAAGGTCGCTGTTGTAATTTGATCTTTGGTCTCAAAAAAGTGAAGTGGGAATAAGCTTGTAAGGGACTACAATGATCTTTCTGGTAAAACACTCACCTATTTAATGAACTACCTTAGTTCTGTTCAAATAAAGAATTGACACTGATCTTCGTTATGAATGGTTAATTGTGAAATGGATGTTCTCATACAATGATTGTTACATAGTTGATCGCTGAACATGTAAGTCAGCGGCTCTCAGCCTGTGGGTCATGAACCCCCTTGGGGTCACCTTACGATTTGCCAGAGGTCGCCTGGAACCTTCAGGAACCTGATAAAAAAGTTTTCAACCTTGAATTTTCAGCTGATGTATAGTATTTATTAAATGTGGATTATCACACGAACAAGCCTTCTACTATAGTGATTTCAATTAATCTTTACTTATTTCTTGTACTGTGATTCATTTAATGAAATTATTACCAACATCAAGTTTTAAATTGTTCTGTTAATTCAAGATTGATTATGCTGTTATGCATGAGGTGAATGGATTATCAAATGACAAGAAGTAAAATGCATGGTAGTAAAAATGCGGTGAAAGCAGTGATCCAATACCTTTAAATAGCTGGGGTCGCCACACCTTTGTAAATGTTATTTGGGGGTTGCAGGACTGTAAAGGTTGAGAACTGCTGATGTAAGTGGCTACCTATGCATTCTCTGCCAAATTCACACTCTTTCAGAGTGAATTTGCATTTTCACAATGCATTTGCAGAGATTTTATGCACTATTGATAATTGTATTTGAAGTGTGTTGAATTAATGTGTGTTAAAATTGTTAGGGTCAGAATTTGAACCTTGCCTGTGACCTTGAAGAGGTTGTTGTCTGGATTGGCAATGAGACATGCAAGGTCAACTCCCTAGACTTGACAACGCTCTACTGTATTCCACCCATTTCACAGCCACCTGCTGCCTCTAGTCCTGGAAACACTCGAAACGGATTGCCCCTTGTTAAGGTTTCTATGATCATTTGTTCACTCTTTAGCCCAAAAATTCCTGTGTAGCCTATAATTAATATGAAATTAATAACTGTTTGTCAACTGTTGTGTTATGATTTTTACTTGAAGAACATTTTGACCGTTACCACTCAGGTCTTGTATTGAATTTGCAACCCGATACCTTGCCTCAAAAGATGTATTTGGCAATAGTTGTGTAATAAATGAACAGTTTCTTTACTTACTGCTTTTACCAATCTTACACAGTCCTAAGTTATTTTAGGTTTCGTCTACCTATTTTAAGTTAACTTATCTAGACTTTATATCATCCATTATTTTATCTGTGTGACATTAATCTTGTGGTTTTAAACTGAGGATTTAATGAATTTGGTTTGCCTTATTTGTTGAACTTGACCTTGGGTTTGTCTCTGTTTCCAGGTGGTTGTTGGTAATCTAGTTTTTCCTCTTGGTCAACTGGAGTACCAGAAGATTGTAGTGAGTGACAGTGAGTACTGGATCATTGGGGTGGCGGTTGGTGGAGGTACTCTTCTTACCGTTATCTTCATCATCCTCATCATCTACAAACGAAAGAGTACCCACGCCGTCCGACAATTCAAGAAACTCAATACGCAACTCGATGTGCTTGAGAGCAATATTCGCAACGAATGTAAACAAGGTATGCTCTAAGATACATCATCACACAAATACTTCTTGTGAATATTTGGATGTTTTAATTGTGTTTTTCAGAAGTAGTGATTAGAATTAATTTTGTTGTATGTAGTAGAATTTGTGTGCAATTATGAAGATTTTCGTTAACGGTAGTCATTTTTAGAAGTGACCTTTTTGTGTGATTTTGAGCATTTAGTGGAATTTTTGCATCATTTTTCTATTTATCTCTAGCACTTTTGTAACACGGTCTTTCTGTAGCATTTGCTGAGCTTCAAACAGAAGTGTCCGATTTCACAAGCGACCTAAACGACATTGGAATTCCGTTTTGGGATTACAAGACCTACACATTCAAAGTGTTGTTTCCCTCTCAGACCGATCATCCTCTTCTGCACTGCAGCATGAAGGTTGGCCAGAAAGTGTCTATGCTTCTCATTTCATTTGTCTCTGGCTGTCTGTCTGGGATGTCCCTATTGTATCTGTCTTTTCATATTTTTTGATTCAGATGCATCACCAGATTCAGATAATTTTGTAGGCATGCAAAGGTACGGTAATTTTATTCGGATGTCGGATGTCAACCCCTCTTGTCATGTTTGTGCTTCAACCAAAACAACCATCAACATATTTTTGGAGCATCATTCAAAGAGATGTGAATTGAAGGAGCGATTGAGTGCAATGAAAGAGATTTGGTTTTTGATTTGCTGTACAGGGGACGCTGAAGAGTGGCCGGAACAGTCGCAACTATGGCCTGCAGTTGTTTTTTGATCTGCTGAAGAACAGCCAGTTCCTCATTATCTTCATAAAAACCCTTGAGGAGCAGAAGAACTTCACCATACGAGACAAGTATGCTCTGTTTTCTCAGATTAATCTTATTAGCGATGAATCTTCTTCTTGGATGTGCATCCCTTTGTCATCAGACTTTCTGATTCTTGTTTCTATTGCTTTCTTCTCTCTCTTCTCTGCTTTGTCATCCTGATCTTCCTTTTGACCTTACTTCTCTTTCTTTTATCTAGATGTGCCATGGAAATGTCTGTTTATCTTATACTATTCAACCGATTGAGTGCTTTTGGGTTGGGCTCTCCCTTGTTGCTCACTCACTCAATCAATCAATCACTGTACTGAGACTATGAGCTTCCACTTATACTTGCCAACTTTTTAAACTTCAACTGATGCTTGTCGTTTATGGAATTGTTCCATATAATAATTATTTAAATAAGAAATCAAATGAAGCTGTTTGTTTTGAAGGGCTCGTGTTGCTTCATTGCTGATGATTACCTTCCATGATCGAATGGATTACGCGACACAGTAAGCATTGCACATGTATTCAAACTCCTACAGTAATCATATTATTATTGTTGTGGTCTGTGGCATTTGCTGGACTTCAGATGTATGAGTCCAACCAATTTCAGCAACCTACATGACACTGAAATTCCGTTTTGGAATTACAAGACCTATGCATTCAAAGTTCTGTTGTCCTTTGTCAACATGACTTTAAGTAACTCTTGTTTAAGCAGACAGATGCTTGATGAATCAAGATGGTGTTTATTCCAAATCTTTTGACTTCTATGTGGCATGGAGGCTGATTTCAATTGCAATGCTCATTGTATCATGTCTGCTGTTCGAATCCCACTGAATTGACAATGTTTGTTAAGCCACTTCACCTATACTGTATGATTGGTTCGTTGCGCTTTTTTAACCCCAAAACTACACCTCAGCTGTCGTTAGAGATATGTAATGAGTGACCAAGGACCTTACCTCGCTCAAGGCTCTTTGCCTGTTCTTTGACCCTTCTTAGAGACTTATAGGATGATGAGCCAGCATGTTCAGATTTTCTCTTGATCAGATGTGTTTCTGGTCTAACAGAATTCTCAAAATTCTCCTGAATGATCTGATTGATCGATCTGTAGAAAAGAAACATCCAAAACTTATGCTAAGAAGGTAAGCTGACTGATGAGTATTTTAAAATACATTTATATATTATGTCACATGTGTGAAAGTAATGTATGTACATATGCTTATATGTATGCAATTGCATGCATGATCCTCATCATCCATTCGTGACGTCAGAGGTGCATACGATTGGTATAACTGTGTATATAACTTTTGTCTTTTAATTACCTTTTTATATACCGAAGTCAGAAACTGGTAGGATTTGATAGCTCCACAATCATCAGCCTATAGGGTTGTTGATGCTAATGTAGAGTGTACAGGTAGAGGGATTCTTAAAATGGGGTATATAAATGCTAAAATAAAAGCAAAGAACCTTGTTTACTGTACCATGCAGGTACCAGCATGTTTTGTACTGATGCTGCAAAATAATTATGTTAAATAATCCTATAGCATTCGAAAATAAGTTACGAGCCTTCCTCATCAAGTAATTAATTAATTAATTCAGTAATTCTTAATTAATTCTTAGTTACTTCACCAAACATCAAGTGCTTAAGCAATATTTTGTAGTGGTGCATATGACTGCCTTAGTTAAGCTGTTTAGTTTTTCACCTGGTTTCTTGTTGCATTTATAATTTAAGTTGCATAAAGAGAAATTACCATTTATTAGTTTGATTTGGTTGCGACATGGGGGCCCCTATCTGGCGGGAGTCGCGTCCCTTTTGGAGCTCCCATTGTAGCCAATATTAAGTATATTTTGTGCATTTTGTGAGATGTATTTATTTTTGATTGATTACAATAAAGCACTTTCTTTTCTATTTATTTGATAATTGTCATTTAGAACGGAATCGGTTGTTGAGAAGATCCTGACGAACTGGCTGTCAATGTGCATGTACAGCTACATCAAAACTCATGCTGGCAGGACAATGTTCATGCTCTACAAAGCCATCAAACACCAGACAGAAAAGGGTCCAATTGACGCCATAACGGCCGATGCACGATATGCTCTGTCCGAGGACAGGTTGCTGCGCGAAAAGATTGAACCTAGACCACTCGTACGTGCATTTTCACCAACTAGAATAAATTGTGTTCTATGATGTTACATTACATTGTGTTCTGTTATGTTACATTACACTACATTACATTTGCTCTATTACCATATGTTACATTACATTACGTTGTGTTCTATTATTTGGAGTATAAAGTAGCCAATGCATTTACCATTCATCCTCTACATCTGTTGTTGGCTTGAACCCTGGTTAGTCATTTGGAATTTACTGTTAGTTATTGTGCCATGTTACCCATGAGGAAGGTGATCTGGCTGTTGGATGGTAAGGATGAACTGAGTGTCAATTTCCTACCGAATCTGAGTACCTAGTTTTACGAGTTGAATTGTATCGATTCCAAGTTTCAAATACTTAAAGAAAGTCTCATTTTTTTATTTTTAGTTTTGTCAGTTTGCACAAATTTTTATGCATGTTTTGGTTTTGCCTCAGTTTGCAATAGGTGATTAGGAAGTAGTAACTAGTTAGTACTAAGAGTAACAGTATTTTTGCTTTTAGTTATGCGATTATCATTTTGTAAATAAAATAATCAGATTTTTGTTTTCAAAACATGTTTTTAACTGGATCGATTGTCGCTTTGTAAATAAAATAATCAAATTTTCGTTTTCAAAACAGAAAATCGGAAAGCTGATTTTTATTGAAACTCAGACCCATTGTTCATCTGAGTCTATGCCGAGTACCACCAAACTCGGCCAAGCTGAGTGCCGAGCTGAGTTTCGGTTCTTCACCCTTGGGTGGTGATTGTCATGTTGTAAGTCAGCCAAAATTTTCTAAATTCTAGGGACATGCCTTTATGGTGAGGTGACACATTTGATAAGCAAACAATTCTCTTATTTCAGATGTGTTACCTTCTGTCTGGTCATTTGGGCCCAGAGCCAATCAGCTGCCGAATGCTAGACTGTGATACAATCAGTCAGGCAAAAGAGAAAGTACTCGATTCCATCTACAAAAATACACCTTTCTCCAGGCGTCCATCAGTTCATGACTTTGACTTGGGTATGTAGGTTTATCCTCTGCTCATCAGTCTGGGTATTGAAATGCATTTTTGTGCAATTGCGCATTGGACTAAAGGAATCATTGAAATCGAAGACGATGGCCTTGACCACAGAGTTTATGAAGACTATGACAATGCTGTCCTTGTCAATTTCACATAGCCAGCTTGAGATCTTATTTACTTATATTTTATGCATTTATTTATTTTAGATTTTTATATACTTCTTCTTCAGTCTTCTGTCAATAAGCAGGTTTGGGACATGGACGATCTCCAACTGCCTCTGCCACTCGCTTTCCTCTTCGTAATTATATAAGGTGCTCCATTCTCCAGATCACCTAGCATGTTAAATCTTTTCCTTCCTCTTATTGTCTTCCCCAGCATCTTCCCATCAAGTATTGTCTACAGCAGACCCCCCTATTCGGAATATATGTCCAAACCAGCTGTGTTTCCTGTTTTCATATTTACCCACCAGAATTAATGAGCAATGTGCTCTAGCTTTCTCGATTATTTGGTTGATTTGTGTTTCAGCTTGGCTGTCGGGACGACATGTACGTCTGCTGCTGCAGGATGAAGACAATGGCTCGATAGCAGTCAATGGCTGGAGAAAACTCAACACTCTGGCGCACTATGAGGTCCCAGATGGCGCCACTATGGCACTCATTTCTCGACAGAACAAACTTGACACTAGCACACATTCGAATGGTAATGAATTCTTTCAAACTCGATCTATCCTGGAGACTTCTCTGTGCTGCTATAATCAAGGCAACTCGTACACTTGTGATGAGAAATGTTGGATAAATTGGCACCAAAATAATGGTTGTGATAATGAGAACATCATTGTAGAGCTTCTTGATAGCTAACAAATTGTGCTACTCTGTACCATCTAGGAATGAGGTCTGATGTTTTTCGCTGGCAAATACGGATAGACACTTGTTGATCCTGGTCCATCGTACGGTTTGTCTCTGAGTCCATGGATGATGCATTTATGTGCTATAGTTAAATGAGACAGTCCATCGGTAGGTGGTCATTTAATGCAGGGAATTTCCACTTGGCCAGGGAGATGACCGAGTGAGGGACAAGAGAACGAGAAGTAGATAATGCATTGAAGTGAAGATTGAGGAGTGAGAGAGAGAATGAGATTGTTGGATAGGAAGGTGTGGGGAGAGGTAAGGGAGGAAAAACGAGAGTGATGGGAGGAGGGTGCAATGGTAAATGTAAATATAAATTTATCAGTGTCACTCAAAGCTGCATCAGATGGATCAACATTATTTATTCAATTGGGCTATAATAAATAAGTTGGAAAGAACCAGGTTGTTTGGTCAGTTTTGGTGTCAGGTTGTAGTCCGGATGAATAGAGTGGTGAGTGAGAGACAGTTGTAAGAGATTTTTACATAGGTTCTGTGAGGATGTCTGGGTATATTATCTATTCTTATGTTCATGTCTTAGAGTGTCCTTATGTATTGTGCCGCATCTAGGTTTGTCTGACATTTCCAACGGCGTCCTTCCGAGCGTTACGACACCGATTCTGACCGTTGAAGAGAATTCAAAACTGTTCCATCTCGTCAGTGCTTCATCTTCTCTTTTTCAGTTATTACATTTAAAATACCATTAGACAAAGGAACTCTAAATGAATAGGAGTCGATTTATTGTTACATGTTGCACAGTGACGTATAGCATTCATCAGAGTAGGTGACATTGTAGTATGTATTCTTCAGGGAATGTTATAGAATATTGTAAGTGTCTGAGGGATTCGCTTATAGTCGTTGGTAACATTGACCACAGTCCTTTTCTTTGCTTATGTTAATAATCAGCAGTTTGGTTGATTGATTAGTTGATCAGTAAATGACTTCATGAATTTTATATTTCCAGGTGCCACATGACGATGGTCAGCACGCTGGTCGATCACAAAAAGTCATATCAGAAATATTTCTCACAAGATTGCTTGCAACGAAGGTACGTATAACTGCTGACACATCGGTCATCATCATACCTTGACTCATCTGATGCTTATGACACCCATCTTAATTGCTACTCTACCCCTCTTGGAACTGAACTTGGATCACCTTCTGACTACTCTTTGGTCAACCTCTGTGACTTGATGCAACTCTCTTTATAAAGCTGGTGCACTGTGCTTGTTTTTCGAGTGGCACTTTAGAAGTTTTGAGGTCAGGATTATGAGATTGCATTATACATCTGAATTAACCAATGTTGCCGCCTAGCGAAAGAAGGACTAGTCAACCTTAGGGGATACTGGAAGTGAACCCACTTCCTCAGCTGGGCACACCTTACAGCCCAGCTTTGCCTGGGATTGAATTTCGATCTCAACAGGTATGCTGCTTCACCCCTCAAATTGTTTTCCATATTGGCCTACCAGATCGCGAGTGTCCCATTTGGTGAGCGCTCCGAGTTAGGTCGTGGTCTTATAAATAATGCTTGATTTTCATATTAAAATTAGCTCAGCCTTCAGATGATGTGAATGCAAATGGCGATTGTTAATATGTCCAGTGTTGGCGAAATGTGCAATGTGAAGCAAATATGTCCAAGTATTTTAATATAAAATAAATTGTGTGCTGAAAATAGTCACTTTGGCCTATAAATTTGCATGAGAACGTTTTGCTTTATAGTTAAGATGCTACATGGGTTTGTTTCTTATTTGTAGTGTACGCTGCAGCAGTACATTGATGATTTGTTCTCAACTATCCTCAGAGTCGAAGGTACACAGCTGAGTGCTGTCAAGTACCTCTTTGATTTCCTTGATGCTGGTGCACTAAGGCATGGCATTACGGATCCAGAAGTGGTTCACACCTGGAAAAGCAACAGGTAGGACAATCAACTGACTTAGTAATGTTGGTTCAATGTCAGAGACTGCCATATGGTCATTAAGTTATTGATATTCTTACAAATTGAATGCTTTAAAATCAAATGATAGATTTGAGTTCTCGGGTTTTGTCTAGTTTTCTTGATTTTGGTTTTAAATCTTTCAGTTAATTTTTGTTTATGGTTGGAATAAGTCTACATTTTAGTTTAATTCTCTCAGTCTAGATTTCTCTTTCAGTCTTATAGTTTTGTCAAAGTCTTTGGGTTGGATGGGTGTTAGGGTTTTGTTTTGAGTGGTGTGAAACTGTGTTGTAGTCTGCTCCTGAGGTTCTGGGTCAACATCATCAAGAACCCAGAGTTCGTTTTCGACATAAATAAGTCGCACATTGTCGATTCCTGTCTGTCAGTCATCACTCAGACATTCATGGACAGCTGTTCCACGCATGACCAACGACTAGGAAAGGTAGAAATGACGCCTTGTTATCTATTTATCTGTTTTCTTGTGAATAGTTGTCAGTGTGTTGCAAGTGTTTGCAGATGTATCCGTTTTCATTGCTTGTAAATAATAGTAACGATGAAAACATATTGATGAGTTTCAACTTTAATTGGGCTATCCATAGGAAACCCAGTTGAGGTCTGGATGAATGTTTGGACAAAATTTTTGGTTGTCTTCATGGAAAGGACTGTTTGCATTTCGGTTTGCACACATGTTGATATCTGCTAATTTTTGGCAGAAGGCGGATGTCCACGAAAATATTTTATCACGTTAGTATTTAAGATATAAGGAGAAATACAATTTCATACAAGTATTTAAATACAAGTAAATAGTACTTGTTTTGGAAAATTATTTTTAGTACCCAGTTCAAAATACTTTGAGCCAAAAATGAGTATACAGACATATAATACATAAATGAGACAATCCAGTATGTACTATTTCATGTGTTGCAGGTCTTGATATAAACATACATATGTACAAACATACATAGTTTATACATGAATATATACACATAGTCACATACCTATACATTCAACCAGTCAGTTGCACTTTCTTTAGATGAATTATTCGTGACAGTATGTATACATATGTTATCAATCGATACATTGTTTTGCATACATAATATGCTTCCATACAGGCATACTTCCATACAAACGTATCAATTATAGTTGTTTGCTGCTTTTCTGACTTTGTTAATTGTTATTAATGAGTAATAAAGGTACTTTAAAATACATTAAACATTATAATTGAAGGTACAAAATACTTTTAAAAGTATTTTAAGTAAAAGTATAAATACGTTCATTCCATTGTATTTTTAATTAAAGTGCAAAATGCTGTGATTTTTATAGTATTTAAGGTAGTATTTTAAATGCCAGTATTTAAAATACCTCCCATTACTGGTGTGGAGTTTTACTTCTGGTCCAAAGGAATTTTACAATGTATAACATTACATTACAGTGGTTGAATTGTATATTACAGGACTCACCTTCCAGCAAGCTTCTCTTTGCCAAGGACATTCCACGCTACCGCCATCTGGTGACCCAATTTTATAAAGGCATCCAGGACCTTCCGCCAATCAATGATCAGGAAATGGCTAACATCCTTGCCGAGCAATGTTCTGTAAGCCAGAGAAAAGACTTATATATTTGTTGCTATAGTTTTCTTCATTATTCATATTATTAATTATTATAAATGTTCGCTAGAGCATCCACGTAATCTGCTTCATTATGAGATATTTCAGATAAATCAATGTCCTGAATTATTTTCTACTCAATAAGACAAGCATTTTGGATTCTACCCAGGATTTCTTGTGTTTAGATCAGGTGTAGAGCCACATTTTCAATGCTTTTGAAAGGTGGAGTCAATGTCACTTAAGTGCATAACGGATAAGTGCATAGTTGGCCTAATGTATGTGGAAGCCGACCAGTCCCATTTAAATTTAGGACATTTCAACAGAAAACAACTATGGGTGGGTTCATATTTCATGTGTGTATAGTTCGGTTATGTGCATAGACCCATTTGCATTGCTCTGTGTATATCAATGCCTATTAATTCCATATGAAGATTAGAAGAACATTCTGACCGCTTGGGCAGTTGACCTCTAAACAGCAAACGATTCTAGCTGTCCAGAGAACTGTCGCTGCACTTTTGTTCGTAACAGCAGGCAACATAACAGTACTTACTTACTCAATTCATTTATTGCAGCCGTTGAACCCAAATAGAAATACAAATTATGTTTTCATCAATCAGCAACACTAGAGGACCCAGAAAGGACATTCCAGAGTGATCAAACGTTGTCATAAACATTCCACTGTCTTGGTGTGGCTGATTTCAAGGCAACCAGTGAGTGGCTAGAAGATGGAAAACTTGTGACACAATCCAGTTAAAAGGCAGCATTGCGTAAAACACGACAATTCTGGATATGAACAACGGGTAATTCATAAAGACTCTGACTCAAGAGACATTTTTAGCACAAATGAGACTGGGCTGCAGCGCTGAATTGGTGAGCATTTCCTGATGGCTCATTGCTACTGAAAGGAACAGAAGTCTAAGATTGTCAGAGATTGTTTGATGTTTTGTTGGCATGTGATACAAATGTCAGCAAGACTAATTCAGAAGCTCTAATGATTGACACTGGTGATTGACACTTGTGATTGACAATGGTGATTAGCAAGAGCAAAGTTCCTCGATGCTTCATAATGTTGATAAGCATCTAGTTGACTAGGTCTATGAGGTAAACAAGAATGTTTACAAGAATGTATGCAATTTTACACAGTAGATGTCAAATTCTATTATGTGCTTAAATCGGTTTAGTGCATAGGTTAAACGCAATCCCAAGGCTATGTACTTAAGTGGCATCGATTGTACTTAAAAGTTTACATTTTAAGTGGCTTCACAATTATATGAAGGCTTGCATGCATACTTGTGTGCAACTGTGCATGCATACAATGTATCTATTGAGACATATGTATACATACTGTTATGTATGATCCATCTAAAGAAAGTGCAACTGACTGATTGAATGTATAGGTATGTGACTATGTGTATATATTCATGTATAAACTATGTATGTTTGTACATATGTATGTTTATATCAAGAACTGCAACACATGAAATAGTACATACCGGATCGCCTCATTTCCCAATAAGGTACTGAGCGGAGTAACAGGAAACAGTATGTACACAATTGTACATTGTAGGGAAGTTTAGTTTAGGGAAGACATCTACAAAATAGGGTAGACTCCTTGAAATCGATGGTCTGACATGGAAGAAGGCATTATGGACTGGAATTGATGTTATTTAGTTGCCGACCTATGATCCTGAGGAAATGCCATTGGGTTTTGTTTTTCCAGATGACACAGAGTGATTTCAATGTCGATGTAGCATTACACGAACTCTTCAACTTCGCTCGGCAGTACAACTTTGAGGTATGAGAAACAGCTGGGTAGCGATCCTTTGGAGTCAGTTCTAATAGTAATTCTTAATGAGAAGCAACGATCAACAATAGTGAGAAATTTGTGGGTTAGGACTTAGTTCTGTGCAAAGTTCAGATCCATACAATCTGCAGGGTTAAGATGATATAGCCCTGATCTTGCACCTTTTTTTACTTTCTTGGATCTAATAGTTTATATTAATTCTGCTTTTTTGCACATATATTATTCAGCTACTGGAAGCTTTGGACGATGATGTCATCTCTCGCAGGCAGAAACTGTCGACGACATTTGAACAGATGTCAACAGTTATCGATGGATCTTCAACCTAAAGTTTTAATGCTGCCATTCTGAGCAATCATCTCCTTTGAACTGGTATACACAGCAGTATACCCGTGGTTGAATAATGGCTTCTATGAATCGAACAGATCTCAGCGGTGATTACAGTTCAAAACTGATATTAGCTGTCTAATCAAAAAGATGGTGGCAGACCATGTGGCTAAATTTTCTAGAAAGAGTCGTCTGCTTTGTGTTTACTCAATTGTTTGTAATGTTGTCTGCATAAATTTCTGATGTGATAGGACTAATCAAGAAATCATTCAGAATATTTTCCGTCATATGCTGACAAACAGTTGTAATGATGATGATGATGATGGTATCTCATCCAGAATCTGTATTTTTTAAGATGTGTGAGAACTGCTTTTAAGAAACCTAGTCGCTTGCTTGCCAAACTGTAGTCCTCGTGTCTACAAATTACCTCTGTGATCGTCGGGATCTTGCGCTACTTTTTTCACAACTCTGGAACTCAGCGTTGTGTGTTGTCAACACGTCCCTTCAGTCCATCTTGCATTCCGTACAACGTGAACATCGGGATTGGAGCAGATTTCGAATTGTATGCAGACACTATCATAGTATTGATGTGAAATAATTTTGCTTGATGTAAATGTTCTATTTTGCAATAAACAGTATTTTCTGAAATTGCTCTGGTCAGCCGGTCCAGTGAAAATTGTAGTAATTGTTATAGACTGCTTTGCATGTTGCAAAAATTTAGCAAAGCATTGCTTCAGAGGTTTTGGTCCAGCCGAGTGAAAGTTTCACTGTACAAATGAAGACTTACATGGAGGAACTGCTAAATGTATTGCGCTGGTTACAATGAACTGTTTCCAGGCTTTGAGTCTGTTCCATCTCTGCCGTGAATACACTGAGCATACATTAAGTAGAAAACAGTAGACTGTATGTTAAAAGCAAAGAGATCCCATGCTAGTGGGAACTTTCTCCAAGTTGGATGTAAAATGCAGTCATTTTATAAGACTTTTGGTTTCCGTACATTTTTTGTGTGTGTTTTAATTCCACACACAGCCAATGTTGTCCCCGCTACACTTGACTTCGCTTGATTCCTATTTCATATATTATTCGGATTTAAACTGGTTGTACTTGTAGCAATTCTGGAAAATTAAAATAGCAAAATTGCTAGTCATGCAGACTGCAGAGGCTTTCTGTAAATAACATTTATTTTAAGTACTTATGTAAAATGCCAGTGATTGAAATAAACAGTAAATCCTGATTACATAAATTGATTTTATTACAATTATGACTGAAAATTATGTGATGATGATTGTTTTTATAGTATTCATGAGCATCATTGAATGCATTTAGCATGTGTTGCGTAAGGGTACTTGAACTTTAATGAAATCGGCTGCAATTTGGACTGGTTTTTTAGCTGCTGCTGTGTTGATTTGTATGCTTTCATTTCTAGATTTGCTGCATAGATTTCGTGTGATTATGTTTTCATAACCGGGTACAAAACCTTGATTACTGATGATTGGTGCTATTGTTTCATTTGTTTGTATCGATTTGATCTGTTTTGTCGTAATCAGTGTTCGTTTATGATTATTCCAGCTCGCATGTTTGTAGGTTTACTGTACAAACCTGGTTTTATCAGGCATTGGCAGATGAAAGGTTGCTGCGGATTTGGAAAATGTTTTCACTTTCTCATTCTTCCACTGTTTTGCAAACTCATTACTCAGAATTAGATAATTTTGATGTGCTTGATTTCTAGTGCTGGTACTTCTTGCTAGCTAAGCTATGTGTGACATCTGGGAATTCTTCTTGTACAGTGAAGTATTTCCCAGTGTTTAGTATTGCCCCTTGGGATACTTACTCTCATTGTGTTCTGCTATTGCCAAGAAGGTCAGGATCTTGTTCTTTTCTCTTCATCGTGGTAGTTGCAGTGAAAATTTAAGGAAAATTACGTGAGGGTCATTGCATAAATACATAATGATGAAAATGATTATATTTAACCCACCCACCCTGTTATGCTTCATAATTTTCCATGGAACCCTCACCCAACCTAGCTTTATGGGTTTATTGTTAGAAAAATTCAGGACTCCATCCACCCACCAAACATCAAGCTGTACGTAATTATGTAACGACTTCTAATTCATGTGTATATAACACCACGATTTAATGAATGCTTCTCATTGGCCATGCATTTCTAAATGTTTTAATGAATTTTTATAGATCTAAACAATCAATTATTTTCGTAAGATATTACTTATTTGCTTTGTTAATTAATTCAGTGATTTAATGATTCATTCATGGATTCAGTTATAGGTTAATATATTGATTTTTGTGACTGACGTTAATTGACCATACATATTAAGTCCTTGTTTATACTTTGTAATTTTTTAATGCTAAGTGGTTGAATTGACTTTACTCAAGATCTTAAAGCAATTTGTTTTTTTGAGTGGTTTATTTGAGTGCACATTCATGTCTGGAATGTTGGTCATTGGTGCCGAGGGTGCAAGATTCTGTCGAACGTTTCTTTCTATTAGAAGCCACTACCACATTATAATGACATTAATCTCATGGCGAATTGGCAGTCAAAGAAAAATTTTTGATTAAATGTCACGACCGTATTATATGAAAATTTGCATGTAGTGAGGTTGTTATGGTGAGCATATTGTAATGAGGGTCACTGTTTGGTTAAGTAGACAATTGCTCGTTGTGTGGCATTTTATAAGCTTCGATAGAGCTGTGTATAATTATTACAATTAAGAACCTTACTGAATTTACAGCTTGCTTGGTTCTTGCACAGAATGCTGATTTCATGAGGATTAGTTTGTGTGTAGTTTTGACATAGGATTTAGATTTTATTTTCGCAAATGTTTATGAAGATGAGTCGCTTTCCTTACAACACCCGTCCACTGAATTCCGTCTTCAACGTAGAAGTTAGCTGAGTAAAGTCTTTGTGAAGTAAAGCAGTTGACTGATTTGTCTTGACAATAGACTTCTACTGTTTTGGGTGTGTTCCATGTCCACTACACGTAGGACATACTGTGTTGACGGCTCAGAGTACACTCAGTGCTGACATGGAATGCACCCTCGTTATTGTATCATCTGCTGAAAATAAATATTTGCAAACTGTGCATAATAGATGTATGTATATGTTAATGTATGTATATCATTGTATATACATTTGTATATGTATATAAATGTGCATAATACATGTTCCTGTGTGTCTGACCACTCAACTGTCGCCATTGGTCATGTACTTGTAAATGTCGTTGTGCATGTGTTGGATGAAGAGACAGTCACTGGGTAGTGAGTACTCACGTGGAACATGGGACTAAACGTGTCACAGTGAATTGGAGGGAGTATTTGAGAAGACTTCTGGCCTTTCCTCTACACTCCGAAGTCTGCTGTAGAGCTGTTCAGTTTGTTGGCTTGGATGGCAAAGTCCCTTTAGACAGTCACACAGCCTTCTTAAAATTACCAACTAACTTATTTAAATGGCTCAACCAATCACAAACTGGAGCCCTAGTTATTATTTTGAGTCAGTATTTCGATAATCCTACCCATCACATACTTAGATAACTGGGGAGCTCAAATCGTTGAGGAGCACTAGGCTATTTGGCTTACGCAGAAGTTTACGTCAACAAGTACATAGGTCCTAAGTGCACAGCTGTATATCACCTGTGATTGATGCCTGGTGCATGTTGTTCTGGCGCTATATAAACTGAATGAGTAAATATAATTAATATATATACAATATATATATATATAATATTACTTGTATATGTCTTACATTGGCAGATGACTGCGTTGGTTCTACAAATGTCTCAAATAATATTAAACATGGCGTGATTGTAATCATGCACTAATTCTTAGATTTGTCACTCGTACTGGCAACTTGGTTTAATGGCAGTTGCTTATAGGGGCCTAATGATCATTTCTGCCATGGGCAATTGGTAATGACTTGTCATAACCCATATGCGTGAGTTTAACGGGGCCGAGTGCGGAATTGGAACACTTCCACCACTTATCAGTCAGTGTTGGGCACGAGACCAAAAACCCAGGACCGATGGTCCAAGACCAAGGCCGAGTGGTCCGAGACCAATGGTCCAAGACCAAGACCGATACTCTTTTTTTATAAACAGTTCAATTTATTAAGACGCTAAAACGGAATAACACGCTTGAAACATTAATTTTATTACTGAAGAATACTAACCTTAATTATATTCCAGAAAACAGTTTTACTGGTCGCTCTGAACTTTTGCAGGTTCAGCCCTTGGCTTCAGCCTGAGAATATCACACTATAGGTACATTACTTACAGTATGACGATGAGTGCTCTGCTCGAAGGCAGTTTCATTGGCTTTACGCCACCCGGAGATGAGACGAGTAAGCTAGGTTGTTTCCCGTTGCCTTCTTCACAGACAATTACAGTATACGATAGGTAAATACTTTAAGACATCTGAACAAATAGATTAGCGTTCGTAGGCCTACTTGTACCACGGACCTCGGAATTGTAGGTTAACAGTGTCTACACGTGGCCGACCACATAATTATTAGATTATTCCAAAACTTTGACATTTGTTAAAGCACATTTTGAAATGGCTGGCTCCATCACACATGCATTTATCTGCACATAGCCTAGTAACATGTATATAAAGATGGCCAGCACGCCATAAATCAATAACAATCGCGTAGGGTCTAAACATCCGGTGTCTCCAGTGATCGAAACTAGCCGACAAATGTAAAAAATTGCTCTAATACGGCAAATGACCAAGAACGCTAATTTAAGACGGAGACCAGTTCCAAGACCGTTTCTTTAAGACCGACGCATTCGAGACCGAGACCGCAGTTTTCCGGTCTCGAGACCACATCCCTGCCACTTATTGACCATGTCAAAGTCATTTCCTCATCTTCTGTTGATCATCACCTCTACGTGGAGGGCACACAAATAGGTCAGGTAGGCCTATTCATAGTTTTCTTTCGCTTCCTGTAGGCCTACAAGATGCACTGAGTCACATGGGCAACCTGCAAAATGTTGTGCGTAAAACCTTCAGAAACAGAATTCCTCATCATTGCCCTAGGCGAGCAATTGAGCAAACTAATCTGTCCATCTTTTACCATCATATTATGTCCTTATTCTTCGTGTCCTCAATCTTGGATTCCTCTTCGATAATAAAGAGCCCTACCTTTTCTAACCACATGCATAACCCAGATATCGTAGGCCTACGTGCTATGTGCATATCCGCGATATTAACAGCCCTGGTGATTCTACATAATATAAAACTCTGTTAAGATAAAGATGAGTTAATGGCACTACTGTTTGATGGTTACCCAGTAATAGCCAATCGACCGTTTAATATCAATATAGTCCGAACTGTTCTTTTAGCTGACTATTATTCTGCATTCGTTGCAATCGCTGAGCTACGTGTGTTTCACTTGAAGCTGAAGACGGTAGCCTACTTATATTAAATTATTAAACAATTGCAGATTCTATCCTGTTGACTAAGAGAAAGGAGGGTAACTTCGTGCGCCATCCAATTTCAAGACCAGAGTTTCTCAATCTTTTTTGGCAGTGGAACCCTTTTGTTCTTAATCTTTTGGCGAATTGGCGGAACCCTGTCCAAAACTAAGCTTATTGATTCTGTTGTAGGTACAAACGCAGAATGCAGACAGTTAGGCCTACAGGTTTAGGCCTAGATTAGTGTGGGGCCGTACATAAATGACGTCGTGCGCCTAGGGTAGGGGCCAACCATATTGTGACGAAGAGTGACGAAGGGAGGGTCGACGAAATATGACGTCACATCATCGCATCAAATATAAAAATGCGTAATTTTATTAAAAATTGTCTTTCAACTAAACGGTTTCACTTAATTAACAGTAGGCCTAACTGTTGCCACAATTTAACAACACTAATAAATATAACTGTATTCTTAATTTTTGGATTGTTTACTTTTATGGTTGGTGTCACTTTTGGGGTTTTGAAGTTAGGCAGCCAGTTTGTAACACAAAAGCAGGACTCAATTATACCGCCAAAACGCATCAGGCCACAAAAGTCATCATGTCGGCAACGTGAGCTAATGGTTGTAGCGCAAATGAAGAAAATGGTGTTTGGCAGGGGTGTAACAAGCGGGAGGACAGAGGGGGCACCGGCCCTCCCAGTTTTAGTGCTCAGTGTCCCCTATGTGCCCCCAAATCGGTTCTTTTTTATGTTTATCCAATGGATTTTTGAGAATACTTTTGTTAAGATAATTTGTGCCCCCATTTTTCAAATTTCTAGGGGGGGAGGCAAAATTCAGAAAGTGGGAGGGCAAAAAAATTTTTGGCGCTTCGCGCAATATTTTTTTTATTATGCCCCACCTTTCAAAACCTTGTTACACCTCTGGTGTTTGGATAGACGAAGAAGGGCTGGAGCCGCTGGATCTGAATGGATTGCATAATGAGTGTAATAGTTATACTTTCTCCAATTTTCTTCATTCTACTATATAGGTTTAAATATTTTTACGTTATCATTCATTACAATTTTTTTATTTCTAAGTACATATAACATTCTGGACATATGATTTTCTCGGGGTCAGAGTTTTGTGACGTTATATTTGAGTGGGCCGTGGCGTTTGTGACGACGTGTGACGAAGGGGTATATACGGTCGAAAATTGCGTGGCGTCATTTATGGACGGCCCCTTGATAATAATGAAAATGACATGTGATTTCTCTTTCATACAAAGTTATACACATAAGGTAAGCAAAATGCATCCATTTGTTCCCATTGGACATAATCCGCGGAACCCTTTTTTCACCTCACGGAATTCTCGGGTTCCGCAGAACACAGTTTGGGAAACGCTGTTCTATACCATTTTAGTCACGCCACGCTACTCGGAGGAATCCATGGCGGAATCAAGACCTATCATTTGCTACGTCATGCAATCTCGTAGTGAGCAAGCTGTAATGGTAATGTAACAACGCAAAGAAAGGTAACCGTAAGATACTAATTTCATGATTGGAGTGATAGAAGTGGCATATTGGAAATAAAATTTATTTTACCCAGCTGTCACCGAATTAAAGTTCAAGTTAAGGCTGGCTGACAAACTGACTTGCGGCTGGATGTTCGGCTTAGTTGCTTTCGAATGATAGTCCTCGATTAAGGTCCCTCCTGTTGTTAATTGAGCTGGATGAATCCTCTAGAGTCTAGACGTTTCTTGAAACGAATCTCCCGTTCAGAGGCTGGATCGGTCTGACATTATTGACGAGAGTCGCCTCTGGATCTTCTCGAAGGTTAGAATGAAGTAGCGTTCGAAACCTTTTAATCTGTCGATAATACAAAAATAATGCCCTCGTCTTTCAAATACATATACTAACCACTAACATCTCGGCCTAAGTAGGCCTTAATGAGCTGCCACTGGCAATTGTGTTTTACTTATATTGTTTGTTGGGATGCCTATGCGTAGACTAAGACTAAGTGCTTAAGCTCCATTCCTTCAAGAGTGAAAAATGCAAAGCCATAAAACACTTCAGAAGCGACTTATCATCATCGTCATCATAATCGTAATCGTAATCTCAACATTTCTACAGCGCCCACAAAAGCGAAGTCGCGGGAACCAGCATATTCACAGGCGCTAAACCAAAACAGAATCGATAGGCAGGGGGTCAAATCCAGAGAGTCAGACAGACGGCTAAGGTGGATGGCGTTTGGAGTTGAAACGGCGAGGAAGATAGGAGGAAGAGAAGGAATCAGGATAGGATTTTCGAAAGAGCAGTGTTTTGAGTTGTGAGTGAAAGACCTTTGGGGAGATAGCAAGAGGTGAGGTGTTTGTGAGTTCGTAGGACGGATCGGATATTTGTCTTAATGCTGGAGGGAGTTTGTTCCAAAGAGGCGGGCAGCAATGGCTATGGTGCGATTTGCAAATTTGAGTGATGATGTGACGGGAGGGCGAAGTGGTGTGAGGGTGGAAGAGGAACGGGTTGAGCGATGTGGCTGACGGAGATATGTGGACTGTGAGGATTGCAGTGTGTTGTAGGTGAGTGAAATGACCTTATATTCGATTCGTTCAGGTAGTTTGAGCCAGTGGAGTGATCTGAGGGCAGGAGTAATAAGGTGATGCTTTGGGGTCTTGGTGACAGCACGGGCGAGAGCATTCTGAATGGCTTGGAGGCGATTTAATTGGGTGGTGTCTATATTTAGGAAAAGGGAATTACAGTAATCCAATTTAACGTTAACTATTGATGTGGCGATTGTGGATGCAGTTTTGGAGTCAAGCATAGGGCGGATTCTACCAAGATCACGGATGTGCATGAAGCAAGAGCGAGAAAGATGGGTGATGTGATCAGCGAAGCTAAGGCTTTGGTCAAAGATCATGCTTAGGCTGCGGACAGGAGAATTTGCAGTGAATGTGTGGGTGGATGCAGAATCGAGGTTGAGGGAAAATAGAGGACCAGGAATTTTCTTCAGTTGCTCACGGAAGCCAATCAGAATGAATTCGGTTTTGGAGGGGTTGAGGAGATTTGTCATCCAGGATGAGAGTTGGGTGACGACATGGAGAAGATTATCAATGGAGTTGGAGAAGCTGGTTGGAGAGAAAGAAATGAATAACTGGGTGTCGTCAGCGTATAGATGATGGTCAACCGAGGATGCGTTAATGAGCGAGCTGAGGGGGTACCATAGAGGATGAACAGGAAGGGCCCAAGAACTGAACCTTGAGGAACACCACAGGTGAGCGAGCATGATTTAGATGAAGTGCTCGAAGTTTTTACTGAGAAAGAGCGGGAAGAGAGACAGGACCGGATCCAGAGAAGAGCAGTATCAGAAAAGCCGAACCAGGTGGACAGTCTCTGGAGCAAAATATTGTGATCGATATTATCAAAGGCTGCAGAGATATAAATGAGGCAGAGGCAGGAGACTTGTTGATGAGAAATGGCAGAAACAAGTTTATTGTAGAGGGAGGTGAGGAGGGTTTCTGTTGAATGCCGCCTGGTAAAGCCAGACTGGTGTGGATTTAGGAGCGAATTAGAAGTTAGGTAGTCATTTGTCCGAGAAGAGACAATGCGTTCGAGTAATTTAGAACGAATGACAGGTAGGAGACAGGTCGATAGTTTGAAAGGATTTCTTTGTCAAGCGATGGTTTCTTGAGGAGTGGAGTGACTAAATAATGTTTGAAGAGTTGTGGAAAGTTGCCAGTAGATAGAGAGAGGTTGATTATTTTGATAATGGCAGGAACAAGGTTAGATGCGCAGTCTTTCAATAAGGAGGTGGGTATAGGGTCTTTAATTTCTGCTGAATACGCTGGATGTAACAGTGAGCGTATATTTAAAGTACAAAGTACGAATTGTTTGAAGGAGATGGAGGTGAAAGAGGAAGGGCAGTTTCCGTAGTAGAAGCGGTTGGAACAGAAAGAGTGGGAGGACGAGAAGCTGCATAGATATTTATTTATTTATTTATTTATACATCATAATTTGTATCGTCTTTATTGTCGTCATGATCCTAAATCGCCATTCAGCTCATTGTTGTCGTCATCAGAAAGCCTCATTTCCCTTTATCTCGCATTTATCATAATTGTCGTCCATGTCATCATTGTCAATTATTATTGTAATATAGTAAAATCGAACATTTGTATTGCGCCGGCCAAAATTAGCTATCAACCGGCGTCAGTGCCTGTGTGAACGAATAGGTCAGGTTTCTGGCGTAACTGGAACTGGGAAGGTGATAAAGCGCAGAGACTGTGGAAGACAGTTCCAAGCTGAGGGTCCGACGTAGACAAGTTCATGAATTGTGCCGTGACAAAGCGCATATGCGGAAAACCATACAGCCGCGAATGAAAGATCGCAAGGAAGTCCTAGCAGATGAAGACGAGACTATGGTGCAGAATAACCAAAAAGGCAATTGTGGATAACGAAACGGTTTTTGAGCTGCGACGCCATTGAATAGGGAGCCAATTAAGCGAGTCCCGAACAAAGTCTGAAATATGAGCAAACTTTAGAATGCCGCATATGAGCCGAACAGCAGCATTGAGCATCGACTGAAGTTTAAGCGCATTGGAGGAAGGGCTGTCGAAGCTAGTCGTACAGCATTCACAAAGTGCACCCGATCGCAGCTATAACAGGTGCGAGCTCATTCTCGTAATCCTCATAATTAAAATCATATGTATGATAAGTCTTATTCTAAAAACGTTACATGAATGCAAAGCAGGCCTAGTATGAAATATATACATAAAGATCGCACGCAATATTAAGACCTTATGGTACTATCATGCAAGTATCTACTGACCCGCATTATAATTATTCTTATAATACGCATATATTATCACGTATAATACAAAACAAACGCCCACAAAACGACGTTTCGTCGTTCAGCTATCGTAGCACAGCATCTGTGAACAGTAACTGTTGCTTATTTCGCATGCACCTGTTGCAGCGTTACGTTTATCCGAGACATGAAGACGGACCAGATGACGCCTTCGAAGCACGGGGGTGTTGTCAGACTTCCAACGTAGCGATAGTAGCTCAAGTTTGATGCAGGAAGCAGAGATCGAATGCCAAACGAAGGCATCGTCGTCACATCACCTGTTTCGTCATAGAAACATGTAATTTCAGGAATTTGAGCATATATATTGCACTTACGTCTTTCTATATATATATATATATTATATATTATATATATCATATATATATATAGCGTCTCTCACAGTGGTGCGTTTACCTATAGGCGCGCGTAGGGCCCCCAAATCTCAGGGGGCCCCCAAATGATGAAAACATTAAATACAATAAAACATCTTAGGGCCACCCTCACGTGAACAAAAACATTTAATAAGAAATAACATCTCAGAGAAATAACATCCCAAAATGAATGAAAACATTTCATACAAAATAACATCTCAGGGAGCCCCAAATTAATTAAAATACCAAATACGAAATAACATCTCAGGGCTCCCAAATGAATTAAATACATCATAACATTTCAGAGGGCCCCAAATTAGTGAAAACATTAAATAAAAAATAACATCTCAGTGGGCCTCAAATGAATTAAAACATTTCATACAAACTAACATGTCAGGGAGCCCCCAAATGAATGAAAACTTTAAATACAAAATACCCTCTCAGGGGCTCCTAAATGAATAAAAACATTAAACACAACATAACATCTCGGAGGTTCCCGAATGAATGAAAACTATTCACTCAAATACCATATCTCAATTTTTAGATTTTTTAAATAGCCTATAATATACTTTCTTTTTTCGCAGCTAGACCTTCACATGACAAGTGTAGTAATTCATAATTGCTTTATTAATGTCAATATCAATATCAGCTCAATATGTTAGCTATGTTGGCAAGAGCGAAGGCTGCGTATATGAGCCTCTTCGCTTCCAGGAGTTGGCTCACTGTTTAATTTAGTTAAATTTTTAAATGAGTAAGTAAGTAAGTAAGAATATTCTTTATTAGACTACCAGCAAACGCAGAAAAGCTTACAAAATGCTTGTATGAGGTTGCGCATTTCGATTTTTGTTGTGATGACGTGACGTCACATATGTCAGTGCTACACCTCTTCGTCACAAATCGTCACAGATGTATGACGCCTCCAACGGATGCTTGACGTCATTTATAGACGGCTCCTCAGACTCAGTGTACAAATTTTCATAAGGGCCCTACAAATGTTTTCGCCTTGGGCCCAGTTTTTTGTAAACACGCCTCTGGTCTCTCAAAGAACGTGTCGGAGAGGGAAGATCGTTCCAAAGCAAAGGGTCAACCAATGCATAAGTGCGGTTTTAGGCAGAAGCCGTCCGAGTCCGAGGTAGTCTACGAAAAGTTCAAGTCGGTCTAAGGAACGAATAGGATGAGAGGAAACCTAACGAGGACGACAGATAAGGTCCAAAGGTAGCACGGAGCATGCCCAAAAACGCTGTGGAAGTAAGCAAAAGAACATTAAATCGGGCTATGAGCGGAAGCCAGTGTAAATGCTCAGTCATGAAGGTCGAGAAAATTATGTGAGAAACGAGGTAGGCGGGTATAATCAGACGGGCAGGTGCATTTAACACAGATTGAAAAGGTGACAGACGACATTTCGGAAGACCAATAATAGCGATTACAGTAATCTGTGTTACCTTAATCAGACTGCCTTCATAACTATATAGGCTATGTAGGCCCTGTACGCCTATACTATACTGAAATAACCACACAAGAAGTTGTCAAGAACTGCGTCTACCTTTGTGTGGAATTTCTGAGAATCGCCGCGCGAGAGCGTCAATCTCTGGAGAGTTGGCCGCTTCGTGCACCTGAATATGAGAACACAGAAATGAAGTGGGGATTTCTGCAGTCATTTTACCATATAATACAAGTAGTGGATGAGTTGTCAAACTGGCGCACCTTGTAGATACATGCTATAGGCAAACTGGTGCACCTCACCGCCTCCTCTCTTGGTTTTTGAATGCTCTCGTTTACTCGCTAGCGTACGGTCGGACTATATCGGACAATATGGTTTATCGCACAAATTCGCAAAACTATTCACGCACCTGGTGTTACCATAATTCATATATGGAATTATAAAGATCAAGATTGACAAATTTACAGCACGCGCTAACTTTAAGCTCTGTTATTCTCAACATCACATTTCATAGCATTGACGCAAAACCAATGTTAGCCTACCAGTTACGTTTCCAAAAAGTAACGCGGATAACAAAAGAAGTAAAAATAAAGTTCTAAAATGTGATTTCTATTTCGATATGTATCAACAATTTATAGCGAGACCATGCTAAAGTGGTCTGAACATAGAAACAGTCAGAAGTTGACTCTCATCGGTGTCGGGCTCAGTTCTCTGAGTGAGAGTGATGCCTTTGGTGGAGGAACTGAGAATTAATCTGCCGAATTCAGAAGAAGTTCGTTCTAGAGTCGATCGAGTTGGAGAACTTGAGGCGAGCTTTGACTGAGGGACGAAAGAGTGAGATAGTTGGATGATCGAGTAAGGCGCGGAGGATATATAGTTGGTTCGCACTGGTAATTTTACTGGGAGTATTGTAGGGAGATGTAACAGTTGGTTATGGGTAAGACTGTGAAGTGAATGCACTCAGAAATTTTCAGACAGTGTATAGCCTATAATGACCTCCTGGAAACTGGAGTCTGACATCCAACGGACAATTCTGTGGGCAACCCCTCTGATTTGAATAATAAGCTGATGGTCTGCGCTTAGCTTTCAAGTGACGCTTTAGAAGTTTGGAGATGGCGAATTATAAAACGAGAGAGTGACTTTTATGATGCTTGTTTGTTTAGACGTCGCGGTGATATCTCGGAAGAGTGAGTGACTTTGGGATGGGCTAATACATGTAGGCCTTAAAGGCTTCATTTGGGCGAATTCTAAGTTAAGGATCGGTTGCTGCTCAGGTATAGTAGGATGTAATGTAAAAAATATATAATGGTTAAATAACATATAACATCAGCATTATATCATTTGCAGAGTGTGTGCATTTCAAGATGGTCTATATAAGCACATAGCCCACTTACTCCGACTAAAACGGCCAAAACGGCTAATCCATCCGTTTTGTTGAAGGCGGTCGCAAAGTCTGGATAGGAGTCGCTGTTGTAGTGAACCAAATGAATCTACGCAACAACATCATCGTTTCGTATTGTATCACATGGCATCATTATATCAACAAAGGATTGCGCGAGCAGTACTGTTGTTTCTTCGATGTTATCGATCGAAGAGTCAAAGACATAGAAGCAAATTTTGCCGCACAGAGACAGCCCTTAACGTTGCGTGAACACAAGTAGATCGCACATGACCCGCAACTAGAGATTGCAATTCCGAACCATAATCTTTTTCCAAGAATTTCGGGATTTTTTCGGTAAAAATCCGGAATTATTCGGAATTCCGAAATTGTCATTGTGAACGTATTGACAGACTCATTATATATTAGGCCTACTCTCGATTTCCAACGTAACATAAAAAAGTAAAATACAATAAACTAGTCTATACCAAACTACCCATGAAAGCAGCGTAGACGGTAGGGGCCTATCACAAAGTCAACATTCAGTGACATTCATGGTCAAAAAAATAGATAAAGAATTACAATCTTAGCCTAAAGAACAGAGACCACAGTTCACAGTGTTAATGAATCCATAATGCATCATGCATGCTTCTGAAAATATGAATATAGGAAGCACAATGAGTCCAAGGTTTCAATAAAAAGATAATGCCAACAGACTCCTCATCATTAGAAATACAGATAAGTATGAGAATCTTAAATGCGCGCAACTCAGGAAATCGGTCATATATCACACATGAAATATACGATATCATATTCACATGTCTGCATCGTGTGCTCAATAAATAATTATAATAATAATGATAATTACTGCCAGTCATCCCAATAATTTAAATTCCGGAATTAGTGTTTGAAAAATTTCGGAAATTCGGAATTTATAAAATTCTGGATTTCCAATATCTATCCGCAACGTATTGGACGGTGGCCGAACATGTCACAGACAATTAACATGAAAATAATATTAAGGTCTCGATTAAATCTTCTTTTTCGTCTATAAAGTCAGGGTCCAATAGTACCGGATGTTTTATTTATTGCAAATAATATTAGCGCTATAATGTTTTAACTTCCTCAATATCTCAGAATCCTAGACTGCAGTGAAACTTGTTTTAATCAATCCCTTTAGTGTCAAAAAGTTATAATTAAAAATTAATTTTTGTAACGAATTGAGGGCTTTTATAAATAGGTGTTTGATTAATTATGTCTAGGCCCAACACGTAATTTCTTGGTTGACACGAATAAAAAATGTTCGTTATTCTGACAAATAAGCTAGCCTACTATCTTCACATAGGCCTATAGATAGTTGGCCGATAAAAGAACTAGGCTATGAGATACCTAGATTCACCAGCTATACATAAAACACGAAATGACTTATGTATGCACAACGTGATCTCGTATTGGCGTAAATGCAGTTACCGGACATCTGTTCATTATTTTCTCTTGTGTCTTTTACGGTAGCCTATCCTTCAATAACCGCGCGCGCAATACCACGCGGCTAATAACCGCGCACACGGGAGAGAAGAGAACATACATGCATAATCCCCGATTCCATTTCAACAGCATTCATTTCATCATACCTGCCACTAATCACACTAAATTATTTTCAAAAGACATAGCTTCTAGTTAAACAAAATCTTTTCATCATTTCCAGCTTCCACCTAGGCGTTATTCTTTTCATCAATCCTACTTCTACTTGAACATAATACCTTTCATTAATCTTTTCATCATTTCCGCTTCCATTTAGACAGCATCATTTTCATCATTTTGCCGCTTCCATTTAAGCAGCATTATTTTCATCGTTCCCGCCTCCATTTAAACCGCATTTTCTTAGCCATGCCACCTTCAAGTTAAACAAAACTCATTACCTTAACGCGACTTCTAGTTCAATAGAATTCCATTCCATACTCTTTTCATCATTCCCGGTTCCATTTGATCATAATTATTTTCATCGTTCCCGCTTCCAATTAAACAGCATTATTTTCATCATTCCCGCTTCCACTTAAACCTCATTCTTTTCGCCAATCCACCTTCTAGTTAAACAAAATTCTTTTTCTTAACGCGGCTTCTAGTTGAGCAAAATTCTGTTGCTTAATTTTTTCGTCCCGCTTACAATAAGGGTGTGATAAGTTGGTGGACAATTGATAAGGCCATTATAAATGACGATATGCGCGGTAATGTGCCACGCGCGGTTATTGGCCGCGCGGTATTGCGCGCGCGGTAATTGAAGTAAACCGTCCTTTAAATTTTTATATACTTAATTATTTATGGTTCATTATTTCATACACAAATTATATGTAATATATGTTTGTCACATTTGCCGCGGACAGTAGGCCTCCTGTTATTCCATCATTTCATGTTCATGCAAGCAATTATTTGTTTTATATCCCAAGACCCGTTCGATAACCTGCACAGGTCTGCAAAGCCGGCACTGTGTGAACCAGCGTGGTAGCTATGGTAACTACCTCCATTGGATAGAACTTGTTGTCGAGGCTGTGTTCCGATCCGGAAGAGTCTTCGCTTCCCCAGTGGAAGTGGAATTGGACCAACGTGTATGTTCTCGGCAAAAAACCGTGGTCTGCGGTCATCTTGACTCCATTTGGAAAGCTCACCTGGACTGAAGACAATTTACCAATAATTATTATTTGAACACAGTGAAGAAACGAAATAGAAATAACTGCGGCCTGCTTTAAACACACCCATGCAGGATCGTTCAGATAGAGAGGCCGGAGGCAAATGACTCCAATTTCACGTAGGGGGAATTTTTTAGTCTTAGGGGGATATTTTGCCCTCAGGACACTTGAGATCGGGGTTTTTGCCTCCATCACTCAGAGGAAGGATTGACTCCTCTGCACCGATGAAACTATGTATGACTGAATCAATCCATTAACGGATTTACAAATTCATTCTGTTGTTCTTTCGTTCATTCTATCCTTCAACATTAATTAAATGATATAATTGTTAAATCTGGTGACTGATACCTTGATGTCCGAGGTTCGTGACGGTGAATAGTCCATTGATTGGTTGATCGTATTTGATAAATGTGAGTCTGAGTTTTTTCGTGTACGTTGAGCGACCGACGATGTTGATGGGCGACTGGTTCTTTCCACCGCAGTCGGGGTAATGTACCGACCAGCAGTTAGGTCCTTCCACGCGTACATTTTATTGTATTTTTTTTATTGAATTAATTTGTTGTTGAAACGCATCAATTTACATTTGAGAACATGCGCATGATATTGCGGAAACGAGCAGAATTAAAGAGATGCGAATCGGAAATAACACATGTTAAGGTGAGGATTGACAAAATCTGGTCAGATAAAACTAATCGGATCGGGTCGGGTAAGGTAATGTTGAGAAAGATAAGAGAGGGCAGCGCAACCAAGGCTTAGTGGTCATAGTAGCTTAAGACAATTATTATAAGGAGCATAGCATTAGACCAGACTATTGTGAGTCTAGCGTGCTAAGGTATATCGTATACGGTATTCAAGGTCAGGCAAAATAAGATCAAATCGGATAAATTGGACCTAAGTGAATAGTCTTTTCTTGCATCTTGCATATCGTGACATTAGGACGAATTGATAAAAGCATGAACGAGTTCAGATAGAACGAATATGTGCGTTAAGACTGCTGAAAATCTAATATTGTGCAACGTAATGATTAGACCTATTTGATGTGCTATGCTAAGGTTTGATATGATATGACAGTGATAATGATATGGCATTATATGAGAATATGAAATCATGAGAGAATGACATGATGCTATATTATGATTATAATAGAAAGCGGGCAATTATGACACAATTATAAAATAGCAAAGGCAATAAGTGTAAGTTGCCCAGAAGACGAATGTATCTGTGTCAAGATACGATAGAAGTCATTTCAGCGACTGGCTACTTATCCATAATTTATGATGACGATCATGACGTATTGTCTTCATACGCCTTAAAGTAAAACGTCATGGTCAGACGTTACGAAGAACGAGCACTGCGTCATATGCCTAGAGTAGATGACCTCATAAAAATATATAGGCGTAATTGCTGTTGAACCGTCTCGATAGAATGGTCTCTTATCAAACTTGGACACATGCAAACAGAGTAACACTGAGCGAAGTGTACTTGCAGTTGGAGTTCAAGTAAGAAATAGAGGTCATTTCTATCACTCGCCACGAACCATGGCTCATGGGCACACGTTAGACTAGAGGAGTTCTACCGGCGATCCCCAGTTTCATGTTACTGGAAATGTTATCATTATTGCATGTTTGGTAAAACGACTTACCTGTGTCCCCACAGTAGCTCCACTCTAAAAGAAATCCAGCACATAAACGTTGTAAACGTCTAGCACATTCAACTGTACGTACTGCAGCGTAGGATCAGTTAAGGGTAGGTTAATTCAGACAGGTTAAGCTCCAGGTATGGCAAGGTTATAGATGACGTAAGACAAAGTGGTCTCCCCAGAAAATTATTCCAAACAGAGCAATTGATGTGTTCAATTGGGGCCAAATGTAACCTGAATTGGTTATGATCATTTCGACAACAACTTTATAAAAATTAAGACTTTATTAGATCTTTTTAAAGTCTGCCATTACATATACGTTTATACAACCAAGACAGATTTTCTGTTGCCAGACAAAACGTTGAATCAGTCCGGACCTCAATATGTCCATCGTTCCACAAATTTTATTCGCCCCTTCACCAATTGTGGGTCATTTCCCCTTTTGTGCCTGGGTCTTATGTACTTACCCTGCGATCTGACGAAGCTGAAGGCAAATGTTGACATGAGAAGGCGAACGATGTGATGGATATCCATTTGATCAATGACTCACTCCTCTCTTCCCACAATACAAGAAACAAAACATTTAACAAACCAATGCACTGCCGTATTTCTGTGGCTAATCAAGCGATTGCTCTTGAAACGACTTTAAATGGCGAGAGATCCTGGTTTGTCCGAAAGTCCGTGGACCGGCGAATAAACTGCACCACTGCTAGCAGAATCCCTTAGCAGCAGACACTAGCCTAAGGCTGGCTGCTATAGCAGAGATATAACAAGCGGAGACAGAGGGGGCACCTGTCTTCCAGTTTTAAAACTGGGTTACCTGCCTCCCAGTTTTAAAACTGGGCGGAAAGCCCCCAGTTTTAGTGCTCAGTGCACCCCATGTGCCCTCCCAAATCGGTTTTAATTTTTTATGTTTCTACAATAGCTTTTATATTTATTAATTAAGGTATTTTGGGTCAATAAATTTCCAACAGTTCAAAGTTTGTTTTTACAATTTGTTTTTACTTATTGCAGGTATAAAAACTGTCATTTACAAATGAGAATAATGCATGTTTGGTTATTCATTCATCTATAATGTATCACTTTGCTCCTACCCAAAATACTTAAAATTTATGACATTAGAACATTCGCCACTGGCTAAAGAAATAGTCTAGTGGTTGGTGTACAATCATGAAGTCGGGGTTCAGATCCCTACCAGGGCACAAATTTGATTGGAAATGTCTCTTGGAACATGCACCTCCAAGTCGATTCCGCTATAATGAGAAGTCCCTAGCATGGAAGACCTGTGTGGAGCTGAGCCCTTGGCGATGGAGGCTGGTAAAAGACTGTGGGGACTATAGTTCTACGCAAGTCTAGTGCGCTATCGGTCGTTCTTCCAGCCATCATCCGGCCCAAGTATACAATCGTTACTTATGACTTCCATTTTTGCAGTCTGAGTATGCCAAAAATCGTATCCCGAGAATCCGCTTTACGAATCGAAAGTTGTCGTTGATCATGATGACCCCATGCAGATTTTGAATTTGACGAAAAACTCACTCATTTGGAAATTGGCAATACTAAATTAGTTCTGCTATTGATTGCAATGTGTCAACCAAGTATCTCATAATAAACGAGTGTTACTCTGACCTAGCCCGTCGAGTTGGAAGCTCCGAGAGGGTATCACGTCAATTGATCCCACGTCAGTTGATCCCCGTCAGTTGATCGCCCGTCAGTTGATCCCCTAGTCAATTTATCCCACGTCAATTGATCCTCTGCCTATTAGTCCTAAATGAATCTCAAGGCTGCTCGTCACAGACTTGTAGCTGAGACCGTTAGTAAACAAAAGATTGATTTTACAGATTTGGAAAATAGCAAAGCAATGCCCAGGGTTCATTTCACTCGTCCAGGGTTCATGTCACTCATCCAGGCTTCATGTCACTTGTCCAGGTTTCGTGTACCTCGTCCAGGACGGACTATATAAGAATCTGCTCGGTTACAAACTTGTAGTAAACAAGGATTTATTTTGCAGATTTGGAAAAATAACAAAGTAATGCCCAGGTTTCATGTTACTCGTCCAAGACGCCATGGAGCATCAGGCAACGAAATGATATCGCTTGCTTGAGGCTCGTGTCAACCGTGCTGTACACGCTTACGGCCGTTCGGAGATTCTGTTATATCTCCGGTCAATGGCTCACTTATCCCATGCATAGACATTTATGCTTAGGACTTTATGCTGATGAACTAATCATATTATGTCTCTCAATTACCCTTTTGTAATTTCTTATCATTTTAAAATGTCGTGCTCTGTTACGTCGTTCTTTTAATAAATGGATAAGGTCGCAAGTGGAACATGAATGTTGTATCAATTGGGCTGGGTTCAATAGGTAGGGATCAAATGACGAGGGGATCAATTGACTAGAGGATCAATTGACGGGGATCAACTGACGAGGATTCACTGACGGTGGATCAACTGATGGGGAATCAAAAGACGTAGAACCCTCCGAGAGTGAGTGATGAATGGATTTCCACCTTCATATGCAGAGGCCATGGAAATTATGTTGTAAGTACGTCATACCTTAATAACAGTCTCAAGGTTAGCTCAAGTACTGCTATTCCACCTAAATCGCGACATTTTTAACCAATTAAGAATCTGCCTACTGAATTTTGACATTTTCCTTGTTATCACCAGCCAAATGTACTCAACCATCTTATGGCCACATTATAGTTGTTTGTAGTCATTGATTAAACATGAAATCTGATCAAAACTCAGGCATATTAAGTAAATAATTGTGAAGGAGCTGGAAAAATGTATGTATAGATGCATATCGAATATTAGATTCAAATAACTTATACGTTGACATGAATCTTGCGGCAAGTTAAAGCCGAAATTTATTTGGCATCCAGCCCGGGCGATGTTACATGTCTCATGATGATGGAAAAGATTAATTTGCATGCAATTTGACCGTATATTGTGCAAAATAATAGGCCTACTTTACAGTGCATACTTTAAAAGCGTCCTGCATATCGCATTTCTATGGAGTAATTATGATAAGATGACTTTTGCCAAAATAATTTGTGCCCCCACCCCCATTTTTCAAATTTCTGGAGGGGGGGGGGCAAATTTCAAAAGTGAGGGACACAAAAATTTTATGCGCATTGCGCACAATTTAAAAAAAAATAATGCCCCCATTTATCAAAACCTTGTTGCACCTCTGATAGCCAAACTGCACCAATAGTAGCACACAAATAATTTCCCGTGATAAGTGGAAAACAGTTTTTGTGCAGCAAGATGTACTTCATGTCTTATCCGCAGCAACTGCTCTTCTAGTGTTGTCAGAGATTTGATTGACGGCCACCGTACATTGGCGAGTGCAGCACTTAAACGAGCGTTTGATCTTATTCGATTCAGTGATGGCCTATAATTAAATAAATCGATCGTCGAATCAAAGACACATGACCCACCAGAGCTACACAAACACGATAGCACGTGATGTCATGATAACACTATCGAATGCAATAAGTGATTGTCTGTCAATTGGTGTTTCCAGAGCGCTTAAATAAGTTCTATTCTGTCCAGCAATCATCAATCACACGGTCCACTGAAGGACACAGTGTGGCTCCTAGAGATGGCTGTATCCTATGCTAAAAACAGGATTCATCAACAGAAAGTGTCACATTCGCGTTTGCGATTTCGATAGGCCTACATCATTTAAAAAAACCCATATCAATTGTCATAAATGTATGATTATAATAACTGCCTTGGAAGCGTAGTTTGGCACTAACGCTGAGTGGCAAATAATTGCCAGATAACAAAAGTTATGCTTACCATTACCATAACAAAATTTTGACAATTTGATAAGAGTCAAAATGGACTAATAGAAACCCTTAAAGGACACAGGGCCTGTAAGTAGAGTCACCCTTTCAGTTGATGAATAGTTGGAGCTGATTGGGTATAAACACATTAGCTTGTGTTTAAGCTTGTGGAGTAAGAACCTAACTAGTTAGCTATTATAGTCAAAACTAGCCTATGCATTTGCACATTGGACAACTGATACAAAGGTTTTGTAGCGATTAGAGAAGACGTCCCATGCTTTCGGGCCAGCATATTTGAACGAGAACATTCTATTGTTTGTTCTAGAAAAGATAGGTATACAGTTTGAGGAGCATCGAGATCTGTATGGATTTATCTTCGAGTGAGAGGTGAGAAGTAATTGTCGAATACTGTAGGTAATTGTTTGCAGGTGTATTTGTATATGAATTTATTGGTTTGGAAAATCAATAGGCCTAGCTGTTCAACCTTTAGTACACGTGTCTGTTTGTAGATAATTTTGCTTACAAGACAGTGGCACTAGGCCAATATAAAACCAAACGTTTTTACTTATGCCAAGGTTAATTCAATTATGTTGAGGTGCAAACGTTTTAAAATCCGTCAATATAAATCGTTTAATAAATGTTTGGTTAGTCAGACAGACCTGGCATTGGGAAAGCTTTTGGAGCAGCCGCGAGTTTTACCGAGCATGTTACCAAATAGCGCAGATGCACAACTTAAAAGTCAGTAGGACAACTAACGTTTAAGTCCCAATGAAATGCAGAAGCTCATCTATGTTAACTCAATGGCTCTTTTAAACATTTTAATTTTACTATAATTGGCTCATGTTTGTTTTGGCAGAGGGTTTAAATTTTCACAAAATGTCACGGAGATGAATCCCATTCCTTACAGCAACCGCGTTCTCGGAATTCCTTCTTCAACATAGAAATCAGACGAGAGAAGTCTTGTAAGGCAGTTGATAGGGTCGATAGATTATTTTCTTGTGAATATAAGTCATCTGCTACCTTTTGGGTGTGTTCCAATCCATTCCACGTCGCGTGTATAGGCGTACTCGTTGTCGGCTCAAAAACATACATGTATATGCCAATGACCAATATGCACAGGACTTCGAAGTCCCTATCTTCCTTCGTGGTAGTAGTTTCAGGGGCGATAATCGGGAGCAAAAAGGCTTCATATCTTGCTTAACAAACTTATTCGTTATATTTTGATGATGAAGGAAAATTTAAGAATAGCAGTGTCAGCAGGATATGAAACATGATTTTGGAGGCTTAAAACATCATATTTTCAATGGAAGCAACATTTAAGTTGGGGCGACATTTGTTTAAGAGTGAGACGTTTACACCGAAATTTGACGGATAACCATACTTCTAATTCAGATTCCTTGTATATGTGCCTATTATGAAAGATACGTGTATATTAATATCGCCTAGAGTAGGCCGATAATAGCGTCATCTGCTTGATAATTTATTTTTGCATGGTCTGCACGACAAACAGCTGACAGTAGACTTTCTGTTGGTCTATCCGGTAAATCTATAATTTAACGAAGGCGAATTGCGTCTCAGGAATAAACTTCATATTAGGCCTATACACAACTCTAGAACAGTTGTCCGCGCGTGCTTGTCTCGAGTTTTAATGATCGGCCTGACTCGTGCGTATAATAAATTTAAAATTGAATTGGTCTATATAATTTTATTTTATATGTATGCATGGACAATTTAACAAGGAACATACCCAACAGTTAACAATACGATGCGCTCATGTAGGCAGATGATGGTGCATATTTCTGTTTTAAGTCTCAAAATTTTAAAGCCTCGATTGATTGCAATAATACTTTATTTCATGGATTGTTACTCATAACTTAATTTTCAGTTCCTGTGGAGTTATTTCTACCGCTGATAATCAACCTTTTCAGAGTCAATGCATCGGAATCAATGACGCATTGTTTATCATGTCATGTAATCGGAACAGTAAGTAAGCTGTGATGCTATAGCATGAAGATCACTTTAGAACCGAATCAAATGCAAAGAAATTACTTTAAAATAGAAAGCTATTTTATTCACCTGATGTCTTACGAAACTGTTTATTGGAAAATTACAGAACGTACATTGTCATAAATTGTGTGTATTGGCTATTTAATGGACCTGTCTTTATTCACAAGAGCGATAATAAGCTGTTGAGCGAACAGTACTCGTATGTTGATCTCCAAACTTCTAAAGCGCCGCTAAAAATCCAAGCACTGCATCATATCTGTCTAACGGGCTCTCTAGAGGAGGTCAAGGTAGGCCTACAGTCTGCAGAGGGGCCAGAGGGCTAAAGAGTAGCTGCTAAGGAGGGTGACGTTAATGACAAGAGTTGGGAGTCGGAGGATCGGATGAGTGTATACGCATTATCACATTTAGCATTAGACCTAGTACTAGTAGTAGCCACGTTGTGAAGAGTGCGTTTATAGGATCATGATCCGAATCAAAGGTGCATAGCTGCCTGAGAGTTTTAGTTGGAGGATTTATCCTCTAAACACTTCTTAAGACGATTCTACCATTCAGAGGCTGGATCGGTCTGGCGTTGTTGACAAGGGCCTCATCTGGGTCCCCAAAAACATTGGAATGAAGAGCTCGAAATTTCTTTATCTGCCAAACAGATTACATGTCCAGCTTTAGAATGTCCACAATATGTCGAGCTCATGAAGTTAGAACGACATGAAGATTTATCTATCAAAATTCAAGCGAAAATAAAATTTACATCCAAGGGTACCGGAAGTGTTAGCACGTTCATTTAGTCATCACCGTCGTCATCAACATCAAATTCCTAGTCGTTAATGCCTTATTGTTTTCATATTTGTTATAATTACCATCTGCCCCCGTTATTATCGTAATTAGCAGTTGCAGAAACAACAGCACAAGCAGAATGGTCATCTGAAAGAGACGGTTCTAGAGGGAGATGGATCTGTGAGGGAGTACCTGGATCCTGTGATTGATGAAGCGTTGCCAGTGAAACCTGTCAACTTTAGTGTCAATAACTCATATCCATACGTCATGATCCCATACATGGTAGGTCATCTGCAGGTCAATTCTATGGACAGCTTGAGGCTTCTGAAGGCTATGGCCAAGAACATGGTTGGTTATTTAAAGACTATTACAATAAGTCCCTAATAAGGTAGGGCATCTGGAAGCCACGGTCTTAACAGTCCAAATGCATTACATCTCGTCCTAAACAGAGTAATCATGAGCCAAATCGTTTACTGTAATCTTGTCTTACCAGTCAATTTACAACGACGACGCAATATCATGTTCATCAATGCGGCTGCTGCTCATCTGGCTATGCGAATAATTAAATTCGACTATAAAATAATATTGTTACGTAAAATTGCAGTAATCAGGCGATCGTGCAAACCGCCTACTGATGCATAAATTTATGAACAACAACACCGAATAATGCGACTGCGGTGTATTTGTGTCACTAACTAAAGCTAAAACATGCTATCAGGCATTTTTTGCTATGCCGTTCTAGACAAGTGAATTATGTTAGTTAGTGATTTCCTCTCCACCTGTTTTGTGCAATCTCTATGTAGGCCTATACCTACGACTCGAATCGCTCAATAATCGCCCATCGAAGATAGTGCTCGTTTGCGCTCAAATATATTTATGTGATTCCTATCTATGGCTACGGACTTCAAGATAATGAAGTCATAATTGTAAATGCTTATAACGAAGATTGATCATCTAAAATTAAATCTTAAACTCGACGAATCATGTCTGGAATCAAAGGTGGTTGAAGGACGACAAATTTCAGCTTAGGCCTACGCAGGTCTATATGACATCGAAAATGCTATGATCAGCGCTGACCAATCGCATTTTCTTAGAATAAAATCTAAATAAAGTGATGCTGTTACCTGATTGGACCAAAATGGGCTTGATAGGCTTATATGACGACGACTGTTCCTATTGCTTTTCGATTCAACTATTGATCACGAATTTTCCGATAATTCTTCTTATAACTATATCGTAATTTCGTTGCACTATGAATGCATCAGTTTTGCGATTTTTGGTTAGCAATCTGCAAACTCACAATTTCTCTTTGTAGGCCTACTGTTTACCATCAGAATTATGAGTGTCTCAATCGCTCAGAGCTGTTGCTATAGACAGGTCATTTTCGACATTTCAATATTGACCGCAACAGTTGACGACATTAGCTGCTTGCCTAGGTCCGATTAGGCCCTACTAACTCGTATAAATTGACCAACAACAAGAATTGAATTATCCGAACTCATATCACTCGCATAGTCAGATAACCCATGGCATGGAAGCGCACAAAAGAAGTTTACTTCCCCTAAGCTACACGCACTACAAGACCTGGAAAAATGTGTGTGCGTAGGCCTACCTGTTCGCCAGTGATTGTGACCTGCGACCTGAAAACGGACCAGACTACGCTTTCGTAGCACGGGGGTGTTGTTAGACTTCCGCGATAGCGAAAGTAGTCCGCGCTCGACGCCGGAAGTAGAGATTGAATGCTAAACGAGGGAATTGTCGTTGTGTCACCTGTTGACATCATAAAAATATTAAACATAATTATTAGTTGGTCTACGTTTAGGCCTACACGTCACGTGGATAGATCACCTGATCACTATTGCGAGTTGGGGATGACACATAAGAAGTCTATAAAATTACTTTGTACCCAGAATATGACTAATAGTGCTTACAGAACTGGTTTCAAATGTTAAAGTTTAAAACGAGTCGACGATCGAGCAACCAAGAATCAATTCATATATATGCCTTATGCGATTAAACTTTTCTTCTAGGGAAACCCTGGTTCAGAATGAGAATAGAACTGTACATATATGCGGCATATAAAAATTGTTAAGCCCAATAACTTAGCCAATATACGTATATAATTTGCTAGTCAATGTTAATATACAGATCTTTTACAATTATGTGAGCCTATGGGCCTATAATGTAGGTCTACATAGATGTATAATCATGTAATCCTGCAGAACCGTGTCTGTTACCTTCGTATGGAATAGCTGGAAAGTGACTCGTGAGATCGTCAATCTCCGGGAAGATCGCCGAATCGTCCACCTTAAGATCAGAACCAGAAAATGAAATGGACATATAGCAATTTCAGCGGACTGTGGAAGCGGCAAATAACCTCTACTCTAAACTAGGAGCCAAAGGGTCAGTATTGCATCGAGGGTACGACCGTAAGAGTGTGCTCGTTCATCTTCTCATGAATACCATGACGTCTTATTTTCAGCATCGCGTTTGGCAACACACATATCCTCGTCTGAAGAGTAATTAAGTCGCTGCATTTATAAGACCGGGACTACTTTTACAGGTATTGCCCATAAATCACGATATATCTTGTTGCGAAGGCCATCATCATCATAGTCATACATGGCCTACATATAAAGAATCCATTATATGTAATAAGTCAATGCCTGCCGAAGTGCTGTTCAGCCAGGTGTTATGAAGAGCAAGATCTTTGGTTACACTCCTTCTGGCTTTGTTGAGAAGCCGCAAAGAGGTATTTTGCAGTTCAACGATGAGCGTGTACTAAGATAAGACCCTAAGCATCTCGTAGTTAAAGGATCAAGTAAGAATAATGCGCATTCTTGTCAGACTAGGGTTAAGTTTGGCTTGTTGAAGAGATTTGTCTTTTAGCTTCCGTTCTCTACGATTAAGTCTTCGTTTGTAGCTGACACGTGCAGCTGTTTTCAAGGCGCACTAGGTTTGGTCGCAAATACGCTTCGTCTTCTTGTTGAACAGCTATAAATACTAATCATCTAAGCTACTGAATTATTACTTTAAATATTGAAACCGGGTCAATAATCTGGCTTTCTCAACACTTATCTCGTTATATTATATATAATCTGCTAACCTGAACCAAAATTCCCAGAACGGCCAAGCCACCTGTCTTGTTGGCAGCGGTCGCAAAATCCGGATAGAGTTCGTTGTCGAAATGAACCAGATGAATCTACATACCAACATCGTTTTAATTGTAATTGCTTTCATCATTATCTTCATCCATTCCACTACAATATCTCCGCTTCTCTTGCCCATCCTCCTGCTTCTGTTCTTCCTGCATCCACTTCACCTGCAGCTCCTCCCCGGCTCCGTATCCTCCTCGTCATCATCATTTGCAGAGTCACCATATTTTTAATAGGTCCCATCATCTATGAATAAGCTTAGCAACATGTGCATGCGCAATCTTAAGCTTATTTTAATTTGAACAGCATCATCACCATAAAAATGGTTATCATGGACATCTGTTCAGTGGGCTCTTTGTTTCCTAGTTCGCCTTCATCTGTCGTTGCTATAGAAACAGATTCACGTCGCGTTAGAAACGGTTGCTATGGTAGCTACATGTACCTCCAATGGATAGAACTTGCGGTCGAGGCTGTGTTCCGATCCGGAAGAGTCTTCGCTTCCCCAGTGGAAGTGGAATTGAGCCAACGTGTATGTACTCGGCAATAGACCGTGGTCTATGGTTACTCCAGAGTCACTTGGAATGCTCACTTGGACTAAAAACGACATCCGACAGAAAACACATTTATTATCATCATAAGAGTAACCAGTCTGCTTCGTGGATCAGCAGATGACGGACTATGAAAGAGCCATTGCTTCTTTGAGGATCGATCTATAGTTTAGTTTATGCAATTATGAAATCAGTCTGTTTTGCTGGTATAATGCGTTTGATTGATACCTGAGTGTCCGTTGTTAGTGACGGTGAATTGTCCACTGATCGGTTGGTCGTAGTTGGTGAAGATGAGGTCGAGTCCTTGAGCGAAGGTGGCTGATTGGCTGTCGATGTTGACTGGTGACTGATTCTGTCCGGCACAGTTCGGGTAACTATCGAACCAGTTATCCGGTCCTTTCACAGGCACAGATTACACGCAGATAAATTACAGTACGGTAGAGTACGACAAGTTGAGCTACGTAATGTAAGGTATGGTGTGTAACATAATCTAAGCAAAAAGAAAATACAAGGAAAAGTGTATCCGATAATAATTATGAACATAACAGTTAGGCCTAAGTGTCAGAATTGCAATATAAGACCTATATGTGAAATGGAATTATTCATAAACTCCGCATAAATGAATGTAATTATTTTCATAAGTTGATTGCAGTCCGGCACGGGTTACTAAAAATAGCCGGGTCTTGGGAATTTGCCCATCTGCCGGGTCTGCCCCCCCTCTCGACGGGCCCGTGTTAAAGATTTTCCTCTGGGTCTTTTGCTGCGACCTAAGCGTTAAGAAATAGGACTGTGTAATAAAGCAGAAATTTGTTTGCATATACTCTGTTGCTATAAGATTTTCGTTGATTTCTAGAATGGCTCTTCGCCGTAATACAAATTACAACAATTTTCTCGTAATAGCAAATCAGCGCCTTTTTGAGTAATTTAAACTGCGCTAGCCTAGGCCTATATTAAGTGCATGTTCTCGCACATACATAGAACTTATCGCCAAGCGATCATTAAAGTTTGTTCAACTGAGTAAAACATTTGTTCGCCTTTTTTGCAGTGCAGCCATATACATGTAAGCCTAATCGCGAGTAGGCCCTATATAAGAATGGTTGCTTACCCGTGTCACCACCGTAGCTCCAGCCTAAAACAAATCCAACCAGGATCAGACTAATTAAAATAGACATAAGCATCATGATGCAAGTTCAGCTGAGAATAGTGCAGATGAAGTAAGGTCACGTAGGCCTATAGTGAGAGAGCGTTCAAAAGATAGACTAAAATAGGGACAGTAACTACATGTATATAAAATTATTACAAGCAAGATAATATAAGAATCCGATAAACCAATAGATCATTGTATGAAATTATTTAAACTAGCACTGTTTTGGACTGAACACTATGTTTAATTTGAATTGTTGCTAAAGTATATCGCATACAATATTCATGTCAGGCTTTGTCCACTATTCAATGGTAAGTTTTAAGAAAGTAGATGACCCTGCATGACACAAGAATTCGCAGAACAGATGAATGACTTTGACAAATCATGGTTTACTTCCCAATTGTGAACCATGTTACCCATAGGCAGAGTTGTATGGTCCCGAGACAGTGTCTCGGTCTCGAGACGTCTCGAGACGTCTCGAGACTGTTTTTTAGTGTCTCGGTCTCGGAAGCCTGTTGTCACGGTCTCGGTCTCGCGGTAGTGTCTCGAATTTTTAGAAGCTGTCTTGAAGTGAAAGTCTTGTTCTGTCTCGAACAAGCGATCTCGATAAGTTTCGCGTTAACTGTCTTAAAATCTTGCGCTATAGAAACTGAAACCAGAATTTACGAGAAACGGTTAACGCGCGAGTCACATGATACTGAAATCAATTCAATTATCTTAAAGTGGATAAATGTCTGAGAGAGAACCTGAAATTGTCAAGCTTGCGTTTACGTAATTTGAAGTTATTGACAAAACAATAGCTACGGCGTGTCGTTTGTCATTGACCACCCTAACCGAAACGATCGGAGCAACTTCGAGTTTGTCAGGGTGAGTAAGGTTATGCTCAAATTTATAATTTAGTTTGGTATTTGGTATCGAATTTGCTTGTCTAAAATCGTCTAAAATATTTCAGAGGTGTCTTAAAAGGCATTCTTTATTCTATTCAGAAGATAGGCCAACGAAGAGATATCAAAAAATATAAAACGCGGCAATAAATAAGCTCTTCTTGGGAATTGGTACTATATACATTATAAAGTTTCAAATTGAAGTTACAAATAAACTTTATTCCCGGCAACTAATGCATTAGTATTTTACAGCCTTTTATATAAGACCACTGGTTTTTTTACTGTCTCGTACTGTCTTGAACCTAATGTCTCGATCTCGGTCTTGGTACCTCACTGTTTCGGTCTCGGCACCTCACTGTCTCGGTCTCGTCTTGGTCTTGAAGTTTAAAGTCTTGCATACAACACTGCCCATAGGCTACATTGTACGTGTGGTTATGGCCTCAGCGTAGGTACCTACCCTCCGATCTGACGAGACTGATGGAGAAGGCGGTGAAGAGGAGTCTACCAATGAGAGGACTAACACCTCGTCCTCTTCCCAAAGAACCAACAGAAGCAGAAGACATCACGTACGTCGTCGTCTTCCTCAGATGGCGAATTAAAAGAATGCGCATGAAACACCTTTATATAGCGCAGATCTTGTTCATACCGACATTCGTTGACTCGATTCAAGCACACTTTCAAAAGTAATCTCTGATGAAGGCAGACACTAATCGCTAGAGTCTTCCTAAAACGACACACACCGTCTATGCTATGAGGATGCACAATATGTTGTTCAGACATACAGTTGACAATCTCTGTATTCTTATAAGTGCTTATCCGTGAAAAATAACTTAATGTGCTGTCATACATGTTGTGTTTGACCACAATAATTTGACGAGTGTACCTCATTTGAACCAATGTGCCTGAAGCGGAGCGTTCACCTTCTTTAGACTGAGAGCCGGCGGTGGATTCAAACCGGATCCAAAAGTGTCCAGGATCAAATAAATCTATATATGCTGATCAAGGACATGTACCACAAGATCGTGTTTGACGTATTGACAGTTAAATTGCTTTAAGGATCAGTCATATCTTTGTCTTGATAAGCCACGCCTCCATAGACAGACAAGCGCACGTCCTCGTGCTGGCACTCATGATAGCGCGATATCTAACAACAGCAGACTATAATTGTGTAGCATCGAAGCAGTCATACTGTGTCTGGCATTGAACACAGTAAAATAGTGAGCAGCCGTCCATAGTCAAACGCTGAATGAGCCTATCTGTTTGTGGTAGTTGTCTGCCTTATACTGTAGAATTTGGTCAAATTCTGCCACAGGGTTTCATCATTTGCCCATTTGGAGAAAAGTCATCGTGGTAAGGTCATTGTGGTCACACTGCGTTTGTCTTACAAGACGATCTATCCTGTCTGTCTATTTCGAAAGGTTGTAATTGGCTGGGTGATCCTATTAACTGAGGATTATATCAAAGTTCGTATTTAATTTTCACTGACATTTGTAGTAAACAAATGTGCCACTCTCATGCACCTGATTTTTAAAAGTGTTAGGTATTAGACCACCCTTTCTTTTTGCAATATAGGCCATAGACGATTCTGGCATGATAGGACAATTGCTACGGAAGGAGAGGAAGCTCCAAATGCAAATACATTTTATTCTACGTGAAATATGTAGCAAGGAGAGCGGAATTCAAAAGGCAATTCTCCAAACTTCTAAAGAGCTAATTGAAAACCAATCGCAGGGCACCAGCTTATTCATGAGCGCTGCAAAAATGATAAGAACGTCAAGGAACAATTGCCAAAATTAGGTTTTATCAAAATACTAAATTTTGTTATGTTACCTTGCAATCTTTTATTTACATGCTTAAAATTTATCCAGTCAACTAGCCGCCAAATATTGCGCTACAAATACAAATTCAAATGTATGTTAATGTGATATCAATGATATTGCATTCCATAATAGTCAAACATATAATGTTGTTATTATTAGGCTATTATTTATGATTATTAAGGATGAAATGAATTACAATGCCTCAAAGTTTCTTTTCTATAATAGACCTATACGTTATTTTAAAATTTAACCAGTCTTGCTTGCTTTTCTTCTGCAAATTCACGAACAACCAATGTCAGGTACAAGTACCTCAATGTCTGCTGCGATTTCTTTTTCTATGGACAGGATTGACAGATTAATCAGACGATTCTGTGTCATTGTCAAGTTTCAGTTTCGCAAAGCTTCTCTCCTCTGATGCAGCAGCTGCAAGGAGGGTCAGAATAATTCTCAATGCAACTGTCAAGTTTGAAAAATTTCATGCATTCCATTTATGCAGATGTACTGCAAGAGTTGATATGGACTATTTATTTCTTTTCTTTCCATCCGACAGGAAACGCAAATAAGTTCATCACAGAGTTGCAGAGCATTGATATCTTTGCTATCGCCATGTGTTAATATATTCTTTCTAAATATTGGCATTTTATCAGTAAACTCCTATGCGGTTCTTTTGAAAGACTATTAATGTCACAAAAACAAATCCAAACTTAAAGTGGCGATCATCCAATTAACTAAACCGCTCTGCAACTAACTGAATAATTGCATCCAATACCGCAAAGAAAAAATTAGTTTGAAATTTTCCTGTGGATTCACCACAGGCTCATCTGCATGGTGACTCGTAATTAAACAGGCGTTTCTTTTTCCGAACTCTAATTTCTTTGGTTGCTGGAAAATTTGTGACGTCCAAATCATTATCCTTGGAAAATTCTCTCGCATGGCTTCCAAAAGGCCTTCGTCGGAACGCCATCTACGAAAATATTTTTCAGTTTTTTCTAGTTGTATGACTGCCTCTGATAAGTTAAGTGTTGCACTTTGCAGCATTTTGCTAGTTACATTGATTTCCTAAAGTAGAATGTAGACCCTACCATATCACTACGGCAACAAGGGCAGGCCTAATTTATTTAAGCTCTCAACTATATTATGCCTGTAATTATCACGATGCTTTGATAGTCCGATCCAATGCTTCTAATTAATAACGAAATTATGACGTCATTTCTCTGGTTGCAAGTTTCGTAGCAAGAGGTCAAATGTCCCGCAGATTTAACTGCAAAACTGATACAAGCTCTCGGTTGTAAACCAGTTTGAGGTTGTCACGCGCGACACTCTGGACGATGGCGCTATATAAAAGTCATCGACCGACAGCAGAGGCGTAGGAGGACTACGGTTGAAGTTGGCTACCTGAAACCTAAAAGGAGAGACATCAATGGGCTTCGCCTGAAGCAGACGGCCTCAATACATACGGCGAGAATTATGCAAAGATCAACAGGGTGTCAAACAACTAAACCCGACACCGCAGATGTCAGAACCGCCTACCCCTTCCATATCTACGACCCACATACAATAAATTCATGAATCAGTTGAAGATTTGGTCTGTACCGGCTGGTTGACACGGATCATGAATAGGGGACAATTCCGATACGAATGGCGCGAACCACTAGGCGGTATAACGATAATAATGAAATTCGATCCCTGGGACCTGTTGCCCGTCTATGACACTGACAAGGCCCAGCCATGATAGTCGCTAGTCAAACATTAACTGTACGCCCCTAGGGAGTGACGTTATGCTAGGGACGTCAAACCCGGGTTAGGAATAGTTTCAGCAGGCGATTTGTCGTCCAATAGAGATACGAGTTTTGCGTTTGGGATGGTGAAGGAAATCGCATCTAGAAGGGTTCTTATAGTGTAGCAAGGGAAGGAACAGGGAGGCATTGGCTGTGATACAGGTAAAGGCTCAGGTGTTATTAGCATATTGGAAGGCCATATAAATTAGCTCGATTGCATATTTATGTGCACGAAAAGAAGACAAAGAAAGATTACACGCGGTGAGTCGTACACGTGTTTAATATACATTTGCGATTAATATTTCTGTTACTGTTTGTTAGATATTAGATTCAACTGCTTTGTATATTATATTATATGGTCGTCTCTAAATATTGCGTTCAGAAACTTTAATATTGTATCGATCTAACTGTTGCTAAATATAACTAGTTTTAGTCTAATTTAACGATACTAGTTTAAATTAAAATTGTGTAAGCGCATTGTATTACATTGCATTGTCTACTATGTAATCGTCCCTAATCTTGCGTCTAGATATTTTAAATACTAAATACCCTATCGATATAACTGTCGCTTAAATATAACTAGTCTTAGCATAACATAACTGTACTAACCTAGATTAAAACTGCGCACGCGCCTCTCGCTGGACATGAGTTCTAGCGAGAGACCCCTCGCCTCCGGGTCTGAGCCTCGAGCTCGACCCGATGCTGGCACGCCAATGGACCTGACGGTGCTGACCCCGTCTAAAAAACGGGCGAGCCGCAGTGACGAGTCCGACGGTAGCGGAAGCAAATTTTTTATTTGCACAACTGAGTCAGAAAATGACTCTGACGATGATGGTAGAGGGGCCGTGTTTAAGACCGTCACCAGCAAGGCAGATAAAGCTGCCAAACGCGAAAAACGACGAAAAATTCGCAAAACCGAGGTAAATCTGGACTCTTACCGTAAGGACAGTAAGATTACGGTCCAGAAGCCGATGACGAAATCGGCAAAAGCCCCAGCGAGGCGGAAGCTGCCAAGCGTTCCGAAGAGCGCCGAACCTGCCGCACTGGTGACGGCAGCTGAGAAGGCCCCTCCCGCCCATGTGACAATAAACCGGTCTGCTGAGAACCGGTTGTTCATTGAGTTTATTGGCGTTTGTTTAGCTAAAATTAACGCTCCATTGGTCAGGGCGGAGCTGAACAGACAGTTTGGCCCCCTGACAGCGGATGTGCCGGCCCCGTCTGCAACGTGTGTGCGTGTTCACTTGGGCGGACCTGAGAGCAGAGCACACAGGGCTCAACTGCTCACTACCACATACCTCTGTGGGTACCAGGTCAAAGTGTCCGAGCCACGTGAAGTTGTGAGACACAGAGGCAGATACGTCCAAAAAGTAATTAAGGGCGTATCCATCACCTTAAGTGATGCCGATATTTTTATTTTTAGCAGCCTGGAGAGTCTGGAAAACCTCCGTGTAGCCAAGGTAGAACGGATCCTTAAGATCCAGAATAAGGTAAAAACCCCGACCACGGCGGTGAAGATTGAACTGGAACCTGGTTCAGTCGCACCTGCCAAACTGCATATTGGATTTCTAAGTTTCAAAATGTATGATTACATACCAGCACCTACACGCTGTTTCTGCTGTCTGTCTTTCGGCCACGTAGCCAAATTTTGTAGGAAGAACCAACGATGCGGGATCTGCGCCGGCGACCACAAGCACACCGAGTGTTCGAAGCGCGAGCAGCCGAAGTGTGCAGCCTGCGGCGGCCCCCATCCTGCGATGACTAACAGCTGTCCGAAATACACGCTGGCCAAGGCCGCTACCACCATCAGCGTCCAGGAAGGGAGGCTGTACAGCGATGCCCTTCGGACTGCTCGCTCACGGAAGAACACCACGGAGGCTTCCGCGACAAAGATGACTACGAAGACGACGGGAACAACGGCCGGTGCGGTCAACACGACGACGGCGACAGCCGGTGCTCCGAGCACCGGGGGGAGTGCTAAGGCGGAGTCGGAAGGCTCGCGTCCCTCAGGTATCCCAGTCCGTAAACGGTCTCAGGTGAACCCACCGACCGCGCCAACTCCTGTCGTGCCCGACGGACAACAGGAGGAGGTGGCGACGACCGACACCGGTAGGGTACAGAGGGATGTGCTTGATGCTCTGAACCGTGCCTGCACCCTGTTCGTCGGAGCCATGGAGACTAACGGTGGCGCTATCTCTGTCTCTAGGCTGATCGAGATCCTAGCTACCACCATCCAGGCCGTCTTCAGGATTCCGATTGAGCAGGTGTGCGGCGCGATGACGACCGCCTACGCGCTCTCCTCCGGTGCCACGAGCGCCGCGTCAGCCACTGCAACCGACAGCCACCATCACGGACCTCCAAATACTCCAGTGGAACGCATGTAGCCTCAGACCCCGCGTAGGGGAGCTGAGGCACCGCATCTCCGAGATGCGGACACCGCCGACGATCATCTGCATACAGGAAACTTGGCTGAGGACTAACATCAAGTTCGAGCTACCCGGCTACACCTGTGTGAGGCATGACCGAACCACTGGAGAGGCTGGAGGAGGAGTTGCAACGTTCGTGAAGACCGGCATCGCCTTCTCAACGACCAGCACCACCGACGTCCCGGAGTCGATCACCATCACCCTCGACGGACTACCAGGTAAGATCAAAATTGTTAACGTCTACCACCGACCACGCCAAACTGGAAACCCTCTGCCACCGGACATCTACTCTCGATTCTTCCAAGACAGGTCAGCAGTCATTCTGGGAGACTTCAACGCGCACAGCACGCTCTTTGGGTGCAGAACCACCGATGCACGAGGACGCCGACTAGAGGACGACATGGAGGACAACGCCTTCGTCGCCCTCAACACCGGCGCCCCGACCACCGCCAGCCACGCCACCGGAGCTGCCGGCCACCTCGACCTTGCTATGGCCTCGACGCCCTTGGCACGGAAGTGCACTTGGACGGTCCTAGACGACTCCATGGGAAGCGACCACTCGCCCATCCTCATCAACATCGAGGAAGCAGTCCCTGTCGAGAAAGCCTTCATCCCTAGGTGGCTACACCGAAAGGCTGACTGGACGGCTTTCAAAGACGACTGCAGGGCAGAACTCACCGTCGCACACATCACCGACGATATCGAAGCGAGCCACACCAACTTCCTAGGCTCGCTGCTGGAGATCGCCACGCGGCACATTCCACGATCGACTCCTCCCAAGGAGAAGGTCAAGAGTGTGCCGTACTGGACCGACGAGTGCACACGCCACGTCGAGGAGCGCACAGAGGCCCGCAAGAAGATGCAGAAGACCAGGCACCCGGCGGATGCTGAAGAATACCGACGCATCAAAGGAATCACCCAAAGAGTCATCAAGAACGCGCAGAAGACCTCCTGGAGAGACTACTGCACCACGCTGAGCGACAAGACCAAGCTCGGAAAAGTCTGGGGAACGATGAGAAAGATGTCCGGTGCGAGATCACGACCGGCCATACCAACTCTGAAGAAGGACGGACGCTCCTACACAACAAACCAGGAGAAGGCGAATCATCTTGGGAGGTGCTTCTCAGATGTCAGCAGCAACAGGAACCATACCGTGGAGTTCCAAGAGCGCAAATCCGCCTTTGAGGACGAGCACTCGAAGGAGCTCCATGGGGGACAGCTGCCGGCAGACGACCAGCCCTTCAACGAGCCTCTCACCATCCAGGCTCTGAGAATCGCCCTCCTGCGCTGTAGAAAGGACACGAGTCCAGGAGAGGACACCATCACCTACGAGATCCTGGCCCAGCTTCCGCATCCAAGTCTGCTAGCCTTGCTGGAGCTGTACAACGCGGTCTGGCAACATGGACGACTTCCGGCCTGCTGGAATAACTCCATCGTTGTCCCTATCCAGAAGCCACAAAAGCCAGCCTACGACGGAAACTCTTACCGCCCCATCGCACTGACATCCGTCTTGTGCAAACTGATGGAGCGGTTAGTGACCGACAGGCTGACCTGGCACATGGAAACAAATCACCGCTTCAACAAGCACCAGTCGGGCTTCCGCAGACTGCGAAGCTGCCAGGATCACATCGTCCGCCTTCAAGACGACATCCAACGCGCCATTCATTCAAAGCACAGCCTCACTGGCGTCTTCGTAGATTTAGAGAAGGCCTTCGACCTAATGTGGACAGATGGGCTGCTGTCGAAGCTACAGCAGCACAATATCTCCGGTCAAATGTTCAACTGGATCCGGGACTTCCTGACCGACCGACACATCCGCGTCCGCGTCGGCTCAGAGCTGTCCGATCTCTTCCTCATGGAGAACGGATCCCCACAGGGCAGTGTCATCAGCCCTGTGCTCTTCATCATCATGTTGAACGACATACCGGAGCCACAGGACGACGTAAGGCTTTCTCTCTACGCGGACGACAGCGCCATCTGGAGAGCTGGCCCAAACCCGGAAGTGAACCGGCGTCATCTCCAAAACTATCTGGACCAACTGAAAAAGTACTTTGACGGATGGGGCTTCAAGGTGTCGTCAACAAAAACGGTTGCCGTAGAATTTCACCGCTGCGGCACACCTGCAGCCCACCGACCGCTGAAGCTCGGGACCACTCCGTTGACCTACAACAATAACGTCAAGTTCCTGGGGGTGATCTTCGATCGACATCTCACCTGGTGCGACCACATCAGCTACATCGCTGATCGCTGCAAGACGCGCCTCAACCTGATGCGCGCTATTGCGGGCTCGCACTGGGGAGCATCGAAAGACACCCTCCTGATGATATACCGTGCTCTCATCCGCTCCGTCATCGACTACGGCTGCGTCGCCTACGACAGCGCCTCCAGAAACCAGAAAAAGGTGCTTAGTACAATCCAGTACAAGGCACTGAGTATCGCTTTTGGAGCGCTCCGAGGAACGAGTCTGGCTGCACTGCAGGTAGAATGCAGAGAAGTGCCACTCGACCTACGACGCAAACGGTTGATGATGGAGCTCATCACGAAGGTCAACGCGATCCCGAACCACCCGACGCAATCCATCACCAGCGGTCGGAAGCTGAAAAACACCAATGACGACACCGACCCCATCCGCATCAAAACAAGACACATCGACCAAGAGATCGAACCACCAAAAATCAAACCGCTCGCCTGCACCACAACACCACCGTGGCTGCTGCGACCATCCGTGACAGACACCACTCTGACACAGAAGATCGGCGACCTGAACGACCCTCTGAAAAAGAGGGATCTGGTCAAAGATCACATCCGCTCCTACGACGCGCGAATGGCTGTCTACACGGATGGAGCCAAGAACGCAGCAGGTAGGGTGTCGTGCTCATTCTACGTGCCCTCTAGCGGCCACCACGAAAGCTGCCGAATGAGCGACGGCTTATCGGTCCTGGCAGCCGAACTGGAGGCCATAAAGAGGGCTGTGGAATGGGCCGCCAGCGGAGATGCACACCATCTCGTCATCTTCTCCGACTCCCTCGCCGCGATCCAGAGCGTTGAGCGACAGCAGTCCGCTGCCAGACCACAGCAGCTCACGGAACTGCTCCACGTGCTGGACGCATACGCTCAACGCACCCAGTCGACCCCAACCCTGGTCTGGATCCCCGGACATACCGGCATCGAGGGAAACGAGACCGCTGACACCCTCTGCAAGCGAGCGTTACACAATGACATCATCGCCATTCCGACGACGCTCGAGCTCCAGGAAGCTCGAGCGAAGTACAAAGACCACTTCCTCGGGAAGTGGCAAGCGGAATGGACCACCTCCAACACTGGCTCGCACTACCGAGCCCTGGAGCCAAACGTCAGGATGGCCAAACAGTATAATGATCCCAACCGGAGTAAGGAAGTCATCATGACCAGACTCCGGTTGGGCCACTGCATACTAAACCCACAGATGAAGCTGTGGGGCCGCCACCCGACCGGGAACTGCGACGAGTGCGGTGACGTCCAGGAAACCGTGCGCCACTTCCTGCTGGAGTGCCCGGCCCAGCTGGGCCTCCAGGACGAACTCATCCGGATGTGCGCACGGAAAAACTGGCCGTACGAACTGAGCACCGCGCTCGGTGAAACCAGCTGCTTGGACACCATCTACAAGTGGCTGGCAGTTTCTGGTCGGAAGATCTAGGACTACTGTATATAGACAATGAACACTACCATACAATATCATATTACTTATAAAACATTATTGCATATGAAACATTAAAACTAGAAGAGAGACACACATAAAGACACTTATCGACAATGTAAATATGTACTCTGTATAACTGTTCGTGTTTGACGCATATCATCATCGTTATGGATGCGTCGTTAAATAAACTTATATCAACAACAAGGAACAGGGACTTGTTTCGGAACTGGGGAGACGTTACGTCGTTCTGACGATAAGGGTAATCAACGTAGTTGGGAATCCCGTCTCCAACGTAAACCAGGGATACATTTCTAAAAGGACACTAATAACTCCAGTAAGTGTAGATAGGATGAGTGGTGTATATATATCATTAAATATACATATTAAAACCATCAAGTGTGTTGTGTTGCTGAGCTTGGTGATAGAGGAAAGAACCGGCGGTACTCTCGTCATCTAGAAGAAGGAGTTGGCGAGAAAGAAACCCGCTACAGAGGTATTATGGGACTGAATATTGTTGTTGGAACTGGAATTAGCCTAGAATTATTTTTGGACAACTATTTGCACCGTTGCCTTTTTGTATTATCAAAAATTGTTTTCCTGAAGCAAAAAACTTTTTACAAGAGTCTGGCGCCCCCTAAAATTTGGCGCCCTAGGCGGCTGCCTAGGTCGCCTATGCCAGGCACCGGCTCTGATCAAAAATATCATCAACTCATAATAATAGATCTTTTAATCAGAAATATTACTGGAAAAAATTTGTCAAACCAATATTACTCAATGATTATTATTGTTCAGGCGGCTTGTTCACAAAACTCTTACTGATACTTTGCAGAGATCGCGAGCTTTCATCAACTTGCCAGATATTGATGACTCGGAACATCGGCTTTGCCAGCAGCCGTTTTGGCGCAAGACGTTTTGGCGCAGATATCTGATACAATGCATAATGTAATACGCAGTTTTACCAAGGAAAATAATTGTGGAAAACTGGGAACTGGATTGATGAAAAGAATCATGCTTAAATAGAAGAGGTATGGATATGAGAATTCTACTCGTTGTGGGACCTATTTAGTCACAATCTTGTCATTATTACCTCTTCCAATTAAGTGGCATTATTTTTCATCAGTTCAGCTTCGATAATATAATATAATTATTTTAAATATAATTATTTTCATCAATCCAGTTACCATTTAAGCATGATTCGTTTTGTCAATCCAGCTCCCAGTTTAACAGTATCCTTTTACTTAAACATGATTCTTTTCTCCGATCCCTCTTCTACTACCGACACTCCCGAGGCTTAACCTAATTTGCCATGGGGAATAATTTCCGACGCTAAAGTGGTAGATTGCTATTATAATATATTTATATAACATATAACATACAATAGTATTGTATCAGAGATCTGCGCCAATACGGCTGCGCCAAAATGTCTCGTACCGCATAATCTGATCAATTGGTGTTGGTATCATCAGATAATCAGAGGCGTAGACGTACCTGTGTGACTCATGATTTATCAAAGAGCAAGGGCTCTGTGTCCCAACACTGAGAAAAGGATCGTCTAGAATCTAGAGTTAGATTTATTGTGGAATTTAACATAGAAAATGACACATGAGCGATTGAAGTTACGCAACTGATTTTTAATCGAACCTTACTGCTTAATGTTTATCTGTCCTGTACAAACTTAATGCTATGTTGGAATTGTTCGAATTCTCACTCCTTAAAATACAAAATCAGTTCTACACAAGTATGAACAGAAACTGTTTGTGCAATTAGATTTGCTAATAAATACGTCGATGGCTATTTATAAGGACCATATACCTAGTAACACTTGTAAGTAGGCAGAATAAAGGCAACACAATTGGCTGTTTGATCTTAGACAAGCTGAGCGTTAGCGGTTTTTTTTACCTCAGCAGGTCAAGTGACAATTTGATTTATTTTCAAACATTGATTTAACAGAAGAGACTTTCGTGATAGATGCGCAATAGTCCTAATTATCATGAACCTTGGAGAGGTTTTACTCAACCAGTTTCATCTGGTCAAATTACTCATTTTTACTTGAGCCAGAAATATCTGGATATAAGCATACTGAGCTCATTTAGGAACGCGTGTGGATTTAACTGACTACAATTTTAAGTGTTTGAAAGGCGGGCTTATTGGCACGGGCTGCTCATGTCGAATCCAACTGGGCATGCTGTTAGAAGCTCATTAACAGACGTTCGCCTAATTCGATTTTTTTATCCATGTCAACCCTTTGGGATCTGAGACGATAAACCCACTAAGCGAGACGCACGACAAGATATTTTTTGCGACACCTGCGCTTGTGAGCAGCTGCTGCTCATGTTTAGTCACGTTCAGCCTCACGAGACCAGACGACCAATAAACGACACGAGCTATATTCGAGTTTGTTTGAAGTTATTATTACTCAGCACTTTTATTGCGCCCGTATCTAATGCTGAGTGCGTCAATCGATTGAGCATCAAATCTACGCGATTTCCGACCAATTCCAAGAGGTCAGTCAGACAAGACAGACAGACAGAAGACAAAGAGACAGAAAGACAAGTGGACCCATGCAAGGACCGTCTAGTATAGAGGACATAAGCTCGCTGAGTGACCCTAACTAATTGTGTGCGAGCGCTAAAATAAAATTTAGGACGATGCGATCATGCGATCACATGATGATGATTATGAAATTATCGAAGTACAGTTTATTATTGTTGCTATTTTATGACGTCATGCAACGTGTCAGACACCACTCAGGCGGGTAGTAAGACCGAAAACCGCAACTAATGGTCTGCCAGTGACTTGTTAAATTGTTAGTGTATTGCACTTTTACTCATACTTTAGGCCTATAAGCAAGTTTTACTCGTGTCCTTCTGTTGATGTTCTCAGACTCCCTCCAGTATTAATACAAAAATCTGATCCATCCTACGAATTCACCAAAATCCTCACCTCTTGCTATCTCTTGCAATCTACCCCACAGGTATTCCACTCAAACTGAAAGCACTGCTTTCTCACAAATTCTACCCTTATTCCTCGTCTTCCGCCTACCCCCAATGCTGGTAAAACGCTTAATACCAACCATTGGCTATGATTATCTGTTGCCTGACCCTATGGATCTTGCCTTCGGTCTATCGATTGTGTTTTCACTAAGTGCTGGTACCCGAGACTACGCTTTGTGGGCGTTTTTGAAATGTCGGATTTACGATATATATATATATATATATTATGCCTACCTTTCTTTCTACACAAGGCTTACCTGTCTCCCAATTACCTGTTTACACTATAAGAACCCAATCACCAGATGGCCAATAGCCACGGATGCACACGCTCACGCTCACGCTCACAGCTCCAAGGTAAGAAAACCAGACAGGTTTAGAACAATTATTCCCAAGCTAATTCATCATCTGCCTTACTCATCCAGCCATTCGTCCATCCACCAATCAATCAATCAATCAACCAATCAACAAATCATCCAATCAGTGAAACTTGATATAGCGCCTCTTCAGAACGCAATTCAGATGTATACGCTCCCAGTCCAGCCACGGCCACCGTCTATACATTCAGTCACTCATCCAATCACCCATTCATACGATGACTCTAACGATAACCATAACCATAACCAAATGTTTTTATTATCACTTCATTCGAAAATGATGACAATGCATGACAAACAGTAGTACACAGAGAGGAGGGATAATAGGGAAAGAAAAAACCCTAAGGGACGGATGGGTCCCGCTAACAGGGCCTTCCCTTTCGTATAGCCCTTCATAAAATAAAGCAGCGGGTTCAGAAAAGTTAAAACACAATTCATTATTTCAACTAGTTAACTAATGCTGTATGTGCACATACTAATTATTTAGAGTGGTAGTTAAAATGTGTTCTTTGTATTTGATTTTAAAGAGTCGGATATTGCTAGATATACGAATTTCAATTGGTGTCATATTCCTACGCATTTAATTGAAAATTGACGAGGTTAGTTATACAAAGAATAGGTCTATAATTGATAGTAGAACGGACGTTGCAAGAATTAATAGCAGAAGTTAATATAAGATCACTAGTAAATATTAGAGGGAGTAGGTTGTTTGTGAATTTATACATGAATTCGTTTGCTTGGAAGGAGGTTTTTTGATGAATGGTTAGAATACCAGTAACACTGAATATTTCATTAGAAGACAT